>OZ022249.1:14233802-14246238 GCA_963978915.1 Caenorhabditis parvicauda | reverse complement strand
TGCGCTTGAAGAAGAAGACAGTTCAAACGGTTTTCTATGTTCGTCCTGTTGCATGAGTGGAGTGTTGAATAAATCAACTGTTTAAGACGAGGAAAGTAGGTTGAATGAAAAAAGAGAGATTGACACGGAAAAAAAATGAATATGAGATGAAGATGAAGAAATCAAGAGAAAAAATAAAGAGAAAGAGAGAGAGAGAGATAGAAAGAAAGAGAAATAATAAATTTTTTTCTATCTGTATCATCATGTTTCTGAGAAACTTGATTTGATAACGCTTGAACACAATTCATTTCAACTAGTACCAGAGTTTTTCGTTCAAAATCAGTGCGTTCGATGGGGATGAAGTTATCTCCAACTTGTAGTCGACTGGTATACTTTTATAAATATCGCCATGTTCGATTAACGTGAGAACAAAGCTGTTGCGTTTTTTTATGACCATACAATTGTAACTGTTCTTCTTTTGTACTTTCTGAGATGTGGAACTGAGTTTTCCGTACATGAACTAAAGCTGCAATAACTTATCAGCTCAATTTTCTCAGTTTACAAATTGTCAGTATCTTTCATAAGTTTTAAAACTTTGTCCCGGTAATATGAAAAGTATTTGTTCTGTTAAGAAATATGTCATTTTTCTGTCCTGCACATTTTGATACATCCGGGAGCTTTGAAATGACACTAGTTTACATACGTTCCAGAGACGATTGTGGATGGTATTTTGCATGAGAAACAAAATTTTTTTGAAATGGGGTTGACTCATTGTAGGGGTGGTTCTAGAAGCGCTTTCATATGCGTCATTTAGATCAATCCATTTGCTACGGACGCACGGTTTTTTGATTAGGGCTTTTGATGAAAACGACGTTAACTATTCTTCCGACAGAAATATCTACATATTTTGAGAGTTCACTTGTACATATTACTCTGTTCATCGTACTATGAGTTCCATTCTTATTTGGCTGACAAAAACTTCCGGACAGTTTTTGTGTCAAAGCTATGTGGTTTGAGAACTTCAGAGCCACATACATCTCATTGGAATATTGTTTACAGTAAAAATCAGAGTTCACTAAAGTTCACAGAAATTTTGGTATGAACATGCACAAGTTATTTGTGTGACATTTCATAAAAATCTCCATGTTCGATTAGGGCTGTTGGTGTTTCTCTTTGATCATACAGGTGGATTTTTTTTATTCTGAGTAGTTGAACTAAATTTTCCGTACACAACATGAAGCTGAAATTATCACCTCGTATTTGCAGTTCACGAATCTTCGAGATCTCTTTTTAAATTTCAAAACTGTCACCATAATATAAAAGGCATTTTTTATTACGTTTAGACATGTTATCTCTGTGCTTCGAACACTTTGATACATTTAAGATCTTTGAGATGCCACTGTTCACACATGATTCATAGACGATTATCATTGGTTTTTCAAATGAGAAGCGCAAAATTTTACTGAAATAGGGTTGACTCATTGTATGGGCGGTTCTAGAAGCGCTTTCATATGCGTCATTCAGATCAATCCATTTGCTACGAACGCACGGTTTTTTGATTAGGGCTTTTGATAAAAAACGACGTTAACTATTCTTCCGACAGAAATATCTACATATTTTGAGAGTTCACTTGTACATATTTCTCTGCTCATCATACTCTCCAAACCTCCTCGCTACTTTTGAATGATAATAAAAGAACGTGTGATGGTCGGAAACGTCCATCCATTAATGAAAATGCACCATGCAGCGACCGTCTCTGGAGGCACGCCTCATTTTTTACAACCGTATTCCACTTCTGGGACATTATAGCCAGTCTCCTTTATTTTTACTTTTCCTTCCCAATTTAGCTCCTCAACAGGAATTGACACCTTGGAGGTGTTGAATTGTTCACTATTTTGTTATCATAACTTTCAAAACTTCGAGTGTTCGTGATTAACTAGGAATTCCATTCTCATTTGATGACCCATAACTTCTGTACAGTTTTTGTGTCAAAGCAAATTTGAGCACCTGAAGGTTTACAGTGAAAATCGAAATTCACTAAAGTCAAGATACTTGTGTGACATTTCATGAAAATCTTCATGTTCGATTAGGGTCTTTGTGACCATACTTTCGGAAGTGCTGTTCTCGTCTATTCTAAGAAGTTGAACTGTCTTCTCAACTTCGTGATGACACTGGTTGACACATGATTCAAAAACAATTGGCAATGTTTTTTTCCTGAAAAACGTAAAATTGTACTGAAATTAGGTTGGCATTGGTGCGACGGTTCTAGAAGCGCTTTTATTTGCGTCATTCAGATCAGTCCCTTTGCTACGGACGCACGGTTTTTTTTAATTGGGACTTTTGATAAAAACGACGTTGTTGGTAGTCGAACTATTCTTCCGACAGAAATATCTACGTATTTTGAGAGTTCACTCGTATATATTTCTCTGCTCATCGCCCCTGACTCTGACATCTTAAATGTAGTCCACTATGTCATAAGAAAGAAGAAGGGACCGATGACAGTAACCCGAAACACACCACTTTGTTTTTTTCTATTAGTCTCGTTTAAAAATAAGTTATTTCTCTACCCTGTAACTGTGATAAATCCGGAAGCTTTGAGATGGCACTGGTTCACACATGATTCATAGACGATTATTATTGGTTTTTTTTATGAGAGACGCAAAATTTCACTGAAATGGGATTGACTCATTGTAGGGGCGGTTCTAGAAGCGCTTTCATATGCGTCATTCAGATCAATCTCTTTGCTACGGTTGCACGGTTTCTTGATTAGGGATTTTGATAAAACGACATTATTGGTAGTTGAACTATTCCTTCGACAGAAATATCTAAATTTTTGAGAGCTCACTTGTACATATCACTCTGCTCTTCGTACTCTCCAAACCTCCTCGCTACTTCTGAATGATAATAAAAGAACGTGTGATGGTCGGAAACGTCCATCCATTAATGAAAATGCACCGTGCAGCGACCGTCTCTCGAGGCACACCTCATTTTTTCATAACCGTACTCCACTTCTGGGGCATTCTAGCTATTACTTTTCCTTTTTACTTTTCCTTCCAATTTTCGCTACTGAACGGGAATTGACACCTTGGAGGTGTTGAACTGTACATTATTTTGTTACGGTGTAACACTTTCGGGCATTTCAAAAGTGGGCGTAACGGGGCGGGACAACCAAGGGTGATCGGTCAAAAATCTCTTACTTGTAAAATTTTCAAATCGATACCTTAACTACATTTTCAATAGCGATACTGGTTAGTCTCCTCAAAATATCGTACAAAAACTTTTGAAACAATTTTTCTAGTATAATAAAGACTAAAATTGAGCCGATTACATGGTTTAAATGGGCAAAAAAAATACCAATAGACGGCTATGAAGTTACTTGTGCGACTTTCCATGAAACTCTTCATGTAAGTTTAGCGTGAGAACCAAGCTGTTGCGTTTTTATGACTGTTTCTCTCTCTCTCGTACTTTCTGAGTAGTTGAACAGAGTTTCCTTACATGAAATAAAGCTGCAGTAACTTATCAGCTCAAATTTGCAGATTATGTTTTTCATAAATTTGAAACATTAGTACGAACTGTATTTGTTCATTGAAAATGAGGTTCACACGTTTTGTGACGACCAGCAATAGCCGACAGAAGCACAACGAAAATGGGGGTAAAAACCGTAAAGATAATGTGTTTTAAACTGCTCTGGTCAGGACAGTTATGCGATTTTTTTCGAGAGGAAAAAACTTTGGATAAGCCTGTCAAACTACCGGAAAGAAAAAACTGAATAGGATTGTTATAGCTACAGAACATGGGTGTTAGTTACTCGATCAGGATATCCAGATAAATTCCAACCTGTAGTCCGACAAATTGTGTTTGACCGAAAATTAGGAAAGTTCCCATCAGTTTACGTAACAACGGTTTGAAATTGGAAAATAAAAATAATAATTATCAGAACTATGGGCGATAGAGAGAGAAACTGATATCTATAGGCAATCAGAACTGTTGTA
This sequence comes from Caenorhabditis parvicauda, assembly GCA_963978915.1. NCBI lineage: Eukaryota > Metazoa > Nematoda > Chromadorea > Rhabditida > Rhabditidae > Caenorhabditis > Caenorhabditis parvicauda. The sequence goes on along the minus strand of OZ022249.1, from coordinate 14,242,267 downwards.
GAGCTAATCGATCTGTTGATGGACCTTTGAGTAGTATTTTTAAAACTTCAAAAATGAGTTGGAGGAAGTGGCCAGAACGGCTACAGTCTTAGGAGGGTCTGGGGAATTTCTCAGAATTAGTTGAAATCGGGTAGATTTACAACAATTCTTTTGACATCCTCCAGTCTCAACTCATTTGGAAAAAGGTAGCAGATACGATTCCATATGGGTATCGCGGTGGACAAGAATGCATTTGTGATATTAGAGTCGAGAGAAATGCACCAGGGTCTACGTTGGGGCTGGTTCAACTTTGAATATCTATCTGACTAGGGACAACAAGTCAATTTTACCAATTTTTTTGCGAGAGTTAATAAAATACGATTATTCATTTTTCGACAAATACTAGGGCAGCCTGCAATGGCTATATTACGAGAATCTTATGTTCAGATGACAAAATATTATACGTGAACAGTATTCTATTGGCTGTTCTAGTAACTTCGCAGATTTTGATGATAGTGGAGGTGCCAATAGTTCAAAACAGTAAATGAAGATTGGTATCACGAAAATATTGGAGGTCTTGAAATAGGGGGCTATCGTGAAAAACTTAAGGACCTTAAGGAGTTGTCGAGTCCTAACCATTGCAAGCATATGAAGACTACTAATATGATATTAGAAATTTAAGCGATTGTCAACAAAAATACCAAAATCACAAATCCAAGTTACTTTATTTAATTCCGAGTTCCGGTAATGATACTCAATTTGGGATGGTGGATTACCCAGTCTTAGAAGGTGCGATTTCTGCGGAGCAATAGTCACTTCCCGATTGTGACACCACTCAGAGACAGCAAAGAGTGCAAACTGCAATGGGTTAGTATTGTTATAAACTAGCTGGACGTCATCGGCGAAATATCTGCTGATATCTTCAATGTAGTCCACTATGTCATAAGAAAGAGAAAGGGACCGGTGACGGTATCCTGGAGCACACCACTTAGTTTTTTTCCATTTGTCTTATATAGAAATAAGTTATTTCTTTACCCTGCACATTTTATTAATAATAATAATTTTATTCATGTAGAAAAAAAAGATACTTTTTGATACTTCAGGTAGCTTCATGATGGCACTGGTTCACACATGATTCATAGACGATTATCATTGGTTTTTTCAATGAGAAGCGCAAAATTTTACTGAAATAGGGTTGACTCATTGTATGGGCGGTTCTAGAAGCGCTTTCATATGCGTCATTCAGATCAATCCATTTGCTACGGACGCACGGTTTTTTGATTAGGGCTTTTGATAAAACGACGTTAACTATTCTTCCGACAGAAATATCTACATATTTTGAGAGTTCACTTGTACATATTACTCTGCTCATCGTACTCTCCAAACCTCCTCGCTACTTTTGAATGATAATAAAAGAACGTGTGATGGTCGGAAACGTTCATCCATTAATGAAAATGCACCATGCAGCGACCGTCTCTGGAGTCATACCTCATTTTTTACAACCGTATTCCACTTCTGGGGCATTCTAGCTAGTCTTTTTTATTTTTACTTTTCCTTCCCAATTTCGCTCCTGAACGGGAATTGACACCTTGGAGATGTTGAACTTTACATTATTTTGTCATCATAACGTTCGAAACTCCGAGAGTTCGTGATTTTCAGAGGTTCACTGTGAGTTCCATTTTTATTTGGCTGCCAAAAATTTCCGGATAGTTTTCGTGTCAAAACTATGTGGTTTGATAAATTAAGAGCCACCTACATCTCATTGGAATATTGTTTACAGTAAAAATCGAAGTTCACTAAAGTTCACAGAAATTTTGGTATGAACATGCACAAGTTATTTGTGTGACATTTCATAAAAATTTCCATGTTCGATTAGGACTGTTGGTGTTTCTTTATGATCATACAGGTGGATTTTTTTTTATTCTGAGTAGTTGAACTAAGTTTTCCGTACACAAAATGAAGCTAAAATTATCACCTCGTATTTTGCAGTTCACAAACCTTCGAAATCTTTTTTTCAAATTTCAAAACTGTAACCATAATATAAAAGGCATTTTTTATTCCGTTTAGACATGTTATCTCTGTGCTCCGCACACTTTGATACATTTAAGATCTTTGAGATGCCACTGTTCACACATGATTCATAGACGATTGATAATGGTTTTTTTATTAGAGACGCAATTTTTTTCTAAAATGCGGCTGACTCATTATAGGAACGGTCCTAGAAGCGCTTTCATGTGCGTCATTTAGATCAATCCCTTCGCTACGGACGTCTACCAACGTGATCATGTCGAACGAGGAGAACAACCAACACATCCAAAGGTAAGTGATGGCAATGCTGAACTTCGTTTTTCATATTTTTTGTCTTCTGACTAATTATGATGTAATTGTAGAAAGGTTCTTCTCATGGACGAAAATCAAGAAAAAAACGAACTGATTCCATTCGATCTTCAGGTAAGATTCGCTGTACATATATACATATTTTTTCTATTTTATCTCTCTCTTCCTCTCTCTTTCTCTCTTCTTTGATCCCTTCTCTCATGATTTGACATAATCACAGGCTGGTGGTCGCACTCCATTCGCCAGTCTATCTGACCATCATATTCTCAAACCTTGCTACGAGAATGAGCTGTGGTTTTACCAGAACATGCCAGAAGCGATCCGCTCTATCGCTCCAGTTGGCTGTGCCACTATTCAGGTAATTTTTTCATTACTATTGCGGGTAGTTCATAACGTTTTCGAAACATATCAACAGGATATCAATGAAAGTCAAACGGTGGTTTTTCAAAAAAGCTGTTGAAAAGTCTTGACTAACTATTCTGCGACTTTCGCGTGACGTTTTGAATGAAAATCAAGCTTTCCACTTTTTTCCAAAAATTTTCATAGAAAACACTTTCAGGAGGAAGACTACACTCCGCTCGATAGCCGTTGTTCTAAGTGCGTTCAACAAGTTCTGAGCAACTTGGTCATACCAGAGTCGATGAAGGAGTCTCAACTTTTCAAAGAAAAGAAGCTTACAAACAACTACATCATTATGAACGACATCTCTCATGGAATGAACTCTCCATGCGTTTTCGATATGAAAATAGGAACCAGGCAGCACGGAGAACATGCACCACCACACAAAGTGGAAAGTTCCATGCTGAAGTGTCTCACTACTACTTCTGCGACTCTCGGCATGCGCTTGGGAGGTAAGGATTCTGATCTACACATCTTCTCTCTCTTTTTTTTTTACTTCACCAGCCCTTTCACAATTTGCACAATTTTCTAGGCGTGAAGTACTACGACACGGAGGGAAATCAAAAAATCATTTCCAAGTACGAAGGTAAGCTAAGTTATGGAAGATGCAAGAGTCGAATGTTCCAGGAAGAGCCATGGACAAGGCTGGTCTCACCGAGGCCGTTCATCTCTTTCTCAAATGCTGCCCACAAGCTGTCCCCGAAATAAAAAAAAGAATTCTCGAGATCAAGGCTGTCTTGGAAGGATTCCCAGGACTCCGTCTCTATGGAGCGTCGCTGCTGATGGCAATCGACGCGAACCCGCTTAGCGACTGTGAGTTTCCTTCGAGATATAATATTACATCAACGTAAAATTTACTAAAGCGCGTACAATCCTCTCTTATTTTTCAAAATTAGTTCTCCGCAACTTTTTCCGATCACACGACGACACCTGGTATCGATAGTCTAAACAGGAAATGACCTTCAGCGTAATTCGGATCCAGAATTGGGACCTAGCCAGATGTGTTAAGCAGGTCGAGGGATGAAGTTTTCATGTAGAAAATTTTTGCACGTTTTTTGTTACAAGCGAGATATTTTAATTTAAAAATTTTAAACTCCAAAAATGAGTGACCTCTCGCACGACACAATTAGATCCAACAGGAAAAACAACTAGCGGGGTGGTGGAGTGGTCAAAGGTTCTGCGTTCGAACCGAGAGGTCTAGGGTTCTATTCCATCCGCTGACGACTTTTTGGTCATTTTTTTGCACAATGACAAAAATGTGCCCAAATTGTGTGGAATTACTCTTTTGCATGTATTTAAACCCTTCTACTCATGTTAATACTCTTCGAAGTTGCCAAAAGTCTATAGCCGATCTCATCTATCACCTCCTCCATTATGAAGCTAGTGAAATGGTCGTTACAACTTTGATATTCATCAAAAACAAGATTTTCGAGTTCGAGATGCATTTCTATTCGTGAACTGAACGGTAACCGTTCAAACCGGAACTATCCTCTAGAATTCCTCAAGTCTTGAGCCAGAAGCATCTCGACAAGTAGCTGGATGAGTATGCAAACAAGAAAAAGTTGAATTCAACAACTTCATCTTATGAACTTATTTATTGATAATATTATAATTAATGTTCGTGGTTGTTGTTTGGTGTAATCTGGGCGGTCATGAGATTATATCCATGAAGATTTTATCAAGGTTTGTGATTAGAGACCCTCATCCGGCCACTTGTCGAGATGCTTCTGGCTCACGACTTGAGGAATTCTAGAGGATAACTCCGGTTTGAACGGTTACCGTTCAGTTCACAAATAGAAATGCATCTCGAACTCGAAAATCTTGTTTTTGATGAATATCAAAGTTGTAACGACCATTTCACTAGCTTCATAATGGAGGAGGTGATAGATGAGATCGGCTATAGACTTTTGGCAACTTCGAAGAGTATTAACATGAGTAGAAGGGTTTAAATACATGCAAAAGAGTAATTCCACACAATTTGGGCACATTTTTGTCATTGTGCAAAAAAATGACCAAAAAGTCGTCAGCGGATGGAATAGAACCCTAGACCTCTCGGTTCGAACGCAGAACCTTTGACCACTCCACCACCCCGCTAGTTGTTTTTCCTGTTGGATCTAATTGTGTCGTGCGAGAGGTCACTCATTTTTGGAGTTTAAAATTTTTAAATTAAAATATCTCGCTTGTAACAAAAAACGTGCAAAAATTTTCTACATGAAAACTTCATCCCTCGACCTGCTTAACACATCTGGCTAGGTCTCAACTCTGGATCCGAATTACGCTGAAGGTCATTTCCTGTTAACTGATAAACATTACTGTTCATAATCATTTGCGCATTTCACTTTCTTTTCAAAATGTTTGAATCAATTTGAAACTTCCAGAGGTTTTTCCTGAGCGTATTATGCGTTTTTGATACATTGTTGGTGATGATCCCAAAAAAATTAACTTTTTTCTGGAATCTGTTTGAATAGGTTGATAATACTTTTTTGTGCCAACTTCTTTCCGACACCTGTTCGGCTCAGAACCCAGAAGCTTGAGACAAACCAGCACCTAGAAGATCTGTTTTGTTGTTAGAAAACAAGTGATCTGCACTAAACATCGTGGTTCGAAAATGCCACAATTGATTCCACAGTTTTTTACAGTTTTGAGGTGTATTTTTGAATGTTCAAACAGTTAGTGAGTCTATTTTGTAGGCCGCACTGTAGTAACACAAGAAGGGAGTTTGTGATTAGTACTCCCGCTTATTGTCTCTGAAAAAAGAAAATGTTCGAAAGTTACAAGTCTCAAGCACCGTGGGCACTTAAAGTATTCCCGGCTTCAGTGATGTAAACTTTACAAGTTAATCAATTTGATTTTCAGCTCCATCCGATCTGGCAAGAGTATGCATCATCGACTTTGGCAAAGCCACTTTCCCCGGCTTCCAGCAGGACAACGTCCACGAGGGAGTTGACGACGGGGCCATCTTGGGTCTCGAGAACTTGTATCAGATAATCATGGACATGTAACTTGTTTCAAAATATGTCATGTCTTTCGTGTGATAATCTTTCAATGTGAATCATCTTGAAATTGTTCGAACATTTTTTTCTCCATTAACCCTTTTTCAGTAACTATTGTTCTAAAATACCAACATCTCTAATCGATATATTTTAAAGATCGTACTTTGATAACATACGCTTTCATCCCCCCCTAACCCCGTGCCTTAATTAGATAATTTGTGCTCAAAATACAAAAATGTGTTTCCGGTAGATTTCATAACAGAATTGAATAAACGCTTGTGAGAACATTTTTGAAACATGAAAAAACTTCAAAGTTCCGGCTTGTATGATTTTTGAGGTAATTGAGATTGAGTTGTTGATAAATCCAATTGATGAGACGGAAACGTAGAGAGGGAGCGAGAGAAAGAGAGAGAGATAGAGAGAGAGAGAGAGAGAGAGAGAGAGAGAGAGAGAGAGAGAGAGAGAAAGAAAAAAAAGAGAGAGAGAGAGAGAGAGAGAGAGAGAGAGAGAGAGAGAGAGATAGAGGAATAGAGAGATAGAAAGATAGAGAGAGAGAGAGAGAGAGAAAGGGGGGATAGAGAAAAAAATAATTTATAATAGAGATACAAACAAGCAGAGAAATAACGACTATGTTTTTCACAAATCCGTGGGCAGCCTGTTTTTGTGTTAAATTCAAATCTCATAAAAATTTACGGCAGCTGTACGTTCTATATTCTTCACACATTCGCTTCGAATATCGCCGAAATGCACCCAAATCTAACACTAGATTTTGTGATAAAAGATGTCTGTGAAACGCAAGTCAGTTTTTCCCATCAAATCCTTCCCTGCATTCTTTTCCTTGTGACCGTGCTGCTGGCTGTCGCCATGATCAAAGTCATCGTGACCATCAAGGACTACCATGAGATGTTCTACTACTGCCTCATCGTGATGATCCTAGTAGTGAGTCATTGATTTTCAACCATTTGGTTCCTAGATCAACATACGGTGAGTAATAGTTGAGAGCAGGGGGCTGGAGATTGAGATGTGTCAGACCAATAGGCAAAATGGAAAACGCATTGCCTGTCTCTTCGTCAAACAATCACAAAAGTGAACAGTAATGAAAAACAGTGTGCATCGAGAATTCACGACATTTATGTTAACAATTTCAAAATTGTTAGAACTCTACTAGCTAACAAACCTCTAAGTCGTTGTTCACCTTAGGATATGTGAGTATCTACATGCAGTTTGTGCTATGTACATAATCATGCGTGTGTACAATGTTCGCAAAAAGGCTGTGAATAATGTTTAATTTCAGTACAGGGAAGAAACCATGTTCAAAAAAGTTTCCTTGATAGTTTATTCTATCTCACAAGCATGAAATCCTCGCAACGCTCGAAGTCCCAGATTTCTCGTGTTTCTTTACAAAATGACATACGATATGTGGACTTTTTCAAATTAAAACTGAAGTTTCTTTTAATGACAGGGTACTAATGACCTTACTCATCTCCCCCCTCTCTCTCTCTCTCTCTCTCTCTCTCTCTCTCTATCTCTCTCTCTCTCTCTCTCTCTCTCTCTCTCTCTCTCTTTCTCTCTCTCTCTCTCTCTCTCTCTCTCTCTCTCTATCTCTCTCTCTCTCTCTCTCTCTCTCTCTCTCTCTCTCTCGTTCTTGATTCCTGTACAATCCAAGCACTGCGAACACTAATGCAAGTGCGGCTAGAACTGATGCAACAACATGCGAGGACCTCCAGTGGTCACGCGTGAAGCGCTCTCAAAGAACGTGCAGCAGTGACCGAGTGGTTAGAGCGTCAGATTTTTACCACCCAAAAATTTGCCTTACGAAAAGTGGGCAGGGCAAAATAGGCGGAGGATTTGTCAATTAATATGTTGATGATACCAAAATTTCTAATCGTGAATTTCTCAAAAAAAACCAAAAAGCTCTGAATGAGAGTAGTCTATTTGATGAAATCCCCCCTGGTCTGAAACCGGAATCCCGTCTCTATGTACTTTAGGGGGTCCTGAAAAAAATACAGACTTTTTTCTGAGCTTCTGAAGGATACAAAAATTAGTACTAGACAAAATTTATTTTACGATAAAAAAAAAGAACTTGTTGATGAGTTATGTCCAACACCTTGGAATGTGTCAGGAACGTGTTGGTGTTTTCTGGAAAAAACTCTGATTTCGCATTGTCAATAAACGGAAATCGTGAAAGAGAGAAGTAATGGAGATTGCTCACTGCAAGTGATCTCTATTATTAATCAACCATCTGTTCTCCTAACTACGCTCGTTCCACTGGAGTTTCGTTTATTACTCGTGGAACCGATACGGTCTCGCTTCAATTCTTTTCCTTTCTTTCTCCCTCCTACGGTCTCATGCATACATATAAGGCTGGAACCAATGCTATCGGAGATGTATCTAATTATACGTACATGTTCAGCAGAATGGTTGGAGCAGATGATTGTAACTCATGAACAAACGCGGTGAAGTACTTCGGGAATCTTGCCTAACCTACCGGGCGGTTCGCATTGTTTTCAAATATTCTGCCGCAGCTCACAGTCAAAATTTCGCAGCCTACTGCCAGAGTGCCACAGCTCACGGCCAGAATGCGCAGCTTCAGCCTAAATGCTGAAGAGGCAGTGTCTTTGCGGCGGCTTTTTGCCGCGTGGTAATAGAACACCGCACGCGGGAAGAAAGGAATCCCCTAGGCTAGCAGTGAAATACACAGACTTAAAAAACATTTCAAAGTTATAACTTCTTCAATAAGTAAGTGTGAGTGTTCAA
>OZ022249.1:14003802-14228802 GCA_963978915.1 Caenorhabditis parvicauda | reverse complement strand
TAATAGACCAAAAGAACTCTAAAAAACTGTTTTGTCACATGTGAAAGTTTGCATTGACCTGGTTTAAACATTTTCATAACATTTTCATGAGAAAATTATGTATTATTAGAGGAAATTGCAAATCGAGAATGATTGTTTCAATATTATATGCTGGATATCGGTAGACCAAGATTTTCTGGGATGATCAAAGTTGCATTCGTTTGATGGTTTCAACAATAATCGGTTTTCCTCGATTTGAAGAACAATTATTTCATAAACTGAGAAAAATACGTTAATTCACTTATTTACAATTTGTTGAAGTTGTTAGTACAAAATAACAACTAACGCATCTGTTTGATTCAAGAAACCAGTTGTTGAAAAACAATTTCGAACAGAATTGAAAATGTTCGGTGGTTCTGTTGGAACAGTGATTTTGTAACCACTTCTGTACGTCTGGTGTCATTGCGCAAGTCCGTACAACAAACTTTTGCAACAGCTGCACAATTGTGAATGTGACAAAACGGCGAAACCCGCGTTAAGTCGGAGTATGGTCCTGACTCCCTTACATAAGCGCCAGGGTTTTCAGTTGACACGTCGGCCCTGGTACCAGTGGTTACTGTCCCAGTGCTGGTCACTTTGTTATACTTGTTACTCCCAGGGCTGCGCCCGCTAAAAAAGTACCAACACTAGTAAAAACTCAAAAAAATCATAAAAAACAAAACTCAAAAAAATACCCGTGACCACTGATGACCTGGACCGACCTTTTGTCTTTTTTGTAATCTATGTACTCTTAGGCTATCTAAAACGATTGTTTATTGTATGTATTCCGAGTACAAGAAATGTTTGTTGATCTTGACAAGGGTGATACATTTTTCTGAAACAGCGATAAAAGACGGTTTTTGGTCCTGATAAGTTTCCGCTGTTCACTTTCAGCACACAAGCATTCATACACGTCAAGTTTCACGTTAATTTGATAGCTCGTTTCCACAGGTTACTTATTTGTCTATTTCTCGGTTTTTGGAAACTGCTTGACAAAGTCTAAATTTCGAGACAAAACTCGTGTATAATCGCTAGAAATGAAGAGATTGTGAGAAGACGCAAGATAATCACAGTAGGCAGGGTTATATCCAGAGGATTTGATGCAGAGTTGCTCTGTTAAGCAGAACAAACGGAGGCTAGCGATGGGTTAAGTAAGTTGAACAAGTGTGTAGGTTGGTAGTCACTTTTGAATGTTCGTTGTCACTGCACGAATCAGAGATACAAATTTGATTACAAACCTACTCCTTTCCATAAACCACTACAGTCAGTGCGAATAACAGTGTTTTGATCACCATCTTTCTTTGTAAACAAGAGTATGTGAACAACACTGACTTCAAAATTTTCATCGGAAACGGAATTTTTTTTTCGATTGTCTTCTTATAAAAATGAATTATAGTGTTTGAATTTGAGAATACTGAAGTTTTGCGATGAAAACTGAGAAAAAAATTTTGCAAAAACTGTCATTGTCTCACTATGTTCAAAACAATATTACCAAAGAAATTTTTATTCAGTATCACGAAAAAATCGGACTAGACAGAGCAGATTGACTAGGATGAATCAAAAATTTGGTTATTGTGAAAACTTAGAAAAAATAAAAATCACTAACATAAGTGGCAGAATTAACTATGATTTCTTCAATTTTTGAATGAATTCAGATTAACATTCAGTCTGATTCACATGTTGTGATGTGTACTGTTAGCTAGGGCTGGGCAAATTGCCAGTAATTGGCTATTCAATTGGCACAATGATAACATCTAAACAACACCATCTCAACGTCGAGAAGGCTCAGAAAGCGCAACTCCAGGTGCTTTAAGAAAAAGTTTCAAAAATATATATAAGTAGCCTTTTGGAAACATGGTGTTAAACTGATGGAACCCTGATGAGTAGGAAGTAGTTGGTGAGTAGAACGTGATAATTTCAGTCACAAGACATTTTGATGTATAAGGAAAGTATAACGACAGGAATGTACGCGTAAATTTAGATAACTTGTTGCTCTTCATTGTTTCAATTTCAGCACACCAGCAGACAATTCTTATGTTTTGGAGTTCACGAAATTCAAAAAAGTAGTAGATTAAGAGCAAAAACTTTCTCGCATGACGCCAAGTTTTTTTTGAATTCTAAAACCTTTTTCTAATTCTACACAGACAATTTCTCGATCACAAAATTCGAACCATCGATCCATAATCTCTTTATTATTTTTTGAAAAGAAAGTTATTTGGCTACACTGTCTTCCCGTCATCTGTTTCAGTTCTTTTTCGTTGGATTGGAACGATCTTAACACCATCTGATGAGGTATTGCTGGCGCGGAAATTAGCACTGAAATCAAAATTTAGTCTAAAGACGCGCTCATTCAGAAAAGCCACAAAGTGGACATTCAGAAAAGCCACAAAGTGACGCACCAACTACGGCCGCAGCACCTTCCACAATCGACAAGTTCTACCGAGATTTGAAGAAACTGATGCACGACAAGATGACTAGGAACACCCGCAACAACACCACAATTTTGATGGGCGACTGGAACTCAAGCATTGGAGAAACAGACGCAGGAGACTTCTATCCAACGATGGGAAGATACGGCACTGGGAAGCGGAATCTCAATGGAGATGCCCTCGTCGACTTCGCCGAGAGCCAAAGTCTCAGCATCATCAACACTTTCTTCAAAAAGAAAGAGTCGAGGAAATGGACGTACCGAGGGACTCAGAATGGCGCAGAAACAGAGATTGACTTCTTTCTGTGTCGAAGGAGGGACATCATTAAGGACATCGACACCTTCAATTCGACCTTCAATCTCAGCGACCACAGACTTCTGATCGCATCACTGTACATAGACAACAAATACGAAAAGACTCGTCAGTACTCCAAAAATGCAGCGTACGCGGTGAAGAACGAGAAGAAGACGATATGCATCGACAAGTACCAAACTGAAATAATTAGAAGACTCAAGGAAGGAAGCCACGCGATTCCACGTCCTCTCAGCGTCCAGGACCACTACAACACCATCCTGAACGTATGCAGCACCGCCGCCGATATCGCTGGTCAGGAAATCCCCAAACGAAGATCACTCAGCTCCACGACAGTTGACCTTCTCAAAATACGCGCCCAAGTCTCGGCCAACCCACAATCTACTCCGGCTGAACGACAGGAAGCTAACAAGAAGGCAAGAGATGCGTATGAACAAGACATTGCGAGATGGGAAGAAGAAGCCTTGGAACATGCCCTAGAGCACAGGAAGTCAATCAAACAGGTCAAAAGGAAGTTCCAGCTCAGAGAGCTCCCCCTTCACAAACTCAAAAGAAATGATGGTTCGTGGACAAACGACAGAAACGCCATACGAGAAGAAGTCAGAAACCACTACGAATCGACATACAGCAAGCAGCAAAACTTTCCTCCAGCGACCAAGCATGAGTCACTTCTGGAAAACGAAGAAATTCCACCACGAATCCTGGAATCAGAAGTAGAGCATGTGATCAAATCGCTAAAAAGGAAAACTGTTGGAGGTACAGACAACATGTCCGTGGAGATGTTAAAGAAGGCACCCCAACAGCTCATTAGGGAGCTCACCGATCTCTTCAACCACGTGCTCAGAACCGGAACCGCACCATCACAATGGAGTGAGACTAGAATCTGTTTGCTGCCGAAAAAATCCAAACCTGAGACTATGAACGACTACCGACCGATCTCGATCATCTCTGTTCCGGCGAAAATTTTCACCTCCATTCTGACCAGGAGAGTAAAAACAAACGCCGAGGAATACATCGAGGAGAGTCAAGCTGGATTTCGAGCTGCAAGATGCTGCATGGACAACATTCACACCTCCTCACAATTGATTGAGAAGTGTCATGAGTATGCCATCCCGCTAGCAATCGCTGCAGTGGACTTCAAAGCAGCTTTTGATTACATCGACTGGTCTGCCGTAGAAGAAGGACTCCTCGCAGCTGGTGTTAACGCCTACTACATCAAGGCACTGGCTATCACCAACGCAGAAGCCACCGCGAGGATCCCTGTGCATGGGAAGAACATCGACGTTCAAGTAAAGAGAGGTGTACGACAAGGGGACTGCTCCTCACCGACACTCTTCTCCCTGGCTCTTCAGCATGCACTGGACAGAATAAATTGGGAAGACAGAGGGATCAAAATCAACGGAGAAAGACTAGCTCACCTGGAATTCGCCGATGATCTTCTTATATTCGCAAACTCGTGTAAAGAGCTGGAAGAGCAACTTAACGACATCAGCCGCGAAGCCAAGAAGTCGGGTCTAATCTTCAACTACAACAAAACTGTGGCATTAGTGAACGACCACGCCCATATTGAACCAATCGTTTGCGACGGTTACGACATTGCTGTAGTCAAAGAAACTCGTTACCTTGGAAAGATCCTGAAGCACAAGATCCCACTCTAGAAGGCCACAACGAAGAAAGATGAGGTCCAACTATACCCTGAGACATCAAGACGGATTCGAGCAGGATGGGCCGCCTACAGCAATATCAAGGAAGCAATCAAGCTCACTGGTAACAAGGTCAAAAAGAAAGAGCTGCTGAACCAATGCGTCATCCCAGCTTTGCTCTACGCAACAGAAACCTGGCAATTGCTTCTGTCTGAGATAGGAAGACTGCAACGCACGATGAACAAAATATGTGAAGACGCAGACGTCGACTCTGATGATTTTGTTATTCTGAAACGAATCACGGAACGGAAGCTAGCGTGGGCAGGTCATGTCGCTCGACAACCGCCTACCCGATGGTCAAGAAAAGTCACCGAGTGGACACCTTTGGGACAGAAAAGGAAAGCAGGTAGACCTCCTCTGAGATGGAGCGACGACATCATCAAAGCGAGAGACGATTTTCTTCACATCCGTTCTATGTCTGGTCAGAGAAGACGTGCTGGCATACTGGTGAGAAAGACTCCGTGGTCAACGTTGGCAAAGGACCGTTCAACCTGGAAGTTTCTGATCCACGCCGTCACATGACAACGCGAACAATGGATCTCTGAAGTATCTGAAGTAGAAGACTATTTCAGAAATTGAAACTGTTGGTTATTATTTCATAACGATAAATTCCCGAATAATTTAGTTAAGGCGTAACAAAAACAGAATACCTTTGAACCCCATAAGTTTTTAAAATAATTTTTTTGAGTTTGTTCTAGTGTTGGTACTTTTTTCAGCGGACGCACCCCTGGCAGTGACAAGTATAAAAAATGAACAGCACTGGGACAATGACCATTGGTATCAGGGCCGACATGTCCACTCAACACCTTGGCGTTTATGTATGGGAGAAGTGAGTTCCGCCGTTCTGTCACACTTACAGTTTTTTCATATACTGTACAATTCCCATGTGTGAACTTGCGCAGTGACACCAGATATACATATAAAAGTGGTAAAAAATAAGACAAATGGTTGGTCCAGGTCACCAATAGTTACGGATATTTTCGGCAATGGGTGATTAACCTTTAAGTTGAATGTGTGAGTACGTTTAAAAATATTTTTGTACATCTGGTGTCACAGTAGAAGTGTGTTAGAAGACTAATTTCAGCGTGGACACGCTGAAAGACATGTTCGAATGTAGAGATTCTGAGAACGCACAGTGAATAGCAACGCATAGTTGGAATGAATTTTGATTTGAATTTAAACTTCCGCGCCAACAATACCTATCAGATGGTGATCAGATTATTCCAATCTGACGGAAACAGACTGAAAACAGATGGCGGAAGGACAGTGTGGCCTCTTTCTTCTAAAATAATGAAGAAAAAAAATTGAACCACTCCAGATCGAGGTTTGTATTTTTCATCACAAAATTGTTTTCATACGATTAGAAAAAAGTTTGTTGAAGGTTTGAAATTGGCATCAAGCGGGAAAGTTTTTGCTCTCAAAATAATCGATTACTTATCTTAAAACCAAAAATATTCCTGTGATGATACTATCTTTTATACATAATGTTACAGAAGAATTTTCTGTCTGAAATTTTGAAAAAACACTTTCACCTTCTATTTGCGTATTGCTTCCCACTTATCAGGAGCCTATTTATCAGTTTTAACTCTTCATTTTCAGAACCGCCGTGGTTACTCATATCATTTTCTTGTGGCTTTTTCTGAACTGATTTTAAAAACCGAGTTAGGGTATTTTGACGTTTCATGAAAACAGAACAATATTGAAAAATAGTTCTCTAATCATTTTTTGCTTATCAATGAAGTTCAAAACAGTTCTTCCTATTCCACTTTGATCAATAAGAATATTTCAATAGTAATAAAGGCCCAATTTTTTATTTTGGTTAATGATCAAGTTTTTTCAGTCCTTCATTAAACAATTGTTTCCAAACGTTTCGAGGATGGAAGAAGACTTCAGCAGAATGGAAAACCAAGGTTGACCCTTTCAATCAACTTCATAACACAATATTTTTTTCAGGAAACAATGATTTACATTTATATGGATGTGAAGAAAAACTTGCTAGAGAAGTCCTCATGAAAGGCTGTTTCAACTTTGACGAACACATGCTGTTACATGGATTAGATTTCAACAACACGGACACGTACATTGGACAGACTCCTATTCAAGGTTTTGATATCAAAAACAGAGTTGTATTAATTTTTGTAGACGATTCGACTCCCATCACTGAAATTGAAACATTTACGGACACGAAGATGGAACAATTTGCTGAAGATGTTCTCTCAAGAGATAATTTCAAATTTCAAGAGAACATTATGTATCATGGATTAGATGTTAATAACACGGACGCGTACAGTCCGTTCATTCCAGGTGTTTATATTCAAAATACAGTTGTATTAATTTTTGTAGACGATTCGACTCCCATCACTGAAATTGAAACTTTTATGGATACAAAGATGGAAACATTTGCTGAAGATGTTCTCTCCAGAGATAATTTTAAATTTCAAGAGAACATTATGTATCATGGATTAGATGTTAATAACACGGACGCGCATAGTCCATTCATTCAAGGTGATTTTGTATCGAAGATAAAGTTTTATTGAATTTTGTAGACGATTCGACGCCCATTTCTGAAATTGATACATTTACGGACATCGAAGTACAAGGCAACAACGAGACGAACATTCAAGATTCGACCTGTGATGGTGGGTTCTATTTCATTGATTGCGATATTCTTCAGCCATCCAAATAAAATCAAAATTTAAAAAATCTGAAACATTTACAGATCCGTTGAAGCTTGAAATAATACACATAACACAGTGTTTAAAAGGTAAAAGCAATGAAAAAAACAGTATCAGACTAAGTTTCCAGAGGCAGGTCAAACCATTGTCACGTTCGATTTGCAAGAGTATGCGTCGATTCGTTCTGGTGACAAAAAATTTTCTCGAAACGATTTTTGTGTGAAAACTCCCCGGAAGACAACAAAAGCAACCAACCTATCGAAACATGAAGTGAGTTGAGCTCAAGTGGAGAAGATAACGAACGATTTCAGTCCGCCTTGAGAAAAAAGGAAAACCAGAAAAAAGCATCGCGCGATTTGAAAATCCGTAAAGTCAAAGATCAAATGTTGTACACAACGTGTGCAAGCATTGTTCGAGAGGTAAAACCACGAAAACAACTTTGAAACAAGTTAACACAGGAAAACATGGTGAAGAAGAACAAGTACATCAGAATTTTGGTTAGTATGGGTATTTTCTTGTCTCTAATGTGTTATATTTAGGACGACTTGAGAGAGACGATCTCATGGAGCAACAATGAAGATACTGCAAACTCTCTACGTTTTTGATTCTAAGTCTACAGACTCAACTCTTTCATTCAGGGATTCGTGTCAATGAGATAATCGAAAGATTTTTATCCAACATTGAAGCGCAAGATTTTCAAAAGTGGGATGCCTCTTCTGCGTGTAACTGTATGAACATGCGGTCCAGAAGTTTCGATCAGGTGATCATAGAACCGTGAAAAAAGAGAGAGAGAGCGTGAGGGAGAGATAGAGAGCGTGAGAGAGAGAGAGAGAGAGTGAACGAGAGAGAGAGAACGAGAGACAGAGAGAGGGCATGAGAGAAAAGAGAAATTTCAGAAAGAGCGGAGACGTCTGAACACTCAAAACCATCGTGACAAAATTGAAAAAGCAATAGATGAGGCTGCATTCAAATTCCAAACACACTTGGAGGTTTGACTTGACTTTTCAATTCCCTCGCTAATTATCATTTCAGAAAGCCGAAAAACTTCGCGAGGCTAAGAGAGAAATTGATCAACTTGTTCGATGGTCTGAGTACCAGTATAACGTGATGGGAATGAACAACCTTTCTCTCTATAATATGTAGTATCTCTGGTTTATGTTTCTGCCATTTTGTATTTCAAAAAAACTTTTCTTTTCTTATCGAACTTGCATCATCTTTATTCTTGATTTTAACATTGTGAAGATTCAGACTGAATGTTAATCTCAAAATGGCTCGTTGCAAGACCACTATCATTGTCACGTTGATAATGTTTCACTGTATGTTCATTAAAAAACAAGAAAAAATTGTGTTCATCCTTTGTTGTATTTTTATTCTTCATTTTTTCCGAGCTTGTTCACACAATAACTATATCAGTAATACATTATATATTTATCCTGATCCATGTGCTTTGTCAAGTCTGGTCTTTTTCTGATTCTGAAATAAATTTTTTTATCGAAACATATTGAAACAACTGCAGTTTCTGCTTTAAAAATGATGAAAAGTTACACCGCCATACTTCGATATCCTTGATTTTATACACTCAAATTTATTTCAACAAGATATCAATCTAGAAAAGAATTTAACTTCCTGTCTGTGGAGTCAGTTATGTTTACATACAGTACCGTCCATAAAGATACGAACGCTAACTTTTTTAGGCATATATCGACCTGAGAGTTCCGGATCGGTCTGTAACTTTCAGAGACGTCGGAGAAAACATTTTTATGTATTGTTAATGAATATGAAAACCATAGGAAATCACTGCGCAACATAAAGACCTTTTTCTCAAATCCACCTAAAATCGAATTTTTCCCTTTTACATTTTTTTTCTTTTTTTTCATTCAGTATAAGTTTTTATGTTTTCAAATGCATAGTTCTGATAGTTCAGCATATCTAGCTGGTAGAAATTAAAAAAAATTCACTCGATCGGTGATCGTTCGATGCCACAACACGCGATTGAAGAGGTCGCACTCGACTAAAAAGCCCGCAAAGACAATATAAAATTTTTATGAAGTTACATTTGCTCCAGATGGACTGGATCTACTTGAAAAGTGATAACAAACCCTTTTTTCATTGTTTCGACACTATTCGAAGTTACCTAGAGAAGATTCCAGGCCGTTCGTCATTGAACTTGTGGCTCACCTTCTCGAAAACTATCAGGTTGTGGTCAGTTTTTCATCCATAAAGTGAGAACGCCGTGTTGTATATCTCCAATTTTTTGTAGACACATTTTTATCGTTTTTTTTATTCAGTTTAACGTCTGGACGTCAACTAAAAATTATTTGAAAAAAGTTCAAGTGAGCCAAACTGGAGTAAGAGGAGGAGCGGATTCGCAGGGTTCTAAAGAGGCAGTCTAAAATTGTGAAAATGGATGAATCGAAGTAATTTGTGGTCGAAATTAAACATTAACGTTTGGAGAGATGTTTGAGTGTTAAAAAAGTTGATTTCTGTAACTAATCCATTCAAAAATCACGATTGTTGAAACCGGAAAAATGCTTCTCCGGACATTTTCATTCGAACCTTTTCAAAATTGTACAAAATGATTGACTTACCATACCACTGTATTCAAATGAACAGGAGTAATATAGAGAATGAGTCTACAAAAAATTAGACATCCACAACACGGCGTTCCCATTTTATGAATAAAAAACTGACCACAACTTGATAATTCTCGTGAAGGTAGGCCACGAGTTCAAAGGCAAACGGTCTGGAATCTTTTCCAGGTAACTTCAAGTAGTGTCAAAACTATTCAGAAGATGTTTGTACTTGTTTTTCAAGTAAATCCAGTTCATCTGGAGCAAGAACAACTTCATAAAAAGTCGATTTCTTTCTCACTGTCTTCTCAGTGATGAGTGACCTCTTCGATCTCATGTGATGGCATCGAACAATCATCAATTGAGTTGATTTTTTGATTTTAAACATGTTAATAGTCTTAGTTATCAGAAAAATGCACTTGAAAACAAGGAAACTTTTAATAAATGAAAAAAAAAACAAAAATAAATGGGAAAAGGAAAGAGCCAATTTTTAGTGGGTTTGAGAAAAAGGTCTTTTTGTTGCGCAGTAAATTCCTACGGTTTTCGTTTTCATTAACAATACATAAAAATGTTTTCTCCAACATCTCTGAAAGTTACAGACCAATCCGGAACTTCCAGGTTGACATATGCCAAAAAATCTTAGCGTTCGTATCTTTATGGACGGTACTGTATGTATATGAGCATATCACAATAACACAATGAAAGATAGTGATCAAAACACTGTAGTTTGCACTCACTGTAGTATTGAAAAACAGTTTATGGATTATTTTGAAAGGGTTGATCTTTTTTTCGAGAAAAATCTTGAATAAATTTTGTTTTACCATTTTTGGTTTTCTCGGTAACATTTCACCCAGTAAGCGTCCAATCGCGCCCAAATTTCGAAACAAACTCCTCCAAACATTTTGAAACATATTTAACTCAACTTAAGAACGATGGATCACAGTATGAAATATATGAATATTTTACCCTAAAATATTTCAAAAGTCGATCTCGAAGTTTACCGGATTTTGTCCGAATTCTCAAATTCGGTCAAAACATCAGAAACTTATTATTTTGTATGAATTCAGTGCTTGAAATTATAAATACATACATACACTATGTTAAAAAATAATAGTAAGCGAGAATTCTTAAAAATAACTCGACAATTTCCGAGAATAATGAAAACTTTGAAACGAAAGTTGTTAAGAACACTAAGCCACAACTTTTCTGAAAATGTCATCACGATTGGTTTACTTTTGATAGAAACTAGAATTTCACCAACAATCAAAGTTGTTCTCTTCTCCAGTGAATTAAGAAATTGCACAGCTTCTAACTTTATTTCCACTTCAGATTCACAATGAGTAATATGTTTTTTATCATTGTGGAAGAACTTCATTACGCTATCATTGATAGTGTTATCTTTTAACCACAAAATTGATTCCAAGAAGAACACCACTGAGTGAATGAACCGAGGGAAAGTAGCAGTTAATGGATAGCATATTTTCCATGATGAAAATTACTATTTTACGTGGAACAACACCAAAACTTCCAATTTCGAAAAGTATTCTGCCGTTGAATACTTCTTAACCAATGTTTTTTGACATTATGGACAGCATTTGTCGTATTTTAGAAAATTTCGTGATTGTAATGGATCCGCGTCTGTGTTTCTACCGATAATGATTTTGCCAGAAACGACATCAAAATCCGTATTGGCAAAACACTCTTGATAAATTTGTTTAAAGATCATGGTACTCATACTTCGATACCATCATTTCATTGCGATCGTGTTTATTGTAAGTTTGAGTTGAGATCCGAATTTCATTTTGTTCAGCAAAAACTTCAATAACTTGACCAAACAAATGGTGTGATTTTACCACATTACTATGACATCATGGAAATCGTAATCTGATCTTTGGATAAATTCTGCAGAGCGATAAGAGTGTTATCTAAGTTCAGAGTGAACTTCAATGTGTCATAGTTCTATGGAAAAAATGAAAAGTTTATCTCGACGTCTTTCCTCTCTGTGATGGAACAGAAAACTGTGTTTAGAACTTGCGTAGTGTAAAAAAATATGCTCTTCAGTTACAATCAAAACAAGCAGAACCTTGTCTATACGTGAAAACGGTTAGCAATTCAACCTTTAAACCGCATATTCACTGATCTTCTCAAGACGGCCGTGAGTATTATTATTCATTAGATGTTTTTTGAAAAAATAAATCTTGAAGATTTAATTGATTCTGCAACTTTGTTCCCAGTTTTATCGAATTCTGGATGAATAATCAAAATTTAGGTGAATCTATTTTCACTTGTTCTTTCAAACTTTGAATGAATCAACGATGCACAAACTTGATCCTAGTCTTAACCTGAAACTCTTCTATTTCTGTAAAGTTCATCCAACAAAGAGAGAAAAGGCTTATACCATGACTTCTTGCCGTAGGGGATAATCTCAGTACCACAGAGACGTGATAATCTTCCAACAAAAAGACCGCAGCTAACAAGAAACTTTTTGTCACAATGGATATATTTATTTTTATACTTGGAGAAGCTTCGCAATTATCGGTCTATTCATCAATAAATGTACAAAAATATACATATTTGATGATAAGAGAGTTCAAGAGTATTTTTGTACGAAATGGTGTTTATTCTCAGGGTCGCGAATCAAAAACACAATCATGAGTGATAAGTTCAACAAGAGAATGATTGGTACAATTCGTAAGTTTTTTGTAAAAATATCATAATTTCACCTGCTTGAAGTTTTATTCAATTTTGGAACAATAACCTAGTTTTAATTGGAAACAATTTTGACACATAGCAGAATATATGGATTTGATTTTTTGCTCTTCAGGTTGAACTACTCCCGAATATATTGACAGCACACAAACACAAAGTACCTTGTGTTCTCAGTGAGAAAAACTAACTCGTGGGACTCACACAAATGTTAAATTTCGCTCACTTTTCACACGGTAAAGTTCAAGTGACTATACGATTCGATATTCCACGAAGTGATATTCGAGCGGTCTGCATTAGAAATTTACAGACCACTTATTGTAATCACTTTCTAATGGCATTTCTCAATCTTTTCTCACAAATGACAGAACGCTCAGAGAAGTCTTGAACTAATCAAGTACGGGAGGGAACGCTTTCAAAAATTTTTGAGATTGAAAACTATATTATAGTGAATAAAAACACACTTAAACACGATGAATATGATTTCATTGTGTGAAATTATCTTCACTCTTCCGACCAAAGCAGTTTTCAAAATTGGTTCTTAGTGCGGTCTCATCAGTTTTTCAAGTTAAAACGATTATTGGTCAATGCGCTTGTGATTAATTTGCCTTATTGAATGTTAATTGTAATAAAAACAGATTAGATCGAATAAGAGTTAGTTCTGCATGTTTTCCCAGTACTCAATTAAAATCCCATACGTCTCATACTTTTCAATTGAGAAGAAAATTCTGCTCGCAGTAGAATCATCACTTCAAATGCTTATTATCTCAAGGACACAAAAGTTCTAATTGCATTCACTGCTTCACTTCTCTCTAATTTGTAACCATTGACAAAAAGTGAAGAGAGTTGATTGCTCTTGGTTGTCCGGTCAATAGACAAAAATCCATTTTGAAAATATGACAAAAATCGAATTTCGTCACAGAAACAAGTATGCGTCCATTGAGAAAATAGGTTTGACTGAATGCAGCAGTATGGAAGAGCCCCATCTGGAACTCTCTCAGAAGTACAGTAGCGAACAAAAGTTTAGCAACTTTTCATTTCGAACTTCGTAAAACTTACGCGATCACCCTAATTTGTCTCTGAAACCACCTCAAACATTTGCAAACGTACAGAAATAAGAAAGTTGAGTTACCATTGTTGTTTTCAACAGGAAAGTTTTTTCTTTATTTTCATTAATGAACATGAAATAAGAAGTTTTGAAGAGTTATAGCAAGAAAAATAAGAAAAGCCTTTGGTATAGCAAGAAAAATGAGAAAAGCCAGAAAAAAGTAGTGTACGAAAATTCGACTGGGTTGTAAAAAAACTTTTTGGTCGGAAAACGACTGAAATCAACTCAATTCCTGTTGTTTGAATGTTTTCAGAAGTTTGAAGTGATTTCAGAAAAGAATTGAGGACGGTAATTCAAGTTTGAAGTGAGTTATCGTCGAAATTAAAAGTTGCTAGACTTTTGTTCGCTATTGTATGTCGAGTTCCTTAAAAAATTCCACATCTTCAATTTACTCTTGGATCCAAGTCTTAAAAAAGTTATACCTCCTTCTCCCCCTATAATCTTTGACATTTGGTAAATAAATCAGCAAACTTTCATGAGCATTAGCTGTGAATAATTTACCTCTTCATTCGATATAAACCCCTTTGGAGATCTATTTAACAAAAATTTATTCGAGCTATAAATTCGGATCATTGTGAAACAAAATATTAATTTTCGTAGAGAGATGATCATTGTTCGGTCAGTAGTACGCATCGAACTCGCTTGATTCAAAGGATCTCTTCCCAAGAGATTGTCCGGCCAAGCTGTCGAAGTATCTGAAAAGAGTTTTTGTGTGAAATTTTATGATTTTGGATCGCGTTCAATAGTGTAGTAGGTTTGTTCGCTAATGAAATTGTTCTAGAAATAAATTTGATTGGACGAACCTCTTATGGGGAACAGTGACGACTCTGAAGGATCTCTTTCCGATTGAGTCAATGAATGGGTTGACAGCTCGTTTGCCCATGGAGTCCAGGAATGGGTTGATTGCCCGCTTAGCCCGCTTAAAGTTATAGTAGGAGGATAGCTTTTGATCTACCTACAAGTTGAGCGCTGCAAGAGTAGACTGCAACAAGTGTGATGAGGACGGTGAGGATCAGCTTGAACATGATGAACTCAGGTAGTCTGAAAAGTAGTCGACTAGAAGAAGTAAGAAAAAGTGAAGCCAGCGAATAAGCTCGGGCTGGAACTGAGTTGGACCGCCCCTTGGATCCCCTTTTATATCAGATGCGCGGACAGTTTTTAATAAGAGCAGATTAAGAGAAAGAGTTGGGAAGAGATTAAGTGCTCCGTCGGTTCAGCTCCACCTCGGTATCTGGGAGCAGGGAAGGATTGAGCTCATGAGCTCAGGAACAAGACTGAACGAATGACTGGCAGTCCCAGCAATCAAATATCGTGAGAGAAGGTTTCAGTGGGCGGTGATTTTGTTCCTTGCTGGGGCGTGGAAATAATTAATGAAAGGCGATGAACGAATTGGACGGGCTGAGGACGGGCTCTACAGTGAGAGCTCGGCGAGTAGAATGAATGGCTCAGGGGTGTCCTTGGCTCCTTTAATACTCGATTTGTATGCCGAGACGAATTGTTTTGTCATAACAACCGTACCGAGTGGATATTAAAATACAATTAAAATTCATACATTTTGGCAACAAACATTTGGCTGGTGGCTATCGACAGATGATGAGTACTTAATTGACCTGCAGCGCTTGTTTATCCCTTAGAAATTGGCAATTTATACGTCTGGAGGAACTACATCTCAAGACGGAATCAGGAGCAAATGCTGCTGTTACTGAACCAAAAGCCAAATAGAGCCCTGATTTTATTATGACTCTAATTTCTTGAATCCAATTCACGCATTTGAATGCACTCTAGTCTGTCCAGAAGAAACGTGAAAATGAAAATAAAATTCTAACATTGACCGACGAACGGAAACCTAATAGTTTTCAGTTTCTGTTTTAAAAAAAAACTTGTTCGAAAATGGCCAAAAAGAGAAGTTTTCTAGTTCAACCAAATATCAATATTACATTTAATTCTTTCCAAATTCAATACTCATTTGATTATAATAATAATAACTGTTCCATTGTTACCTTCCGTGAATAACTCACTCACGTTGAACCGATTTTTTTCAAATCATTAACTTCGGTTGTGTAACAAGGTGATACTCATGTTTCACCTCCAGTCGACCGCACTACAATGTGGTAGTGCTAGTCCACAAATTGTATCTAAATGATTTACGATTGAAGAATAGATACAGTGTTTTCGACTAGCAAAGAGCGAGGGTAACTTTGCCCGGTATAAAATCTTGCCTTCATGACGTCATGTAAGAATCAAATTTATGATTTTCAGCAAACAGTACTTCCTTTCTTCGTGATGTCTAGTTTTGTGAAGAGCCAAATCTTGAAAACGTAGAAAAAATGAGAACTTGAGCGTTTGCGAAAATTCTCACTCTTGTCATTTTAACACTGCGTCCGCAGGACATTAATTACATTTTGCAGAAGCACCTTAGTTGTTATTTTGATGGTGTTACTTAATAAATTAAATGTTTTTCACTCAATTAATTCTAAACTCATTCAATTTATCATACATATTCAAGTTTATCAAACTCATTCATGTACACTCCGAACCTCTGTGGGTAGCAGACCAATTTCATCATAACAATTTTCTCACGTCCTTTTCTACTTCCTATGACAAAAAGTGATATATCATCTAAAATCAGATGACAGAAGCCCACATCATAAGCGTGCGTCAGAAGTCACCCTAATCCTCACAAGTGAAACGTTCTTCTTGGAAAAAGAGTTTAACAACACCGAAAGTACATTCATTCAATCATGGAAAATCACTTGGATGATCCCTTGTGCCAGGGTTTCCATTGCTGTGGAGCTTCACCACCACCACCTCCAGCTTTCACCACCTTAAAGATAAGTTCATGGTTTTTAATGATGATTCTTCACCCCTCCGAGACGTCCTCTGGCGGCTTGAATGTTCACGTCGTCAGGGTTTCCACGTGGTGCAGGTGTTGAACTGGATGGGTTTCCGAAGCTTGCAAATGGGTTGCGGGGTTCGTTTGGAGTTGGTCTAAAAAATCTTTTTATTTCATAATTCATGAAACAATTAAACAGTATGATTTTTTAAGGGTCGCAAAAGTTGCATTTTGTCAAAAAAATATTTTTCAAAATTCGGCAATTATTCTCAGAAGTAACTTCTGTAGAAACACTTCATTTTTCTCTGGCCAGAGGACGAATTTGAGATGGAGCAGAAATTTTCAACATTTTCAGTACTTAACTTTGGCTCAATTTTTGATCATTTTCTGTTCTGAACAACTTCATCTCAAAGTGATACAGAATTTGCACGTTCCCACGTTTCGATGGGTTGTTTTTAATCTTGTGTTTGAGCGAAAATCTGAGAGTTTTTCAATTCAGATGAAAGTTGTGGAGAATTAGAGTTTTTGATTTGAACTAACCACTGCACATGATATTATTTTCTTACATCCCGAATTCACATTTTTACATCGATGATTAATATGTGTGGGAGTACACATAACAAGACCTGACCACCCAACAGATTCCTAATCCACACAAACTTTGATTTCTATTGATGACAAAAGAAAGAGATTAGCAACTTGCGTGCGGTGTACTCAAATCAAACCCATTGTTCGACGCAGGTGGAGTTGGTTGTTGAGCTTCCGGAGGAGACGTGGTAGTTGGAGCTTTTGGGGCCGAGTTTTGGACTGGAGGAGCTTGGGTTTCTGTTTGAGCCGGTTCGGGAGCAGGCGATCTGAAATCGATATTTCTGACTGTTTCAAGTGAGAATCTAACTGAGTCGGAGCTGGTTCTGGTTCATCACTAGTTGGAGCACGGTCCGGTTTCAAACTCTGTTCTGGTGCTCTCGGAGTTGCATCCGACCCTGCGCGACTCTTTGGCTTTTTGATTGCAGGTCGTCTCATTGGTGGTGATGTAATATTCTGTGGGTCTTCATCACTCTCATCGGGAAGTGGGGAGAAGCTGAATGTTTGTTTTACCTTCTGTAAAATGAATCTTCAAACAGAATCCAACTAACGAAGACATGATTCACTACGTGAGGAGCATAATTTATTCTGAACTATTAGAGAATCTGACACTGAAAAAGGCTGCAACCAGCAGTCGACGTAAATAGTGATTTCATTGTCTGGTAAATTATTCACAGACACTCGTCGACACTGGCTGGCTGATTTGTAGTACGAAAGTGATGTAGGCGTCACAGAAAGGTTAAATTATCTGTATGATTCAAAAATGGGAGAAAAGATTTATGATCAAATGTTGATCCACAAAAAAACGACAACCCGCGTTTGAAGCAATTCAAAATATCGAGCCAAGTCATAATAGAAACGTTTATATTTCATAATTTCCGAAAATCTTGCAGTTGAGTAATCTTCAATGTTTAGTAAATTAATGAAACTTTACGTGGTAACTTTTTCGTCATTTCAATTTTGCCTAGATATTTGATCATTTGAAACATTACCACTGTGAGCGGTCAAACATTCCGTCTATAAAATCGCCTTGCTTTAAAAACAATGTGATTCACATGCTATCGAAATACAGAATTGAATGCATTTGTCTCAAAATTCTCCCTATTTTCATAATTCACTCACGACATCTTCGGTTGCGGCTCATCACGAGGATTCTTCGCTGGGGGCGATCTGAACTTGATTCTTGATTCCTACTCTACTCTATCTGGGAAAACTGAGATCTTTCCAGTAATCAGAAAAAAAGTTCTCACACCTAGAGAGTTGACTGTGCGGGGGAGTTATCACATGCTTCTAACAAATGTTTGGCACGTGGATGATTTGGGAATAGAATTTTGGGTCTAAGATCAGACCATAACGTTGAGTGAAACCTGATCAACTTCATAACTTAAACATAGAAACTCTGTTGGTTTTGTCTACGCTTACTTTGTAGCAATGAATTCAGAGTGATGTGTCGTATGAACAGTTTTTAAACACACATATCTTTTCCAGATTTTCCAAAGTTTTTGAGCGAATAATGTGAAAAATGTTCATGAATACTTTTGAGTGAGTTTTTTTTGTTTTTTTTTCTGACTCGGAGCTACATATAAACCTTTATGATTGAAATATGGACTCACTTCAAACATGACTGATAAATTTCGTTAATAAATTTTCTCGAGTTTTGATTCTTTTTCAACACGTCACCTGATGTTTCTCGGATCTTCTTCTTTCAAAAGTGATCTGTTTTCAGTTGGAGCCTGAGCCGGAACTTGAGGTTTTGGGTTTCGAACGAAAGCTACAGGCGGTGCGTCACCTTTTGGCAAGACATCAGATTCTGAAACATTTTTACAGATCCGTGATTGGCTCACCTGGAAGAGTTGGCAAGTCGAGTGGAATATCGTCCTTCAAGGTGTCATCATCTTCCCACGCCTGATCAGAATCAATGGGGATGAACATTTTTCGGGCCTTCTGAATATTTCATCACGTATTATACTTGAGAAAAGATTACCGGGACTTTCTTCTTCTTTGGTACAAATTCATGAACTGGATCTGTGTTGGTTCCTGAAAGCAATCTTCATAATTATTGTGAAACACTTTTACAGTACCTGCGTCCATCATGATTGGTCTGGGAGCTGGAACCTGGATCACTTCCATTGTGTGATAACCGAAGACTCGCTCGTGTGTTTCCGGTACTGGGACAATCACTTAATTTTTATCTCGCTTTGTAGAGCTTTCACAATGACTATGTGTTAAATAGTCAAGAATGAATAATTTAATATCTTATCACAAAATAAATCATTTGATGTCATGTTTTCTTACTTTTTTCACTTCTTCATGACTCGATTTTTTAATAAAAATTACAGTGTGTCCAAAAATGATTGTGAAGGGTTCAAAACTTTAATAACTTTTCCATTCTTCGTTCTATGTCTTTTTTTTGTTGGCATATTAAACTCATAATTGGTAAGATTACTCTCACAAAAAATGATATCGTTTAATGAATGGGTCTCCGAGTTATGATAGCTAGAACCAAAAAACAGGTGTCCAGAAATAATTGTGAAATTTTGTTTTTTCCTCAAATACAAAAGTGCGACGCTTTCAAATTGAATTTTTTTCAAACATTACAAACAGAATAAAATACATCGAAAACATCAGAGTTGAAAATGTTATGCTGTTCTGGAAGTTCAGAATTCTCAATTTTGTTCATTTTCTTACCCAAGCTGCGCAAAAGCTGTGAAACTTCTTTAATGGCGCTATGATTTCTCTCATTTATTCATATTCCCAAAAGCGCTGATCCATGAAGGTCCAAGAACAATTTGAGAAAATTGAATTCTCACTAAATCTACCTTTGGAAAAATGTTTCAATTTTTCATGGCAAAACATTACTGGAACCCTGTAGACTGTTTAATCGTAGCTATAGAATCTATTATCAAACAGAAAAAACAGAAGATCGTAGTCATAAAGCTTTTCATACAGAAACGGTTAGTTTTTTGAGCATGCAGTTTCGGTGATGATTCACTTTTTCATTTTTTCCTGAATTTTCTTGGATAAGCGTCAGTATGTGAATTCAATCTCAGACGCATTGGAAAAATCAATTTCATCACAGTCCATCTTGGATAGAGTCCATTTTTTTTGTCAAAACGTTGCATCGACTGCTTGGGATAGGTGACAATTTATGAGTTTTTCATCCGTATTCTAAACACATTGAGGTTTTCTGTGCGTTGCATGATCTTGAAGGTTGATAATGGGGAATATGAATAAATAAGAGAGATCATAGCGCCATTAAAGAAGTTGCTCAATTTTTGCGCAGCTTGGGTAAGAAAATGAACAAAATTAAAAATTCTGAACTTCCAGAACAACATAACATTTGCAACTCTGATGTTTTTTGGATGTATTTTATCCTGTTTGTAATGTTTGAAACAATAATTCAATTTGAAAGCGTTCCTCTTTTGTATTTGAGGAAAAAACAAAATTTCACAATTATTTCTGGACACCTGTTTTTTGGTTCTAGCTGTCATAACTCTGTCATGACCCACCCATTTAACGGTATCATTTTTCGTGGGAGTAATTTTACTGATTATGAGTTCAATATGCCAACAATAGAAAATCATAGAACGAAGAATGGAAAAGTTATTAAAGTTTTGAACCCTTCACAATTATTTTTGGACACACTGTATAGTTAAAACCAGCATTGGCCGCCAAAAACTGAGATCATGCATCTTTCTCGCTCTGGTTCTATTTTTTCTATCTCTCTCTCTCTCTTTCTCTTTCTTTTTTCTTTCTTTTTCTATTTTGCTCTTTCTCTGTTCATCTAAAAATTTGTACCAAGTGTTTCTGCAAAAAATTGAGAGGCGAAAGCTGTTTTCAACAGGTTCTCGATTTATCACACCCTATCATTTTCTCAAGCTTGTAACGACTGTTGCTAGTCGTTACCAAATCGTATATGTTTGTAGGAAGTAAAAATTATATTCCTGGTGAATCCATTCTGGATCTACATACATGTGTTCAAAGTCAAATCTCTTTTCAAAACGTATTTTTTGATGATTTGATAATCTTACTTCTGCAGTCAAACTTTCAGTTCTTCTGCTCTGAACAGTTTTTTTGTTGTATTGTTCGAATCTATCAATAACCGAGTACATTTTTTTCGTATTAGAAAGTGCTCATTCAAACTTGATACTGCAACGTACTTTAGTTTTTGTATGAAAAATGCACTTCGAATTTTGTACGATAAAAAATTGTGTGAAAAATGCACTTCGCATTCTGTGTCAAAGCTGCAGAAAGTGCATGTTTTTTCGTGAAGATTTATGCACCAGGGCAATTTTGTAAAATTTAGGTAATTTTGAATGTTTGAAGACCACATAAAGAATGGGGAAAAGAAAAACTGTTGAAAAGTCAGCGTTAAAATAAATCGTTTTTGACTTGATCGAAAACTTGGAAAATCGGGAAAGTTATAGAATCAACAAACTATGAAGTTCGAAACTTGTCCGATAGAAGATGTTTATCGAAAAACTTATCGCTCACCAGGTGCACTATGCACAACAGGAGGTGGCAAAAAGTCATCCTTCTCATTATAGTTCACAATTTCCTTGGTAACCACGCGTTCGGGAGGGTCGTAGAATCTGATGTGCAATAACTTTCACTAGGACACCTGTCTTTTCTCACTCCTTCGTCCGTTTCACTCCGCACCACATACACGCATGCAATAAAAAATGGCAGCAACAGCAGATTGCGAACAGAAGAAGTCCCAGTAGACAGAGAATAAGCACTGCGCGCCAGTCAACGCACCAACCAAAGATTTTGAATTGATGAGACAAACAATCTGAAAAAGTTGCTGATCTGAAAAAGAAAAGGTATCCAACGTGTTGAGGAAGAAGATGATGTTGTCGATTCCGTAGTAATAGACCCACTGTCGCTGTCATCACTGAAACTATTCTGAAACAGTTTACCGTTTGATTCAAACCCTGCGGCGACAGAAGATGCCGATGATGATGAAGAGTCGTACCCATAAGTGTAAGTCGTCCTCATAGTCGAAGTCCCAAGCATTGTGCTTCCTGTTGCTCGGAAAGTTGTCGACCAAGGCGATGTCTGCACAATCGATGAGTCCGAAGTCGAGTCGGTCTCAATTGAAGTGGCTGTCGTCGTTGATCCCTCTTCTGTGGTCGATGAGTCGGCGTCCGACGTAAGGACAATTGTAGTCGACAATTCTGCCGTTGTACTCTCGTTTGTGTTAGTGGTTCCGGTTACGGTAGACCCATTAGTGGAGAGAACAGTGGTCGTGGTTTCCACACCGGTCGTCGTTGATTCATTGCTGGGTATTGTTGTCAAAACGGTCGTTGTGCCTGTGTTGGCTGTTGTATTCATGGAACTGGCGGATATTGTGCTTTCAGTAATGTTTGTTATTGTGATGTCCGATGATTGCGTACCAGATGTACTACTACCAGTTGTTCCTGACGTACTACTTTCTGTAGTACCTGTAGTTCCCGAAGTAGTACTGTCTGTAGTACCTATAGATCCGGAAGTAAAGCTGCCTGTTGTGGAAAAAACTGTGGTTGCCGTCGTAGCACTGTCAGTAGTGCCGGAAGTAGTGCTTTCAGTGCCATATGTGGTACTTCCCGTAGTACTACCAGTGTTTGCAGTGGTAGTGCTGCCAGTAGTCCCGGTCGTACTGCTTCCAGTTTTTTCAGTGGTACTGCTCCCAGTTGTTTCAGTCGTACTGCTTCCAGTTGTTCCAGTCGTACTGCTTCCAGTTGTTCCAGTCGTACTGCTCCCAGATGTTTTAGTCGTGCTGCTTCCAGTTGTTTCAGTCGTACTGCTGGCAGTAGTTCCAGTGGTCTTAGTCACTGTGGTACCTGGGGAAGTACTCGCAGTTGTCCCGATCGTAGTACTGACGCTGGTTCCAGAACTAGTTATTTCAGTGTTAGTTACATCTGTTGTGGTGACCGCGGAAGAAGACAGAGTGGTTGAATCTGAAGCAGTGGTTCCAATTGTTGTTGGTGCTGTTGTTGAGCTCCGAGACATAGCGTCTGAAACAAAATTTTAATTTTTAAAAACACTAAGAGAGACAACAATTTTCTGAATGGATGATTGATTAAAGCAAGGTGAAGCAAACCTGTAGCAGTTGTTCCACTGGTAGTCGTGACACTCGTTGCGGTAGTCAAAGTCACATCCGTAGTTGTCGAACTTATTCCTGTGGGAGTTGTCACGGGAGTAGTTGAAGTCACAGTGACTGTAGAGTCCATGATGGTAGTTGGACTCTCAGTCGTTGTGAGCGCGCTGGTTGTAGTGA
Source organism: Caenorhabditis parvicauda (assembly GCA_963978915.1). Taxonomy (NCBI): domain Eukaryota; kingdom Metazoa; phylum Nematoda; class Chromadorea; order Rhabditida; family Rhabditidae; genus Caenorhabditis; species Caenorhabditis parvicauda. Next base: position 14,205,604 of record OZ022249.1, on the reverse strand, counting down.
GCCCGGTTGTTGAGTCTTTGGTCGATTGCGGAGATGTACTTACTGCGGTGGTTGAATCGATTGTAGTCGTCTCCAAGGTAGTCGTCTTCTCGCTCGTTGACGTAACGACTGTGGTTGATGTGGATGTGAATTTGGTAGTTGTGGAAACCGTTGTGGTCGTCCAGCATTTAGAAGGCACATTACAGTAGTCGTCGGCTTCGAGAGCTAAATTTTTCAAATATAAATTGATGTCACCCTTATTTCTTACGAATATCACAAAGAGGATACGTTGTTGAATTGCACATGTCGAAAATCATTTGAACTTGTGTGTTGTTTACAAAAGCACACAGTTCATCAGCTGTTGGCGACTGAACTAATTTTTATCTTTGAAAACTTATTCAACTACATTTGAAAAGTAGAAGCTTGCTTCTCCGGCAGTCAAATCTTCATAAACGACGTCATCCGGGCACATCACTGCGACAGTATCAGAAGCGTAGTTTGTCGCATAATATCCAGTCAGAATGTTCACAGAAGAAGCCTGAAAAGTATCTGAAGCTCTTTCAACAATTTAATTAGAAATTTCCAGACCATATTTGCCACGAGAAGAGTGGGCAATCAATACTACAAAACATGAATAATAACAAACCTTTAAGTTTCTCATTTCTGACTCTAAAACGCTGATTCAATAATGCTATTGCAATTTGACAATAACAATCTCTAACTGCTGCTTACTCTCAAGATCGAATGTTTTCCGAGAATATCTCGAGAAGCAAAGCGTGTTTTCTTCATGTTTTCTTGGTATATTCAAAAGTTTTTCCTTCCCATATGACCCGAGAACATAAAATACTTTTGATTAGGCTATTTGTAAGTTCATCATTGTCAGAGTGAGAAGTTTGCAGTGTTCGAAAAAATCCGAAACCTCATTGAGTGTCACATTTTGTCGTAAAGAGATGTATAGCAGTACGACCACCCCCACCTGAAGAGATTAGTGAAAGTTTCGATAAAATTTCTCATTTACTACCTGCGAAAATTGTTTAACTCAGTTGCAGCTGAATAATAAATATTTTTTCGTTCTAGCGTACCTTTACGCCCATCCTTTTTTCTTGTCTTTAAGTCATTTTAACGCTCAATTTGATACAAAAAAGTCTCACATTTTCAAAAGGTGTAATGTTCAACAGTGTTCAAAAATGAACGAACGGTCAAATTTTTTAGAAATGTGGTCTGAATTGAGTGGTCGAAATGGCCGAAATATTGGAATAATAAATAGATTGGAACAATGAATCTTCTTGCTCAAGAAAAAAAATGAATATCAAGAATTTTTCTGAAAGTCGTATGAGAGATACTTTCCCACCACACGGAGTTGAAGAAATAAAAATATGTATTGTTGATTTGAATTTTCAATGATAAGGTTCTCATTGAATCTGTTATTTCAAGAACAGTAGAGAGATTTATTACTCCAATTCCTTTTGATTAGATCCACCTGTAGAATTTTAAGAATGTAAAAAAGAGACTAGTACATAGCAAAGGTCAAGACTATATGTATAATCATCTAAACTTGCATTGCGAAAATTCTCGAAAACAAAAATTTCATTACAAACTACTTTGAAATATGTGTAGATAAGATTTTAATGAACATTCTCTAGAATCTCGATGCTGTACTTATGTACGACATGCGCTGTAAGAAGTGGTTAATGTACGACACCAGATGTTTGACACCAGACGTTTTTGGTCTGACACCAGACGTTTATGGCCATTTTTGATTGACTCTTTCGTAAAAAGTTTCATATATGGTTTTTATCTTTTGACTGTTCAAAATACTTTTCAAGTTTTAAAGAGGGAATAAAACCTCAAGAGACAAAGTAAGGACGCTCTCTATTATTTTTGAATAAGAAACCCAATGAGCACCTTTACTTTAAGAAGCATCTAAATTAACGAATTCTTCTTTCCTTCCGGTGGTGAAGTGTCTCACATGAGAACGCTCCGGGATTCTCGATTTTTTATGTGTCTACTGATTCTATGAGTTCGAAGATAGTGCGATGGGCATTTTGAAAATTTTTTGTTTGATAATTTTTTGAAAAGTGTTGAGAATGACACATTTCCAAGAGTTGGGACTTGTTTTTTTTGAAATAAGCCTCAAAACATCTTGAAAATGCGAAAAATGACGATAGACAAAAAAAGTGCGCTAGAACGGCGAAATATCTATTATTCAGCTGGTCTCTCTTTTTCAGAAGTTCAGACGCCGCTTGTCGATAAGATCCAAGCTTATTCCACCTTTCGCTGTTTTTTGCTTTGTTTTATTTCTCTAATTCTGCTGTCTGATTGCGTTACGGTACTTTGTTCATAAGCCGCGGATTCGATTACGAAACATGCCACACATATAGCTTTTGCAGATTTGATTATTTTTATCATCGATCCAGCTTTTTCTTTTATTATTATGTGAAAATTACGTGGTTATCACCCGTTTAAAATGGATTCCGTAGATTTATTGAGAATATGCACATATTTCAAAATTGAAAACATAGAGTTTCATTTTTCCATTTTTCCATTGAACAAAGCTTTTTGCAACTTTGAGATCTTTATTTGAACTGTCAATACTATTGTTTTGAGAAAACTCGATCGTTACCTTGTTTTTGAGATTCCACCATCACGTGCCTTTCAGCCTAATTCTGTTGAGTTTAGTGAAATTATCAGAACTTACACGTTTTGTTACTGAAAAGTTGTTTTAAGTACTGTTTTTTTTGGTCAAAGTTTTTCTTAATAATTTGCAACGGTGAACAATTCAAAAATTTTTCCATTTATAATAATAATATTTATTCATAACGAATAAAAATACTTAAGCTTCAACAACGGCCAGCAATAGCCGCTTAAAGCTCGAACAAATAAGGGAATGTGGTGACTCTTAGAACCTGTTTCAGAAACTGCTCCGGTCAGGACAGTGTAGCATTTTTTGCAAAAAATTGACTTCAGAGATAAACAAGACTTTGCCAGGGTACCAGAAAGGAAAGAACTAAATACTGGTGTTAGTATTGATAGAACAATGGTGTTAGTAGTTCGATCAGGGTATTTAGAACGATTCTATCCAGCAATCTGTCAAGTTGTATATGACCGTAATTTAGAAGGTTCCAACGAGTTAATATAACAAGGGTGAATAATACCAAACAATGGATAAATAGAAATTTATGAACTGGCATCGATCGAATGAGGAACTGCGGTCACCGAGCCTTTGAGAGCGTTGTGAGTCGTCAAGGCATAGCGTCACGATCCATCGATGAGAGGTTGAGTGAAATTTCTCTTAATCTTAGAAATGAGAAGAATGGGGTGGCCAAGATGGCCACATTCAGAGTAGAGACTGGGGTATGTCGATGAATAATTTCGCGTTAGGAATAGATTTTACGATTCTTTTCACATCCCCCAGTTTCAACTCTCTCGGAAGTAAATGACAGATACGATTCCATATAGGTACCGCAAAAGACAAAAAGGAACTGTTGATGGAAGGGTTAAGAGAAATACACCAAGGTCGACGTTGAGATTGGCTCAGTCTAATGTAGTGATCCGAATTCGGGTAATACGTTAGTTTCAACAAGATTTTGGCAAGAGTGAATAAAATACGGTTAGTTCTTTCTCGGAAGATACTAGAACAGCCTGCAACAGAGAGTCGATGGCTATAGGACGAGAATTTTATATTCAAACGACAAAATACTATACGGGAAAAGTATTTTAGAGGCTGCTCTAGTAACTTTGCAGATTTTGAAGAAAGTGGAGGGGCAAAAGTTTCAACACAGTACATTAGTATTGGCATGACGAAAACATTAAAGGCTCTGAAGTATGGAGCAGTCGTGGAAAATTTGAGGACCTTGAGGAGTTGTCGAACCCTGACCATTGCAAGAGCATTAAGACTATTAATATGAGGTTTGAAGTTTAAGCGATTGTCAACCAAAATTCCAAGATCACGAATCTGAGTTACTTGATTTAATAACGAATTTCGGTAATGGTATCTAACAGGAGATGGTGGGCTACCGATCCTTAGAAGATGCGATTTGTGCGGTGCAATAGTCATTCCCCAATCATGACACCACTCAGAGACAGCATTAAGTGCAGATTGTAATGAGGTAGAATCGTTTGAGACTAGCTTGACGTCGTCAGCGAAAAGAAAGACTCTGACTTTGTTATCGTTGATGTAGTCAGTTATGTCGTTAATGAAAAGAAGGAAAAGAAGGGGGCCGGTGACTGTGCCCTGAAGTACGCCGCTAACAGTAGAGACGTGTTCGGAAGATATTTGTCCATTAAGTCTAACAAATCCTTTTCTATCTCTAAGGAAAGCTGCGAACCAATTGATTAAAAGGGAAGGCATTCCATATGTGTGAAGTTTATGGATTAAAAAGGTGTGAGGCACAGAGTCAAAAGCCTTTGCAAAATCAAGGTAGATTACATCAGCCCATCCAGAGTGAGAAATGAGATTAGTACAGTGATTGGAAAACTGTAAGAGTTGAGTAGTACAGGATCTACCACTTAGAAACCCGTGCTGATCTTTGGAAATTAGTTCGGTGTACATCATCCTAATGTTATAGGCTACCGTTTTTTCCATGATTCTAGAAATTGGATCTGAAATGGAGATCGGCCTATAGTTTCCAGGATTGGAACGGTCTCCTTTCTTGAATACTGGTGTTATGAAAGATGTTCTCCAAGCTTTGAACGAATGACCTGATTTGTAAGCCTCTGTGAATAAAATAGAAAGAGGTAAGGCTAAAGATACTGCACATTTTTTAAGTACAAACTGTGATATATTGTTCAGTGAGAAGTTAATTTTGGGTTCTAACTTAGACATTATATCGAACAAAATGTGGGGACTAAAATCTGGATGGGCATCCGAATCTTTCCCGTAAGGGCCATGAGGAGTTTTGGTGTTAGAGGAGTGGAAGCTCTTTGAAAATTCAGATACAAATATGTCGCATTTGCCTGTATTGGATGTTGTTATGGTGCCGTCAGAGGAGAGTAGGAACTTTTCTGAGAATTTCTTAGTTTTTATACGGTTAGAAATGAAAGTACAAAATTTCTGATATGAGAAATCCTTAAAGATATTCTGATCTTGTTCGATTGTGCATTTGCGCAGAAATTTTTTGAGACTTTTTAGCTTGGAAGTTTTGTGTTTTTTAGAAGTTGCATTATGGCAGCTTTTCAAATGTACTTTTAGTCTACGAATTCTAGATTTAACATTTAAGAAAGTCAATTTGGGTTTATCAGTTCTTTTTGACACAGGGGAATTTTCGATCAGAACAGAGTCTAAGAAAACAACAAATTTTTCGTATTTATGATCCAAATCTGTAAAGTGCCCAAAGAACCATGCCCAATCAACATTAGCAACTGTTCTATTAACATTATCATAATTGCATTTCTTGATGTTAATAAAATTTAGGTTAGAAGTTTTATGAGTAGGTGTAATTTTGCAATTAGGTATTGAGAACTTAGTCTCGAAGGCAATATGATCGGACGCTAAAAAGCCACCTAAGTTAATTGGGGTGGTAAAGGAGAAAGGTGTTGATGTTAAAAGAATATCAAGAAAAGAACCATGACCAGTTGTACCAGGTCTAGTAGGAAAACCTACTATCTGTGAAAGGGAATAGAATCTAACTAACTCTACTAATGATTTACAGCGGTAAATAAATTCTGAGCTGTGGACCCATTTCACATTAGGGAGATTCAGATCACCTAAGACTGTAACTGAGCTAAGATTCTTAAAAGATGAAGAGTTATTGAGAATCTTTGAGAAGAGAAAATCTTGCTGTTCTGCGTTAGTAAAGGGAGGGCGGTAAATTGCATAGAAAAGATGGTTTGTTATCTTGAAGGCAATGGAGTCAGAAAAATGGGATTCATAGTTTTGGGTTAAACACGGCAAGGCAACCTCGAAGACAGGAATATTCGATCTATAGATTACGATAACACCACCACCTCTAGTTTTCTTGGAATTAGGTTGACGATCGCATCTCAGAATGTCACAATCAATTTCTAGTTCTTGTAAACTGGAGTGTATATATGAGTCAGGGATCGACTCGTCAAGGAATGTTTCAGTCAAAACCAATACGTCAATGAAGTACGTAGGAACAAGTGCCAGTGCCAACTTCAGCTTTTCTGTAGTTAAAATGCTTCTAATGTTACAACAAACGATTTTTATTTCAAGAGACAAAGCCGAGCTGCCTGATGATGAATCAGTTGGCAGGCAGTGTCCCTAGTTAGCTGAAGTGGCACGCTTGTCATCGGACTTAGAAGGAGTTAGTGGACGTTCGTGAACCAGTCTAATCTCCTTGAGGTCACGTACAGCGTAGCGAATTACCCCAGCCTCCTCGTTTTTTTTGAAGACGGACCTACGCAACTCGTACAATCGGTTGAGTTCCGGTTGCGTCATGTCTCTTCTTAGGCGAGGAGCCGGAGCATTTGCATGCGCCGACATGACCCCTTTGGTGTTCTCAAAGCAAAGTTCCTTCAGAGGTTTGAAGGCGGTAACTATGAATTTGTTACGAGCCTCCTCTGAAGTGAACTTTACCTTCAGGACCCGTGGAGATGTTGACGGTTTTTTTGGATTATGGCGAAAACACGTCACTAACTCATCCTGAAGCCCGACTTTTCGGCATACTTCATTGATGAGTTTGGAGTCAGCTTCGGCACCTACCTCATTTCTAGTGTCGGCTAGGCGCTCGACAACAGCAAAATAAGCCTTTTTGGCCATTTGCTCTGCCAAACGCTTCGCCTCTAGAGAGGCAAGTGCTTGGTCTAACACCAAACTTCTTGGCGACCCTTTAGTTGAGGCCGTGGTTGATGCACCCATGTCCATCTGCTCACACTGATCGTGAGAAGCAATAGAGCATTGGTTCATGAACCTCGCTTCGCTCAATTTCAAGGATTCGCTCAAGTTCACGTTGAGCCTGTTAATTTGGAGAGTGTTCTCCCTTAGGAACAACACCTCTTTCTCCAGAGCCTCATTTTTGCTTTCAGAACAAGCAAGAGCCTCAGTGAGACTCCTTACTTTATCCTCAAGCAAAAGGTTGTTCTCTTTTGAAAGAAGGAGTTGTCCTTTGAGAGAACTGGCATGGGGAGTGCTTGCGGTCATAGACGCCTTACTCTTTTTTATGCCGCCTGTTGCTGCAACCCGACCCCTCAAATATCCCGAACGAAGATATTTTCTCCGAGGGGAAAAAGATGGGGAGACGTTGGAGCAACCGGCACCATTTTTGACTGCCAGATTTTGGCTATTCCCGCGTTTCCGTGAGAGACCTTTATCAGCAGCGAGCAAGGGCTCATTCGATGACCCAACCATTGAATAATGATCCTAAACAGAGAAAAGGAACAAACAATCAGTCAGAAGACCGGAAAAAGTGAAAAATTGGAAATTAAAATTAAAAGAAAAACTTTATAATAATTACATAATAAAAATTTTTTTGTTTCCAGTGAAAACGAGGTTTTTAGATATTTGTTCACAAAGTGTGTTTTTACCGTGGCCTTAAAGAACGTTTACGTTTTTAAACATCTGTGTTCTGTCCACAAACACCGTGTTTTTGCCATTATCTGCTGACGTTTTCATGTTTCTAGAAGAATCACTCATTGGAGTGTTACACAAACTAAAGACATCGTGTGATATTCCACAAATCGCCCATGATCGAACTCTCTGTTGAAGAAAACAATTATTGTATTTGTGACACATGCTTTTTGTGTTGTATCTTCCTACGATACCAGGTTCACGCCCACAGAGAAATCTCGCGGTCTCCTATAGGAAACGATGTAACGTTTTCCATCCCCGAGTACTCCATCTGATCAACAGCTATACTATCTACGGCAAAAAGGTGTCTACTGATCTTTTCGCGCGCGAAATTCTGAAGATCACTTTCGTATTGTTCTGAAACGTAGAAGTCCTAGGTACGCATCATTTTCTCGGAAGAAATCGGAATGCGATATGGAAAAACGCTCACTGATTTGAGATAACTCATAATAGACAGCAGGTTGCTAGTAGTTGGATGTGCCAGATGTCCACCTTCCAGTTCGCATTCAGCTTCAGCTTCCCCGAAACTAGTCGTTTCCGTAGAACCGACCACAAAGCAATGACTGTAGCCGTCAGTTCCCGTTAGTGTGACTCCAGTACACGTGCAAGTCGGAGACACTGGAAAAGTTGATTGTGACACTTTTGATTAAAATTTGATGCTCCATTTTTGAACTTTAAAAATGGTAGCATAAATCTTTACACAGGTTATCAAGCTTGTTCTAATTTTGATCATTCACTATTTCTTTTTGTCTAGAATAGCTACTGAACCTCCTTATTTCCACTTTGCATTGACAACTGAGTTTACTGTTTTTTCATTTTCAAGTTATTAGTTCTGCCATTTTCATAGTTCTCGAATTTCAAAACATCTTAACACAGATAATCCAGGCGTTTGGGTTATCTTATTTACTTTTTGAACTCTAATAATTGAGTCGATGTAAAAGAACTGAAATGAACTGAAACATTGCGCTTGAAAAAACTTGTTTCTAGTCTTCAACAAAAACATGTTTTTTCAAAGGTTTGACACCGGTTTCATAGGTTTTGGTGCTCTCAGAGACTCGAAGAAATTACTTATAAGACGAATTTCATCTTGTCACTTCCAAAACGACGAGCAACCAGACTGTAAGTCTATTGCAGAAGACATTTTGTTCGAAAAAAGAGACCACTGGTAAATTATCAGCTGCTCGAGCAATCGCTAAATTACTTCTCACTGAATGGATGTCTGAATAAATCTTTGTATAATCGACTAGAGAAATGAAAACAAAATTGATGATCGTCGTGTAGGTGGGAGAATCTCATAATGCTCCACATCATTTTTTATTCGCGTGTGCTTTTATTCTTGTTTCTTTTTTTCGTGAAAGTCTGAGAAAAATAAGAGTTGAGTTTTGTGTTTCTATTCCATTTAAAATAACTGTTCAGACCATTTTCTGATATTCCGCCTTTTGCTTGACATTTCTACCAAAGTTTCGGGTAACTTCAGCATTATGAGTCAATCAAGTATTCACATTTCAAGACAATAAGTTGGTGAGACTAATTGAGAATAATCATCATGACTGTGGAAGAGTATAAACTATATCATTTTTGAGATGAATTATGAGAATCGGAACTACAAATAATTTCATAAAATTCATCATTTCAAAGTTGCCTTATGGAAAAAAACATTTCAAGATAGTCTCTTTCTATAAATTATTTTCTTTACTATGTGGATTCATATTCCTGACTATTAATATAACTACCCAAACACATAATTCTATCTGACTCGAATAGAAAAAAAACATTTTTGTCCGTTGTCTCACGGAATCATCCATTTTAAACACTGGGGTTATACTTTGTACCCCATCGACTCCTTCTGACACTCTCCGTCGGAACAAGTTACACCTCCAGAAAATGGGAATTTGTGCTTCTCGGCGGCAACCACCCTCTATTGCTTTCCATTCCGAGTGTTACCACGGTAATTTGCGAGTGTTTCTCATTTCCTAGACCTTGTTTTTAGGTGGAAGTCTTTAGATTTTATTGTGAACTGACCTCTCAATCAACAAAAATGTCCTTGAAAGAGCGTATCTTAGAAAAATCGTCTTATGGTATTACATTTTTTTATATAGCGTTCATGAACTCACACTATAGGAAAAAGATTCTGGATCTACACTTAGGATGATTTATCTGCCATATATTTCCATAAAAACGTAAGCAAATTATGACGCATCTCTACATGCTCGATATTGAGCGTGAGAAATCTATGCGTTTTTTTCTACCAATTCCCTGAGAATTACATTCTACAACAACCTAAATGTCGTTCAATTATTGTTCTAAATAGTCTGTCTCTCAAATACAAAATAGACTTGGAAAAGTTCACTCATGGTAAATGAAAAATTTAATAATCAAACAAATTCGATACAGTTCGAGATCATCTGTGTTTGAACAGGAACAAGTGCTAAGAAAGTGAACTTGTAAGTGTTCTTCATTTCAATTTTGACGGTGAAATTCGAGTTCCATTGCAAAAGCTCGGGTTTGGAATAATTTTCAACACATCGTTTTGACTTACCATACGGTAGAAAAAGAAGCAGAATAAGCATCACGAGGCTCCTGAATGCTTCGGAATTTTGCGAATGCCATGGATGTATTTCAAGTCGCTAGGATGCGCTCATAACGTCAAATTTATGCCTTCGCAACCGTTCTTATAAAACAACTAAGAAAAAGTCCGATGTTCGAGCTTTTCTGATTTTCTTCTCTATTGCTCCATCTGTGGCCATCAATCCGATTTCCCTGAAAGCCATGGAAACGCTTCCTACACGCCCACAATCAATGCTACAATTTGATCAACGGCTAACTATTTCAGTTCAGACACACTTGCAGCCTTGTTGACTGGCTGTTGTTCAACAATCATGGGTGCGGGAGCCAACGCGCTCAGACAGGTCAGAGGGTCTGCAGAGGTGAGTCGAAAAGTTACAGAAATTTAAGTATCACGGTATTCTATGTCGTCACTGTCCCTCTTCACAGATCAACTAAAATGAGTTGAACACAATTTTGCGTTGACTAAACGTCACCGACATACTTGATTGGTATATCAATTCACAGTTTATAAAGTTTTCTCAATGAAGAAAATCACCGCCTTTTTCAAATGTCCTTTCATCTTCTGATATCGCACAGTTTCTGTGAGAGGACGATTGAAACTTTTTCTGAATTCGAAAAACTTAGTCTCCACAGAAATATCAATAAGTTTCAGGATCGCATGAACAGTGCGAAATCTAAAGCTATTGACCGAGCTCTGTCCAAGGAATACGACCAAAACAAAAACACCTTCAAGATATTGCTGTTAGGTAATTTATTATTTGTTTCCCTTCTATGAAAACATTCTCCAGGTGGATCTGAATGCGGAAAGACGACGATTTTCAAGCAAATGAGGTGAATACAATCGTTTTATTCTCAAAATCATCGTCGATTTCAGGATCCTTCACATGAACGGCTTCACCCACCAGGATGAAGTCGAGTACCGATCTCGAATACATACCAACTGCCTCGATGGATTAACGCAGATTGTTAGCGCGAGCATGAAAATGGGTTTCCATCACGATGTGAGCACCAAGGTGAGCTATTATGTGTTTTATAAGACACGCATTGTTTTTCTGCGGAATTTAACGTATGGTTGACACGCCATGCCGCCAATGCTTGATAACTCAACTCTACACAAGTTAGGAGTTTTCAGCATCAGTGTAATATCGAAGGAACGTCTTTAGTTGCTATCCAAAACTCGAAAAGGTTCTGAAAACGTTCTACAGGTTCAGTTTCTGATTGAGAATACTAAGCTGTTGTGCTTGCACAGATACTACACTTGGAGAGTGTGTGATTTTCAAGAGTCATTATCAGGTTCTTTGATACGCCAAGAACAATGAAACACTCTCCCGGAATTTCTACATCTACCGGGGTTCGGACATTCAAGAGAAAATGCATACATATGTATGTATGAATTTGAGTTGTTCAGACAAATTCAAAACCGGGTTTAAGTATAAAAATAATGTTTATTGAAGTGCGTGAAATAATTCAAGTACAGGGTGAATATCGTTAGCTTCTCCAGATTAAATCTGTTGTTATAATCGCAAAATCTTCACTTAGAAATGAACAAAACGAAAATGTCGATCTTCGACCACGTGATTTATATTCATTCACGAGTAATTGGGTTTTCACGCCATAATTTAGAGAAAGGCACTGGAGTTTGCAAAGAACAGTCAAGTGTTGTGTCATTGAAAATATTTTATATTCTGGAATACTTCAAATTACGTTCTGGCAGTTTGAAATCATTTTCAAAAACACAAGCCAAATTCGAAATTTTTTACAGGTTCTAATGTTCAAACTACAAAACATTGTTATGCTTATTGCAACAAAGATCCGCAAGTTATGTGTCGATTGTTTACATCGACCGGAATGTAGGCTCAGATACGTTTTTAAGAGAATACCTTCGAGGAATTCCATGAAGAATATTTTGAAGTATGGAAACTTAATTGTAGAAAACTTCCTGATAGATTTCATCAGCGTAATTCCAATTTGTTCCATTCTCGCGCTTTCTCATCAAAATTGAAACTCATTTAATGTAAGTTCATACAACTAAAAGGGAACAAATGTTCCTAGATTAAAAACTTTTTATGGAGTCCACCTTCGCATTGCTGTGAGAACCAATATAGACGACATTTCCCACGGTTATAAAAGCGAATTACAGCGACCTTTTTTTCCAATCAGATTAATATGGAGAGAAAAAGTTATTCGAGTAAATATACTTCAGTCCTGCAGTACATTCTCGTGTTTTCGAGAAAATAAAAATAGATTCAGAAAATAGAGTTTTGTACTTGTTTTTGTACTTATCTATTACGCATGAGCTTTAAATATGTACACTACGATAGTTTATGTTTTTCAGGAAGACATACGCCGATACGAAAAGTACAAGTTGGAATTGGCACAGGAATTAGACAACGATTTAGTGATACCTGTAATCATCGGAAGATGTATGGACAGAATATGGACATCTCCATTGGTTCAGAAGACATACGCGTACCGGTTCACATACGGACTTATGGACAGCTGTAAATAGTCAGATTTTTTTCATTACCGTACGACCAAACATTTAAAATCAACCAATGTTTACTGTTAACATCGAAATCGAAAAAAAACTTGATAGTGTCGTGCACAGTTACTAAAAAACTTCACTGATACAGTAGGGATTTTTTACAGTTGAGATGTGAATAAATCGTGAATGCTAAAACATGAATGTGAGGTTTTTTTCAAAGAAAGTATTAGCTCTTCTCATCTTTTGTATTGAACAAGACTGTACTCATTTTTCAAAAAAGATTTTATTCCATCCATGAATAAACCTCACAATCAAAGTTTATGACCTCATACTTCAAACAAGTCGAAAAGATTAATTGAAAATTCTTTAAAGTTTGCAAAGCTCACGTAATCTGAATGATCTTGGAGAGGTCGATGATTGTCTCAAATTAAAATTTGTTAAAGATAGAATAAGTGTTTAAATGTCTCATTTTCAGTTTTCTCGACAACATTGTACGCATAACTGAAGATTTCTATATCCCGACTGCACAGGACATCATACATTGTAGGCTGCAGACGACGGGAACTGGGATGATTGACTTCAAGTACAAACAAATCGATTTCAAGTTTGTTAGATCCTGAATGTTACTGAAATATGTGCTTAGAATGGTCGATGTTGGTGGACAACGGAGCGAGAGAAGAAAGTGGATGAACTGTTTTGACAACGTCGACATGGTTCTATTTGTGGCGGCAATGACTGATTATGATCAGACGGATCCCGAAGATGATAAATTTGTAAAACCGTTCTCTAACTTGTCGAAAAAGTGTTTTCAGAACCGTATGAAGCAGAATTACGAAATCTTCAAAGCCATCGCAAAAAGCGAAGTGTTCAAAAACGCGTCGTTATGTTTGTTCCTGAACAAATACGACATTTTCAAGGAGAAGCTCAAAACTTCTCCACTCAGTTCTTGCTTCTCTTCTTATGAAGGTTTGAGACACCTGGAGAACATAATAATGACCAATTCAGGTGACAATTCTGTCGAAGACGCGGAAAACTACATCAAAAAGCAGTTTCGACGGTGCATAACAGATCGTCACAAGTTCTCTTGTTATACGACGACTGCGACTGATACCAATAATATTGAACTAGTAAGTTTCAGTAGTTTTTGAACATATCTTTAGAATGGAGAAAAAAACTTGAGAGAATAAAATTTAATAACACTCGGAAACATATTCAAACAGGACAAAACTAAATTGAAAACAAACTCTCTGAATATATTCATGATACATCATCATTTTTAGATTGAATCAAAAAATCATCATTTTGAACCTGTTTTCTCATTGAATTATGTAGAAGAATAAACGGAATTCTAGAAAATAACTGTAATTAATATTTATTTCATATTATTGTTATAAAATCTTCCAGGTGTTCCAATCCGCTGTAGCACATATTGTGTCAGAAAATCTTCGATCAACTGGCTTACAAGAATAATGACCTGTTCATCTGATCTTAATAACCCCGGTAAAGATTCGTGTATTGAATGAGAATTCAGTCATTTTGGAAAAATTATTGAGAAATTCAAACTGTTTTTGTTATCTCATTCCATCAGAAGATTCATAGACAATTCTGGATAATAGAACTGAAGTAATACTCATACTGACTCTGTGTCAAGTTTCAATTTTGTGAAACTCATCCCCGTCATGTTATTTTTCGTGTTAGCTCGTGCACCTACATATTTTTTCTTGAATAAATGCTTTGGTTGATTGTTCCGAAACTGTTTAAAAAACGCGACCCATTTGCTCATTTGAGAATGAAGTAAGTGAATCGTGATATTCAACGGGGAGTGTCAGTTTTCGGAGTAACTCATTATGCGATCTCTTCAGTTTGTTTTTTATTCATATCAAAGTTTATACGATGAAATCATTTGTTTCATTAAGTTTTTCCTCAAGTGACTCAAGTGCAGCAAGAAAAAATGATTCTTGTTCAAGGTACTGCATCGATTTATTATCAAATTAGTACAAAAAATTCAGAAAATACGAATTACTGAAAAATGTTCTTTTTCCCGTTTTTAGTATGGTTTGAAATAGTGTTCACACTGAATTTTTTGCTTGAGTGACAAAAAATAAAAAATTGAGATGTGATTTATGGTTCTCGCAATGAAATTACTTTGAAAAATGATCATCTTCTTATATCCAGATTAAATTGGAATGCTGCGATGTGCTGAATAAGTACAAAATGTTGAATTGTGCACAATTTTTGACCTAATGATTCTAACTCCGTCATAGAATGTTAGTATCTCTTGTTTCCACGTTCCACTAACAGCAGTCCTGACTGGGAGTGGAGCAAGAAAAACTTTTATTAATATTTTTTTACGGAAAACAACTTTGGCTGGACAAGCTCAGAATGTAGATCATTCATCAAGTCTTAAGCTTCGTGTTTTTTCGAGCCCTTGTTTCTGCGTGCAAATAAATTTGTTGTTTATCCTTCTTGACCATATTGTTCTACGAATAGATTGGTAACTTATAAATAAACAATCATGATGTGTCTAGTTTTCATTCTGAGATTTCATTGTTATTATTATTATTATTATTTTGATGTCGACTCTCTACAAAACCCTCTTTTGAGATTTTCAGGCAAAGTAGTCCAGATGTATAACAAAGACAGGTGGATTTATCAGAACGCAATCAGTCCCTTATCCGTTGTTTACTTGCAAGTTAGTACGTATCTCTGGCAAAAATTGAATTGTTTTGAAGGAAGAAATCCCGGTGAAGAAATTCGCAGCAAAAACTTCAAGAGTTTCATAGCGCTCTCAGGAAGAGAGCGGGAGTGAGAGCTAAGTGTTGCGAAACAACTCATCGTAGTCTGAAAACGCCAAATTCCCGGAAAGAGTGATTTCAGTGTCGTTAAAGCGAAAGTCTTTTAGTATTGATGAGAAAAAAGTACACTCGTCTTTCATGACTCCGTAGTTAGTTTCTACATTTGGAGACAGCCAATGAAATGTTGTTCTTGACTCAGAATTTCTGTGCAGAATAAATTTCATAAATTTTGCGAAATATTTTTTCTAGCGCCATTTTTCCAGAGCCAAATGAACCATGTCACAGTCACAACCCTCTCAAACAAAACTTTCAGTGAGCTCTGTGATTTTCTGACTCTACGAACTCAACGAAACAACGTTTTTTGCAAACTTCAACCAAACCTGTATACCCTCTGACCCGTGATTCAATTGAGATTTTTGTCTATCTGCGAACTAATCAAATGTTCAGAACAAGCCCATTCAAAACATCCGAAAACGTGACGGTTTTTTCTTAATCGTGTATCGTGTTTTTTTCAAGACCGTACAAACCACAAACGTTTTTTCTCAGATCCGCATCAATCTAGATCTAAATTCTCTTGAACATTTTTTTCAAAAGCGAGTTTTTTAGACATTCAACCCCTATTTTCAAAGCAACGAAGTTTTTCCAGTCACAAACCCGTATTTTTGTCCCTTCATATTCACGACTCTTTTTTCATTCATGAACGTGAGAGTTCCTCTTCTTTCTGAAGTGAAAGAAGAATAATTGGCGGAGTTGCCGCCTAGAATTCCAATCAAAATTTGCATGGAACGTATGTGACATGAAAAGGGAACAAGTCAGAAACATGCATTGAATAACCTCGTTCGCCTGCTCGAAACGCTCATCTTCATCCATTCGTGAGTGCAACTCTTTCTAAAACACTTCCTTATGTTTTGTTCAAACCAGCCGTCTTGCAGCCTGTTTAATTGGTTCTAGCCTCTGATCTCCACCAAGCTGCTGTTTTTCCAATCAACGTGAGTTTGCCTGTCGATTCACATTGACGATGATTTCAGGTTTGAACCGAAAATTGCTCGATTTATCTTCCAAGTGGTAGATTTAGCTCTGCCAATTATCCTGTATTTTTCTTGAGAAGCAAAAATTGCATGGTTTCAGAAAATGTTCTCTATAATTTTCTTGTTAAAAAGCATTCTTCAGATCCGATGTAAGCTCAGTTCATAGTGAAGCCTCTTTCAAAGTTTTCAATTTCTTGTCATATATTAATGTTTTTATGTGAAAACCTGAACAACCTTGCATAATTTTTTGATGGAAAACAAAAATTCAACCAATATTATCCGTTTCATCGGAAATCAACAATAAGAGACATTTTTCGATTCTCCATTATTTATTCTCATACACTCCCCATTTTCCATTCTTTCAGAACAATTCAAAACAAGAAGAAAAAGAAGCTTTATTCAGAAAACCAATTCATAGTTTTTCGTTCCATTTTCCACAAGATCCTAGGCAAATCTCTTTTGAAATTGAAGGTTTTTTTTGATGTCTTCCGAATAACATGAATGCTTATGGCCTATTTTTATCGCTTTTCCTACAGAGAACGCTGCGATTGTGTTGAGAATCCCGAGTGTAATGAATTCAGTGTAAGATTATTTTAGAATTCATGAAATTCATGAGTTTTTTCCTTCTAGTGTTTCCTACCAAGATTAGTCCTGATTCCGCCGCATTAACTCAGGT
This sequence comes from Caenorhabditis parvicauda, assembly GCA_963978915.1. Lineage (NCBI taxonomy): Eukaryota > Metazoa > Nematoda > Chromadorea > Rhabditida > Rhabditidae > Caenorhabditis > Caenorhabditis parvicauda. The sequence continues at coordinate 14,188,545 of OZ022249.1, read as the reverse complement.
GACCTGCACAACTCGTTGAGAGATTTCATCTCGATGCCAGGAAATCAAAGGATATACCGACGTAACCGGAGAAGTTCAGAAGTGTATGGCTAATTTTGCTGACACTTAGATTACACTTTTACTGAGTATCTTCATTACACCACGTGCATTCTTCACGTTCCCGCTATATTTGATATATTCTTTTTTTTGGAGCATTTCATTCCCCTTTTACATGGTCGAGCTCAAGTTGAGCTCAACAAAGTGCTTCGGAAAAAACTTGAAAGCTCCGATTACCTAATCGTCATGTTGAATTAGCGTAAAAGCGGAGAACGTTAAATACGAGTCAGTTTATGTCTGAAATATCCGCCGATTTCAACCCGATGACGACCTTGCAATAAGTTGAAATTTGTGAGTTCTGAAGGTTCCAAAACTGATCAACCAGAAGAAAAGTCTGGCCGCTTTTTCATTCTTCATTTCAAAGTGTGAGAGGAGAGCCGTAAACATTTTATAGTTGTTGGAAGCATGAAGGTTATTTGTCGAGAAAGAAACCCAGATTTGTTTTCGCATCGTGCTCAACTCGAACCGCCCTACATGTCTATTGTCGAGGTCTTCGCTGGAGGCCAAGTTGGTCGCAGTTGGAAGTTTTCTATTACTTGGCATGCCTGCATTCAGCCAAAAGTGCTCGCAAACGTTCAGTTGGATCAACGTGCCCTTCAACACGATTTGCAATTCAACATGTTAAACACGAGCCCCACCACCGAATGCATATTCGATATCAGACCAACTTTTGAGTGGCCCACCACTTGTCCAGCCAACTATGACCACGGACCATTTTAATGAATGCATGACTGAGTGACAGCCATCTCCGGCTTCTGAATAACCTCCAATTGTTTTCCCGTTTAACCTCTTCATCCACTTGTTCGAAACACACACAAACAGGCACAGGCACACGTCGTGTTCATAACAAAAACACCAATTACCTCTCCCTCTCCATATCTCTTTCTCTGTCTATTTTTGCTTGTCAAGACTCACTCCTACCTCTCCTGCTCTGCCCCAGAAGAAAGACTTCGTCATTTTTGTGCCGCGGAGGCCTCTCACTTCATGTCTCTTTCGTCGTTTTTCACTGTGAGAAGAATGGGATCAAGCAAGAGAGACGCGATGTTCCCGTGGGGACTTTTTCAGTAACCAAGTCCTCATAACTCGACAAGTGCTCCGCGAATCTTGAAAGCCGTGTCAGTTTTATGAGATGTTAAATATTTCTTCTTTTTTGATTCACTGTTTGTTGTGCGAAAGATCAACTCCAAAACTTTGAGTGGACCGGCATTGGACCGTAAATGGGCGACTATCGGACATGTGTCGCCCAATTACAGTCCAATGCCGGTCCATTTACAGTCCATGTGTTGCCCGGTTGGATGAAACGGGCGACACATGGACTGTAAATAAGCGACACATGTCCGGGACGATAGTCGCTCATTTACGGTCCAATGCCGGTCCACGAAAAGTTTCGGAGCAAGTTCAGAGTCATAAATCGGCGTCAGTCAACTCACTTACTAGTGTGTAAAAACCAAACCCGCGAATATTTCATTTTGCGGGCTCATTGGACCGCGAGCAGGTGGTGTCAGTGTGACTTGACAGAAATTCGAAACGTTTCTTGCGGGGTAACGTAAAGAGAAAACGAGACTGACACACGGAGAGAGAGTGTGGCCCTAGTGAACTGAGCTAAGAGATCTCCTCCACTCTCAGCTCCCCGGATCCCTTCATCTCGACATATCCTCTGACAACTTCTTTTCTGCTTTCTCCTACTCATTGCGTGCTTCACGGACGAGAAGCTTCTCCTGCCAAATTACACACCAGTAGGAAGGAAAAAGTTGAATAGAAGGCGTGTAGAGCTTCCTCTTTTTCGAAGAAATGAAAATTATAGTGGAAGCGACTAGAATCCTCAATTCTTCTTCACGCATTTTTCGTTTCATCTTCTTCCCCGAACTACTCCGCAATCTTTTTCTTGATGAAATCCAAAATAATAAACAGAGAGAGCATCTGGTGATTTGCCGCCGCTTATAACAGCTAAAATCGCACCACGAGCAACTCAAAAACAATGTCTTCATCTCTAATAAATCTTTCACTATTTTCATTCTTTCACATTATTTCTTCTTTTACTTTGTTTCGAAGTGTATCTTGCTTGTTTCTCTAGTTTCATATTCTTCTCATCCCATCTGTGCTTGAAGAAATCCTAATTCCAAAACTCCTTCTTGAGGAATTTCGTGATTGTTGTCGTCCTAAGCTCTCGCAGCAGAAAAAAATCTTCCGATTCTTCATACTAGCGTCATCCGCTTGTCAGTTTTAATGAGTAACTCTCACTTTCTTCCTCTCCTCCCCTTCCCTTAGCTTCAAGAATTTCTCGTAGCACTCGATTTGAATGACGGGCTTTATGAAAAGTCGGAAGTTCCATTCTTTTTAGTCATTCTCTCAGCCATTCTTCATTTCGAAAGGCAGGTGTTTGGTTTACACTGAAATCCTTGCATGAGAATGGCATGTCGTTGTCAGAAACAATACGTGACGTTCCCAAGAGGCATATGTAACCCATACACCGAGAGTGATAAATTATATCATGTCTAGTTTCTGTCAAAACATTTTGACACAACTGTCTTCTCGCTCATACAAAGTTACATGTTTAGCCCTTGGTTGCCAGCTATTTCTCATATTTTGCAATATTTCATGATAAACAATGAATTGAACAGTGCAAAGAGATGAATGATCCTGCAGTACGGACAACTTCCTCCGACACAGCGTGTTGAAGAGGTGGAGCAGTTCTGTTGAGCTAGAGAGCAAGTGGTCCCCAGCGGGTAGGGCTGCGGTTTGAAAACGGGCTGGGAGGGCCTGCTTTCCTCTTTAACATCGATCGTCACAATCCTTGTAGAGAAAGGGAATGAGAGAAGCAGACGACATCAGCGTTTGAAGAGGGGGAAGAGAAACACACGTGAATTTAAGCGGCACACCCCATGGAACTCATCCACGAACTTATTACCCAAGTGGTCGCTCCACCTCCCCACGTTTATCCGTCCTTTCTACAATTCTTTAACTCTTTTCTTACTTTTTTGAAATTCTTACCACCCTAACTGATACGATATTACAACCATACAGTAAACTAATGAACGGAAAGAACCAGAAAAAGGTAGACTTCTGTTAGCCATTCTTCTACATACTAACGTCTCCGTCCCGCCTCTTTTTGTCATTCTCAACAGGGTTTAGATCCGGAACTTGTCATTCGTTTTCATCGTGCACATCGTCGTTTCCTGAATGTTGCCATACACGCCGTCCTTCCGTTAATACCACGCTGTGCACAGCTGAATTTTGCTTCTATGCACCAGTAATGTGAACATCTAGGTAAACAAATAATAAGCCTTGCTGAGCTCATATTAATACAAATTTTACCCTCCCCTCCCTTTTCTCCTCTTCTCATTCTCATGCTCATCATGTCCCATCGTGAGCTCAACTCCTTTCTCACCCAAAAAACTTTCAGATTAGGCAGCGAAGGCGCTTGGGCGCCACCCAAGAATGTCGTGAATGAGTATGTTACTTTATTATTTCGCGAGTGCTGTCAAGTCGATACAGTTTCACGTTGACGATGACATCATTGACAAGCTCAACTACTACTATACGACGGCCATTATCACAGGTTGGTTGTTTTCCAACTCGCTTCGTCTTGGTATACGGTAATTGAAGGCTGCTCAACTGCACTTTAGTCCGAAAACACCACATCCCTTGAGCGGTAGCAATAATAATGTTAATGAACATCATTGAATAGTTCTTTCGGTAACCCAGAGCTTTGAGAAAACTTGTTTTGCAAAAATTTGTTTATTAGCCGAGTTATTACTGAAGTGTGAGCGAGTGACCAGAACAGCCGCACGTTTTTTTTCTCGCCTATTTCAATGTCTACGAGTTTTTTTTTGCTGAGAACAACTGATGCGTAAAGTCTCTGCTCGCACCTCACCACACTGCTATACATGATACGAAGTAGTAATCAGTCGATTTGCGCAAAGCCAAAATTGCCGTTACCTAACTGCATTTAGACGGAGGCGAATGCAGAATAACAATACGTTTACGCAACAATCAAACACTAGTAGCAAGACGAGGCTCAAAGTTGACGTTGCTCCCCCTACGGGCCGATAATTTTATGCGCGAAACCTTGCACATGTCAATCCGCAAAATGGCCAATCCTCAAATGGCCTTTTTGACAAGCAAAAATGTGTGATCTGAACTTAACGCACCGGAATTAGCTTCGTTCTAGCTTGTCTGACGGAGGATGAATCAGAAAAACGTGGTGAATGTGAAATTTCAAATTCTGAAGAGTTTTATGGTCAGAAAAGTTCTGAATACCTAATTTCCACTTATATCCACTTTTTTGAGAGCTTTGAAAAATTGGAAACGGAAACAAGTCCGATTTAAAAAAAACTAAAAACGACAAGTATCTTTAGAAAAAATAAAACCATAAGATTCCTAATGAAAAGTGAACAGTTTTGATTGTTAAATTGAAGTTCCTGAAGAAATGCAGTTCCGAAAGAGTGAAAAAATTTCCGTTTAAAAAATTAGAATTGCTCGAATTGGACGTTATTTTTATTTGGAGCAAACAAAACTTTTTTTGTGAAATAATATGAGTAAGTAACATATTTTATTGAAAGCTCAGTATTTCAACAAAGTTTTTACCATATATAGTTTTCAAATACGCTTCCTTTAATTACCAACAAAATATTCAAAATTTTGGAACACAATTTAACTAAAAAACAGAAATTTATTTGTTCAAAATTCTGAAAAACAAAAGAAACGCATTTTCCTTGAAAATTTATTTTGACCCAAAACGTCGTAAATGTTACGGTGTCTTCAAAAACATCAGTCAACGGGATTTCAACCTGCTAATTTTCAGTGTTCGCCATCCTCGTGTCTGCAAAACAATATGTCGGTGAGTTTTTTTTTGACGTCATTCTGAAAACAACGCGAATGGAAATAGGAAGATAGAGAGAGAGAAAGAAAGAAAGAGAGAGAGAAAGAAAGAAAGAGAGAAAAGAGAAAGAGAGAAAAAAGAAAGAAAGAGAGAGAGAAAGAGAGAAAGAGAGAGAGAAAGAGAGAGAGAGAGAGAGAGAGAGAGAGAGAGAGAGAGAAAGAGAGAGAGAGAGAAGTGTACTCCTCTTCAATAATTCCTCCTGGTTCGAACGTTGTATGCGTAATTATCTTCTCACATAGCTAATGAATCAATGGCGTTGGGCTTAGTAGTAATTCAAAAACAAATTGAGTAGGAAACAAGTGTCTTGCAGGGTTTCCGATACAATGTTGGGTGCCGGCGACGTTCACCGAGCCAATGGAGCAGTACACGGAAAACTACTGTTGGGTGCAGAACACGTACTTTTTGCCACTTCATGATTACATTCCACATAACTACGCAGAACGTGAAAATAGACAAATCGGGTAAGTCTTTTTGCATTTTTAATTGTTGTTCGTTACCCCGTTGTGGGGTGATTGAAATCATCTTCTATTCCATTTTCTTCTTCTTCTCTTTGTGTTTTCTGCGCCGTCGTTCCTTTTTGAGCCATTCAGAGCTGTTTGAAAATAATTAGATGTCGCCGGAAATTGGTGGCATAATAAACAAGCAAAAAGAAAGCTTTTCATTGTTGTCTCTGAAGCAAAAACAACCCCAAAGAAGACACGGAACAAATGATGTTTGTGTCTTTTACAGGTATTATCAGTGGGTTCCCTTCGTTTTAGCCTTGGAAGCGTTACTATTCTATGTGCCGACGATAGTGTGGCGACTGCTGAGTTGGCAGTCTGGTAAGCCCCGTCGAGTCTTAACCTTGTTAGTAAATCGAATTTCAGGCATTCATGTGCAGTCGTTAGTACAAATGGCGTGCGATTCACGACTTCTGGACTTGGAATCGCGTAATCGTGCACTACAGACCATCGCGACCAACGTGGAAGAAGCGCTGCACGTCAAGCATCAAGTTGTCAGTCTTCTCTTCTTCTCTCTCAAACTTGCCAAGAAGAGATTGAGTAAAAGTTGTGCGGCGGTTGTCTCACTCTGCGTTGCGCTTTTTCAAATGCTGTTACTTAGCTGAAAAGAGCGTCTTACCTACTTTTATGCGGACCGTGAACAAATTTGATTTGGTTCACTGCTCGATTGCACACACGATTTAATTACCAAGTTCGTTTGGACCGCGCAAAAGCAGGAGCACGCGCAAGCCACACTTGTGCTTGAGCAAGAAACAACTTAAAAGTCATTAATATCTTCATCACTCAAACACGTTGAAAGACGCCCAGTGTCTTCGTAATGGGCGTTTCATTACCGCACCATGCACTTTCCGTTATTCAAAAATGAGAACAACAACGCTGTGAAAAGAAGAAAGGCGTGAATAGGAGCGTCATATAATCTATTCATAAGAAGAAGAAAAATATTTTTTATTTGTCTTTTTTCTTCTCCGTGAGTAACAAATAGGAACATCCAAAGGGTCTGACATATTTTCAAATCGGATATTTCAGATGTCTGGCAACAGATTGAAACTCCTGAACCTGATCATTTGCACGAGGTCATCTGGAGCCGCTGTGACGTTCCTGTACATCAGCGTGAAGATTCTGTACACAGTAAATATTGTGGGACAGATATTCCTGTTGAATACCTTCCTCGGTAATCGCAGCAAGTGGTACGGACTGCAGGTAGGCGTTCAACTCCCCAAACACTCGATGACGTGCGTGCTGGGCGAAAAAATTAACTGAATTTAGACATCTCGTCCACAAATTCAATCGGCACTTGTGTATGTGTGTGCTAGAGGGAGAGAGAGAGAGAGAGAGAGGGAATGAACACGCTAGTTTAAAAAGTGAACACGAGTTTGAGAATTCCATTCGTGAGCCGAGCAATGAATAATGTCTTATGGTATAACCATTTGTCATCACGAGTGTCCCCAGGGACTGGTATACAAATGTTTTATGGATTGCCAAGATAAACTACGAGCTGCCTTCAAAGTTTGAAAGATGAGATTCTGAGGATTCTGAAGTTGGAAAAGTTTATGGAACGATTTGATGAGTTATAGTTACATTGTGCTATGAATCCACAGAAAAATTATTCAACTGTTCTGTTTAAAAACTGAATTTTTGAGAAAACATGAATTACGCGAATTTCGAAACTTCTTTAGAGATTCTTCATCACTTTTCTTAGAGTTTGATAAAGTTGAAAAATAGATTTAGTTTGGTTTTAAAAAAAAAAACATATTCGTTCAACTATTCTCCAGGTGACTCATCAATGTTTCGAAAATTATTCTGTGAAGTTTCGGAAAATGGAAAATCCGTTTCGAAAAATTTCTGAAATAATGTCAAACATTTTTCCAACAAAGCCACCTCTGAGAAAAGATAATAGTAGCAATTTTCCAGGTCCTGAATGACCTGATGAATGGCCGAGAGTGGGAAGAATCCGGACACTTCCCCCGCGTCACCCTTTGTGACTTCGAAGTCAAAGTTCTGGGGAATGTGCATCGACACACGGTTCAGTGTGTCCTTATGATCAACATGTTCAACGAGAAAATCTTTCTTTTCCTCTGGTGAGTGATTTTCAATTAGGCAGTTCCGTTGTTGAATTTTGACAATACCTCGGAGCAAATTGCTGTTTTCACTGGACCCACAATACAATTACCTTTTGCAGGTTCTGGTACTTCCTGTTGGCCGGAGCTACAGTATGCTCACTCTTCTATTGGATCTACATCTCAGTAGTACCGAGCAGACAATTAAACTTTGTTGGAAAGTACCTAACTGGAATTGAGGGGTACAAGATGGTCGACTCGCAGTCTCTAAGAAGATTTGTCTTTCACTTTTTGAGACAGGTTCGTGGAATAGTGTCAGAATAGTTGATGAAATGTTTCAGGATGGAGTTTTCCTTCTCCGAATGGTTGCAACACACGCAGGAGAGCTTCCATGTTACGAACTGGCAAAAACGTTATGGAACAACTACTGCGACAACAAGGAAGGCAAGATGCACGATGTATAGCAGGACCATTCACCCAATAATTGAATTCAATACCCGATTTCTTTCACTTACAGAACATCTCTTAACGATTTGTGTCTCTCCTTGAATATTCTTAACGATAATAATGATAATAATAATAATAATAATAATATTAATAATAATAATAATGATAACTCCTGATAGGATCTGAAAGATTGAGTGCAATACATGTGTATCTTGTGTTCTAGGTTCGCGTGTTGTCTGTTCTTAACAGAAAGCGCTTCAGAATCTTTTATCACTTTATTTATTTGACGTGTCTTGAGCAAGATTCAAAACCTGAATCATGGATTCTCACTCAAGACAGCGTTTTCGGCAGGGTAACAAATAGAATTTTCAATTCTTGTCTTTTTCAAACACTTTCTTTCGATGATTCACTCTTTATCCAATTCTGTATGACTTTTCTGTGTTTCATTCATTCACATAGAGTAGAATATACAAATATACATATAATTTTATGTGTTGATGAATATACAATATTTTTGAACAGAGAATCTTACAATGTTTGTGATATGTGAAATATCATGACCCATCTCTCGAGAAGAGCTCCGTGGTTATGATGAAAACCCGTTTATTGATGATTATTCATGTGAACTTTTCATTTTGACCCCTTTTTTCCTGAATAAACTAGTTTTTGACGAATTCCTGCAAAGGCAAACGCCCCAAATGTTCAACAAGCACGTAGGTGTAAACGTTCACCTCGGTCGTTTCCTAGAAGCTCATGAAACAACTTCTTTGTTTCCTATTGTTTCTTGAATGACTTTTAGAAATAATTCATGTGAACATGTAAAAAAGCGGTGGTGTATAAAAAGGACCAGATTTTTTGACTTCTTTCCCCGACGTGAAATGGTGACGACAACTACCACAACAACAACAACTACTACTACTACCACAGCGGCGCCTGATAATACCACTTCGTTTTATGACACAGAAGAGTATGAGACAGAATTCCGGTGTAATGCTGGGACACTTTCTTCTGGGCAGGAGACAATCAGCAAGGTGAATAAAATTCTCTTTTTTCTATTCTGATTAGAATATTATGAATCACTGAGTTTCTTCACGCTGCTACAGAACTAAAATTTTGTCAAGCTTCATTTTATTGAAGTTACACAAATACCTTGCTCAGGTACACTCATTTCTGTCTCTAATAAATTTACATCCATTTTTCATCCAATAAGATGAAACTCCATACAAAATTCAAAGATTTTAACTCTCATGAAATTTACTTTATCGAGAAGTTTCAAAAACTGCATCATCTCCTTTCGTTACGCATACACTTCCAATAACGTGCTTGCTCAAAAAACTTCTTTCAACTAAGTTATTCCTGTCATTCGAATAAAGATGGAACTCTGCAAACGACATGTTTCTCTCTTCTCCTTCAATGGATAGCACTTTCGGGGAGAAGAAGACAATGTGAATCAAGTTGACCTTTGGGATTGCTCACGATTCTCATGGCTCGGAGGGGATTTCCAAAATCTTGTAATATGAGAAGTTGGTTATAATGCGTACAACCCATGACGTTCTCCATATAGCGAGTCTATTCTTGTCGAGATAGATCGAATTCTTGCCCAGATTCTAGTTTTGGATACAATGCACATCACAAATCTGCATTGTTTTTTTTTGGAAAAATGAAATTAGATTACTTATTGGTCACAGAAAACAACTAGAAATCAAAGATCAATGCGGAGAACAGCCTTGCTGCGGAAAAAAGTGAACGAGACATAAATCACGAACATATGGAAGTCGTAAACGTTTTCAGATTCTTCTCTACGTTGCTGCTATTTGGATCATCATATGGTGTATCATCACAGTGATCGTTAATTTGAAACACAAGTAGTTTTTTCTTACATAAACAACAGGGATGGAGGGTTGTCAAACAAAAAGGAACTTCAGGAACAAAGGACTCCAAAGACATATCCAACTTTACGAAGAAGTTGTTATCGTTGTTATGGTTATTTTTGTTTTCATTCTGAATACCGTATTCAAGGAAAAAGTAAATCAAACATATTCAAATTAAAAATAAAATGTTCAGAGTGGTTGTAAAGCCATCGCGGCTTGTGCTCAATTTTTCATGACCATGTTAGTTGGAATTTTTCTCATGGAAGCATTGTTTGCATCTGCGTGAGTTTTAAAAAAACTAAAAACTAAAAATAAAATGTATGTAGTTTCTAAAAAAAACGCATAAATTAATCCATTCAATCAAATTTCAGGATGGTGCATAACAAATCCAATAAAAACGGCAATCTCCCGTCGGTTCTGTACTTTATAATACCAATAATCCTTGCCTTAATACCCACTTTGATCTGCTTTTTCACTCTGAAGAAATACTACGGTGGATCGGCAGTGCAGTTAGTCGCATCATCATAAATAACTGAATGATGGGATTGTTTGCAGTTGCTTCGTCGTGACCACTTCTAACATGCTCTGGGGATTTGTAATCCCTATCTGGTTACTTGTCGTGTTTGCCGGGGCCAAGGCACAGCTTGCCTGTATTGCGTGTGATAAGCAAACGGAGGAGCAAGACGAGCTGCAGTGTTATTGGGCCAGGTACGCCTGGGTTTCTGATAAATTGAGGTATGAAAACAAAAATGAGCGCACTGTCAGTGATACTTGGAAAGCAACTGGGATGGATGTCAAAACACTACAGTGTGCTCTGTACATACTTACAGAAGGACGCACATTTTGCAAAGTAAAATGACAGAATTCTCAACTTTGACAAACCAATCAGGCTTTTTTAAACAAAAATCACTAAAATATTTTGAAGCACTCTTCATCTAACTTGACAAAACTTTTGTTTTATTAGTGTTTCAACAAATTTGTATTTCTATGAGACACAGCTCATTTTCAGTCAAAAATTCTCACCAGACAAGTAACCCATAGAAAACAACCTCACACTTTCGAACATCTTCAGACATGCAAAATTTGAGACTGACCATTGTTCTTTTAGAACGGAAACAGAAATTTGAGTAAGGTTGAAGAAGTTGGATGCTTTTTGAAAGTGTCAAAAGACGAGGGATCTAATTTATAACTTCAAAATGATCGGTAAAGTCCGGTCACCTTGTAAAACCAGTTTTACAATTGTTTGCTCGAGGTGATAACATTCAGTGTGTAGTTTAAACTTTGAGTTTTTTTCCGTCAAGAAGATGAGAGAAAGTGTTCTGTGTTAAGGATTTTTGTTCAGGCGATCAGCGAAATCTTTGCTGATGATAAGTCTTTTCCTCTTCAGTATTTATCTTTTAACAATGTTTGCGTTGGACCAACAGGTAACCTTTTCGCTCGTTGAAGTGATATCACGAAAACACAGAAGCTATTCCTGGTGATATTGGTGCTCCTCCTCTCGCTGGTTTTCGGTCCATTCCTCTTTGTTGTTCATACTTTCGGACACATCAATGTAAGCCGAGTGGGTGTGTGTTGTTGGATTGATCAAAGCTCAGACATGCGAGAAGTATTATGGACCAGGAACCTTTGGAACCATGTACACTATGTGTGAGAGACGTGAAGCTGAGAAAAAACCTCCAGCGGATCCGGACGATGATTTAGCAGAAGATCCAAAAGACCCAACTGATCCAGAAGAGCCAAAACCTCAAGTGATCTTTTGTAAATCACATCCTCATCTTTGACGCTTCATGAAACAACGACAAGCAAAAACCAGTAAACTTTAGAAAGATGAACCGAAACCTGACGACTCGAAAAAAGAGACTCCAGATGAATCCAAGGACGAAACACCTCAACCCAAATCTGACGATTCACCCAAAAAAGCAGAACCTAAAACTGACCCTAAAGTTTGAAAAATCGAGAAACAACTAAGTATTCATTTAGAATGCGACTCATACTGAAGCACAAAACTTTTACTCCTGGCTCACCGACACGAACAGCAAGAAGGACAGCGGAGACGTGTTGTTCAAGCCGAGACCTCATTAACAACCAGAATATGTGTAATTTATTAATAGCAAAGCTTGGTGACATGGTTTTCAAAAAATTATTGATTACAATGGCAGTATTGAATAAAAGTACTATAAAATCTACACATATTTCATGTATAAAAAACAGGAGGGATAGTGCATGTGAGAAGTTGAACAAAGCTAGGAAAAACTGATTAGAAAACACGCCGACGTGGTTTAGCAGGGGACGTAAGTTTTTGAAGCTGTTCGTTGATTGAGTTTTGAATTTTGTCGTCGTACTTTTTTTTGTATAAGCCGCCATAGACAACATTACCGAGTCGCCACCTGAATTTTCGAGTTTTTTGAATATTTAGAATCTCATCTTACCTTTCAGTTGTAGGTAATCCAGTCGCGCGTAAATCCAGAGAGTAGGCTGTTGATCGCTGAATACCCGGCCGATTTATCAGCCGTGAATCGTCCCGTCGAGTATTTGGGGGTGTATACGGGCTGAAATTTGCATTATTCTGAAATGGATCTCTTGTCGATCCCCCATGGTAGTTGGTTCCAGTGTTATCTTTGAAAAAGAGGTATCTCCCAGGTATTTCATTTATTTGTTACTATATACAATACAAGCGTAAAAATACATAAATTGGGAAGTTAGAACACATGGCACACATGCAGGAAGCTACAGGCGGAAAATTTCCTGCAGAATCAGGAAAAGCGTCGTTGTTATTCGAAAAGAAAGGTCGCATTCTAATTGTTATCGTCATTGGTCAAGAATCGTGGCTAGGAGAATAGTCAATAGTGTGGGTAGAAGTGGGAATAAACACTGGTTCGTGGAAGCGATTGGTTTCTATAGTTGGAGTAGGAGTTGGACCTGAGCAATTCCATCTGTCTAACTGCCTGGTCCAGCTTCGATGAAAGCTGTTGGTATTCGTTGCGAAGCTGTAAATCATGCGACATGAAGATTTTTGCGCGCGCAACTCACCCTATCCTTGGTAATAATCTCTCTAGACAATGAACGTTCGAGCTGTCCGATGCGTCCCTGAATCGACACAAATTACATGCAGATAACGTAGACGAAAAGGTGCGTTCAAGTGCTTGTTAATAACGTGAGACTAGGACTACTGTATCAAAAAAGTGAGGTTAGTAGAAAAGTGAACAGTGTGGTGAGCTACCTCATACATGCTGCGAACCATCAATGGGCTCGCGTCTCTGCTGTGCTGACGGATTCTGCGGGTCGCGTCGGTTTCGATGTAGGACGGAGTGTACGGCTAGAATCAAAGGTAATACCAAAACTGTTAGAGAAGCTGTTGTGCGCATGCATCCGGGTGCAGTACCCGGACTCACTGGGTCGTATTTCATTCGGAATATCCTTTTCTTGCTCAGTAGGTACATGATGTGGTTTTTATGGAAGAAAAGAGAGTATTGCTTGTTGGGACGTTTTGTGTAGGATTGTGCGCGTTTTAGCGAGACACGAGGCTTGAGCGTGAGTGTGGTTCTCACTCTACTTCAAATATTGTAACCTCTGGTGATTGAAAAGAGAGATACAGACGGGGAAAGCGGCGCTAGATACTTCTTATCACTTTCGTGTGTACACTGAGCAGACTGCAAACTTACCGAATATGCGCTTGCTCCGGTGTAACCGGATGGGCCTCGGGATGAAGACCGGTAACGGTCATAGGTAGATGGAACCTGAATTACTCTGGTTTCCAAACGTTTTTCCAAAAATTGCCATGAAAAGACGGATTTTGTAGTTTACTGGTTCATTCATTAAAGTCTGATTTTTGTGTTTCTATACTCTCTAGAATTAGATTCATTAAATGCTCGTGATAAAGACTCGGTAAAATTGAAATTTCGGAAAGTGATTGAATTTTTGACTACTTTTTTGTTCAAAATTATAATTTTGTATTTTTTTTCTTTTTCCGATTTCCGCACCTCATATTCATATGGTGTGTTCACATCGCGAACATAGCTATCAACACGGGAAAGTCTTCCGCCTCCGAGATAATAGTCAACGTTGGTTCTGGATCTGAATCATAACTTTACCCCAGAGTTATGGCGCTTCAAACTTACGCGCTTCTCGAAAGAGAATCTCCAAGGACGGAAGATCTGGAGTTAGAGCGGGACAGTTCTCCATTCTTGCTAGTGCTGTAGTCCAAGAATGAGGTGAATGACGACTGCCTGGATGGTGGACGAGAAACGTCTCTGGTTGGTGGAGTCGAGTAATCACGGGTTCTAGTTGGAGCTGGGTACTGCGAGACGTATCTGAAACATTTGTTAAGATAAAAACTTCATAGATTTCTCAATAACACTACACTAAGTCACCTTTTAATTTTAGAACTTAGTTTTTAACTCAGTCACTTAAGAGAATTTTTGGTAACGAGTGCAGAAGAATCTAAGTACCATGTTCAAAATTCACATCAACCATGAAGCCACATCGTATTACAGATATCATTTTATGAGAAGTGGATTGATGCAGACAATAGTTCAACCTTATAACAAAATTCAACAAAGTTTCTTTTCAAGATTAGCTTGATGTGGTACCTTAAAACTGAACATTGAGAATAGACCGTGAACACGAAAATTTTACCCAAATAACATTGTATTGATTTGAAAGACCCTCGTGGAACTAGTTCAATGAGAAACCACTACCTGTAGTAGTTGGAAGCAGATCTCTGAGAGCGCATTGCCTGTTTCCTTTCACGAGTGCGGCTGCGGGATCTCTCAATGAGACGGGTGGTTGAGTAAAGGGCTGATGAGAATGCACCAGTGCTGACGATATCGTCAAAGTGGCTGGTGTAGATGTTGCTCGGACGGGTGTAACCAGCAGTGTACTCATTGCGATATTTATTTGCGTGGGAAACAAATGGACTGCAAAAAAGAGAGTTTGTGGTTTTCCCCAATCATCAAACCACTTACCTGATTGGAGTGTAGGTTTGTTTGTCCGGTGGGTTCCACGAAGAGAACGAAGTTGTTGTTGGAATTCGCGGTGGTGGGACCTGACGGAATGAGTCCTGGTCGTAAGAGGTGATGTCCCTGTCAGCATGTCTCGACTTGCGTTCTCTTTCCGGAGATGGCGACTGAACACGTCTTCTTGGTGGTGGGGATGGAGAAGCTCTTCTGGCTGGAGCAGATTCTGTGAGTGGAGCAACTTCTTGTTTAACAATTGGCTCTTCGACAACTTCTGGAGCTGGCTCTGGCGCTGGCGCTGGTTCTTCATTAACTGGCTCTGGCTCCGCGACCGGCTCCGCAACAACCGGTTCCGGCTCCGGTTCTGGAGCGGCTTCTTCAACTACTGGCTCTGGTTCTGGTTCTGGAGCAGCTTCCTCTGCTACAGGTTCAGCTTCAGCGACCGGTTCTGGTTCTGGCTCTGGCTCAGCTCTGAATATCTGTCCATGAATCTCAAATATTTTTTTCTTATCTTACGCTTTTGGTGTTTTTGGTGTCTTTGGTGTTCTTGGTGTACGTGGAGTCTTTGGTGTCTTTGGCGTCTTCACGGGTGTTGCTGCTGGAGAAAGAGCCTCCTCAGCCTTTGGTGTGGCTGGGGTTTCTTCAAAAGTGAAGGCAGCTTCTTCTCGTGGAGTAGCAGTTGGAGGGGCTGCTGGAGTAGCGGTCTTCGATCTAAAGTGCATTATAGTCTCGATTTATATCTAATTTCTAACCCTGGGATGTGTCCGTTCACTTTTGGCGTTGGTGGGACGCTTGGTGTAGAAGACTTTGGAGTTGGTGGCACTTCAGATGGAACTTCTGATGGTGCGGCTGACTTCGGCGTTGGTGGAACCTCTGTTGGAACTTCACTCGGTGCAGCCGATTTCGGCGTTGGTGGAACCTCTGATGGAACTTCACTCGGTGCAGCCGATTTCGGCGTTGGTGGCACCTCAGTTGGAACCTCACTTGGTGCAGCTGATTTCGGTGTTGGTGGCACTTCAGATGGAACTTCACTTGGTGCAGCCGACTTTGGCGTTGGTGGCACCTCAGTTGGAACCTCACTTGGTGCAGCTGATTTCGGTGTTGGTGGAACTTCCGACGGAGCCGCTGATTTTGGCGTCGGTGGGACTTCTGACGGCGCGGCAGACTTTGGCGTTGGTGGGACGGATTGTTTCTCTGAAACTAATAATTTTTTTGAAACTTTTATGAAAATAACCGGCAACTGGAGTAGCTGGAGTTTCCTCGACTGGAGCTGCTTCAGTCGACTCCTCTTCTGCTGGAGGATTGTCCAGGTCGTTTGGAGTTCTTGGTCTTTTACCCTCTGGTGGTGCTTGAAGCTCAAACTCTTGTTTTTCAGCAACTGACTCTTCAGCTGGGGCGTCTTTTTCTACTGGAGCTGGCTCTTCGGCGGCAGCGGATTCAGCAGCTGGAGCTTCCTAAAGTACGACCATGTTTTTTGAGGTTTAAAAATGAAAAGTACATCAACTGGTGCTGGAGTTTCTGGTGCTTGCTCTTCAGCTGCTGGTGTTTCCAAAGCTTCTAGAGCTGCTGGAGCTGGCTCAGTTGCAGCGACTTCGTCTTCTGGGACAGCTTCTTCAATAACTGGCTCTTCAGCAGCTGGTGCTTCTTCCGCGACTGGAGTTTCTTCAGCTGGAGCACCTTCTTCGGCTGCTGGAGCGGCCTGTATATTTTTTTTCGTTTTCGAAAATTCAAAAAATGGAACGAAAATGATATTGAATCCAGAAAATTTAATAATCAACCTCTTCCACAGCCGGAGCTTCTTCCACTGCTGGAGGTTCTTCAACTTGGGCAGCCTCTTCAGCGGGAGCAGTTTCCTCAGCTGGAGCAGCTTCTTCGGCGGCTGTAGCTTCTTCAGATGGTGCGACGGCAGTCTCCTCTACCTGATTCTAAGATGATCAATTAGATTGAATGGATGTCGCTTATTAGTGAAGCGGAAGAAACGCGTAAAAGTGAGCTGACCGGAGGATGTTCGGCAGATTCGGATTCATAGACTTCGATGATCTCGATTTCTTCGTATTCACTGCCGTCTGCTCCTTCATCTTCTTCGTAAATGGTATCACCAAACTGTTAATGTACTGTGGTTAGATTCTAGGATCTTGCTAGGAACACGTTAGGAGATGAAAATTTCGATTATTTTATGGTTCTTCCATGCTTGTTTTTGTAGATAACGGGTTTAATCTTTCAAATTCTTTGCTTATGAGCTTGTTTCAAAAATATTAATGTTTCGTAAAGATGCGAAAATTTTAAAATCATCTCAAATAAATTTTATGAAAGAAACATTCTTTCAATGGAAAAAAAGTCATTTTTTGAAAATCACTACGAAGTTACTTCAAATTAGCTATCCCATCGTACTAGAACACGAAATGACTATCAATCTTATGAATACCTGAGCCTCCTCGTTAGATGGCAGCTCCTCGATTCCGTCCATGCTGGTGGTCATCAGATCGACGTTCTCAGTTCCGGTGATGTCAGGCACCTGAAGAGATTGTGGCTGTGGGCGATCAAGATCAAACGCGATTCCAGACAACAGTTTATGTTTGCGTTCACGGGTGAAAAAAAGGAGCTGCCTAGCGCCCACGTTCGAGTGAAGCTTGCTCGATTCATCATTTGTTTGCGATATCAATTGTTTCGATAGAACAACACGGTTTGACACATGAGCCGAGAACATTGATCTTCATCAGTGAGAAAATTCATGGGGGTTATCAAAAAGAAGTTTTTCAAAACACTCAGCTAACACACTCATTTTGATTTTGTTCGAAAATGTGGTTTTTTTCTCATCACAATTTTGAAATAAGACATCAACGATTATGAACCATCGAATAGAAACCCAGCTGAGCTCATGAATTTTCAAAAGAGTTATGAAGGGTTGACAAGTTTTGAAAAGTTCTTTTAAAACAATAGACTACAAATTCTGCAAAAGCAATCTTAAGATGATTACCAAGATACCAACTGAAAAACGAGTAATAAAACATTAATGGGGCGTGACTTTCTCAATCTATTTTTCAGCTTGTCTGTTACTGTTGTTGATGTCTTTTTGTCTTTCTCTCTTTTCCGTATGTTGTTTTGTGGTATATGAGAGAGCCTGGTTGATAGATGCCATCCTCATTCAGTGTAAAAAAAAGCATGACAGGAGCATGTGCCACCTGTGCAATACCCCATAATTCTCGCGTACACCCCTGATCTTGTTGGTTTTTGAAGGGAAAGTTACTCTGTCGGGTTGTGACCATGAGCAAAGGGGAGTAAATTGCGCTAGAAGCCGGTTTATACAGCTCTTGATCTCGGTTCATCGTTTCACTTGCAGTAAGAGTGCATTATTTGGATCCAATGTCTGGACACTATGATTTCGTGATAAAGAGTTTCGCATAATGATACATAACTTACGTGAAGAAACACCACAAAACGACAGTTTTTGTTGCTTGGCCCCTAATTTATAACATACTCTGAAATCTCGACTCAAAGAGTTTGAGCCCTAATCGAATAATGTTCATGAAACCTCGACTCAATGAGTTTTCAACACTAATCGAATGATGTTGACCCTTTTCTCAACCGCAAGTGAATGTATCCCAAAAACATTTCACAAAGTCTCACTGAACTGCTATAAAGAAAGTTGATGGGAACTTGAGTTTTGCAACGATGATCAGTTCAGTTGAATCAGAAGCCTCCAGTGATATTTTCGATTTTTTAGAATCAAGAAGATTTCACTGAAATGTTTAGAGCAGAAGCAAAAACTTCCAGTATAAACTATCAGGAAACCCTTGAAGATTTGAGTGATGCTAATTGCCAACAAAAGTATTTTCATATTTCAATACGTTAGGACTAATTGAAATAATATTTTGTTGTTTTCCGATATCCCAACACGATTGCTTGTTTCATGTTCTGCGTGGGTTACCTGGTTCTCGGTGGCATCATCATCGACTTGCTGAGCACTCTTTTCCTCTTCCACGTCAGCTGTCGGTTGCTCCTCTGAAAAGAATACGGTGAGGGAAACAAACAACGAACAACACGGCCCCTGTGGCAGACAAACGCTCAAAGATCCAACTTGAAAGTTGCCATGTCTCTGACAAAAACGAGGGATCATGAAACAAGGACTCGGGTTTCAGGAAGCGTATAACTATGTAGTATTGTTACAAAACAACAGAAAACAAAGTGGTGAAGGGTAATTCAATATTCAACACTTTACCACAGAACTTCTTGACACGTTCCAATGTTTTATTCAGTTATCTTGACAAAAATGTAAATTTCCCATTCTAATTTTGAATTTTTCGTACAATTTAATTTGTTTTATAACTTTTACAAAAAACTTCATCATTTTCCGGATTTAGTTCTTCCAACTTGTTTTTGCTTTAAAGTTGTTCTGACCTGGTGCAGCAGAAGAGTCCACAGCCTCGCCGACTTCAACAACGATGTCGTTGTTGATTTCGAGAACGGCTTCCTCTTGTGGGACGTCTTCGACAACCTCTCCGACTGCTTCTGCGTCAGACATCTATCTGCAATTTGAGTCTGTAGTTGGAAGAGAGGAAGAAAAAGAGAGAGAGAGAGAGAGAGAGAGAGAGAGAGAGAGAGAGAGAGAGAATGATATTAAAATTCTTTATTTAGTAAATATCACTCGAATTGCTTCGGTCACACAATTGTATAACTTCTCAAAGAAACAATGAAAGCAGTGTATTGCTCTGAGAGCGGTGGCACTTTAATACTTTTTCAAATCCAGATGTTTGCGGTATAGTGCAACATCCCGAGGATGAACTTCGGATACTGTGATTGTTACCGCTGTTACATGCAGATCTTATGAGCGCGAGGTGTGAAATGTGTGTCTCAGTGGGTGATTGCGCTGAGTTCATTGCCAACACCAGTTTAAAGTAAAGAAATCCGTGAGATAATGACGGACATCAAAATATTGGACACTTCGATGTGTAATGAAATCTGGACACTTGAGCACTTTAGAATCTGACCACTTTCTTTTAAATGAAAGAAATTGGTGTTCAAACGGAGATGTTGTTTTCAATAACTTTCAAACAAACTGAGATGGGATTTTTTTTAAAGAGTCTTTTTATATCTTTACGTGAAAGATATTGAATTTTCCCAGATATTTTTGCTTTCATGTGAGAGCATTCTGATTCTTGGCTATTTTTCGAAACTCGGAGTGATGGTTCTTCAAGCCCTCCAAAACTCAGTTTCCCAGTAATTCCGTTTAAACTCTGTGTTTACCAGCTCGGAAGTGAACTAGTTATGAACCTGCAGTCAATTCATCTGGTTGCTCAAAGTAAAACAAAAACTCAAGTCAACATCATATGGGGTGTCAGACGTCCTTTTTGTTAGGAATATGTATGTAAGTGCACATGGAAATGGGGCAAAAGTGCTGATGATCGGACCGGGTGGTGATTGTGGATGCCACAACTGGTCGGTCGACTCGTCCGCCTCCTCGGAGGTGGTGGCTGCTTATTTTCAGAATTTTCAGTGTAAGATCGACTCGGGGGGAGTGAGGGACATGCGTGTATCTCACTTGCCAACCCACTCTGTACAAAATGTATGGCTCGGCACTCGTCGATCAATCCGAACACTGATATATAAATTACATGTTTTTGCGTGTGTTTCAGCGGCGACTGTTGGGAAGATCAAGCATCGACTGTCCTCTGTCATCATTTGTCAGCAAAGATTTGTGAACCGCTGTGGAACACAAGCGTGGGTGAACGAACGGATATCTTCGATGCAAAAGCAGAAAAAACGGCTTCTTCTGAGTATCTCGACGAATAATGAGAATAAGATCATTGAAGAACCTGAACAAATCGGTGCTTTGCAGAAAGCTAAAATTGTTCCCCGGTCGTTTATATCATGGAATATCTAAAGCTTTTTTGTGTCCAGAAAGGATTAAGCATGGTCAATAGCACAAGAAGTCTTGGAGACGTCAATGCGTCCAGTGTACAAAGGATCTCTCATCGTCAACATTTCCAGAAGCAAAGTCCCTCTACTGCACAAACTGAACAAGTTTCATGCTGTGTCTACCAGAAGCCTTATTGAATCACAACTCGGAGACAGCTGACTGAATTAAGTGATATCATGCAAGAAAAATAGTCGGCCAATCGAATTATTCATTTTTCATATCTTGTGTTCTGTTTTCGTTTCTGAGCAGGTCCATGTTTTCTGCCAATTAAAAGAATAATCGAGTTAGCGTCGAAGCGTCAATCCACCCATAAACAATTGGCAGCAAAAATTGGAACCACCACAACTTTGGAAACCATCTACGAGATCACAATGAAGTATTCATGAGGTCCATTTGGAGTCTCTCCAGGTTGAATTTGAAACTGGGTGCTTTGTCAGAACAATATGTCAGTCAAAAAGTAACAGCGTTGAGTTAAGATAAATACTCTAATGTTGACTTGAAACTATTTTAGATTTTTTCCATATCTATTCACAATCCGTTGATTATGATTCATTTATGATTCATCTACTACGATTGTATGATTTTGAAATGAAAATTGCGCGACGAAAAATTCTCGAAATTTTGATAACTCTGAGTAGTACGATCTTTTGAGAGGAGCTCAAACGAACTCTGAATTCGCATATTGGTTGACATGGTTTTTCCCATCAAAGGATGGCGTATGACGTAGGAGAACGATAAATTTGAGTGAGAGATGAGATGTGAACGGAATTAATCAAGAAAGATTTTAATCCAATTTTATATGGTTTTTCTTTCAATATTCGGGTTTTTTTCATTTCTGAAAGAACTGGCTTCAATATCATGTTACTAGTGTTTTCGAAGGTACCGTAGTTTGCAGAACCCTACAATTTTTAAAGGTCACTTTGATTCCGCATTCAGTCCTTGCTGTGAACTTTTTGTTCGGCAATTACCTCGAGGAATGCGAGAAAGCTTGACGGAACAGAAGGTTCATTACAAAAACCGGTCATCAAGCTGGGAACGAGGCTCATTTATCCTGATTTCTTCATATCTGTCATGTGGCCCATGAAGTTTTATGCCGCTCGACAAATCTTCAGCATGAACTGCCGTTTAACAGTTGTTTTCGTCTTACTTTCGCACCTCGGCTGTGTATAATCACTTCACAAGCTGTTGATAACTCAACTCAGAACCAATGAAGTCAACATAAGATCAATAAAAATGTTGATTTTGTTTGTATTTTTTGGGAGAGGATATCTCGAAGACGATAACTCATGCATCGTCTTTTCAAAGAAGACCTTGGAGTCTTTTTTCCGACGACAATCATTCCAACAATTTCCTTCTTCAAAAAAAAAACATTGGATTTTATTTTACGTTGCCAAACAATTCAGACATTCTTTTTCCTTAAGAAGTCCTTTGATTCTACCTATTGACTTTTCAAAATCCCTTTTTCTGCAGAAGTCGAGAGAAGAAATAATCCCACTAGGAATGCAATTAATTTTTTGACCGAGATCCACTTCTCCATAAAGTTCTCCATCAAAGGGAACCATCTAACGTCAATCAGAACGAAATGACCCATCAAAAAGCTCCACAAGCTAGGCATTTATTCTGTTTAGTAGTGATACAGAGTGAGAGAGAGAGAGAGTCGGTCGACAACCATAAACAACTGTACAATATTTTATCCATACGTGCTTTTTGCGATCTTCACAGGGAAATTGGGGAAAAATTGAATTGGTGCATTGTCAGATTCGTTGATTGAGACGTCGAAGTTAGAAGTACAGGGTGTCTGAAACGTCAGAATTTTCCCTTTTTACTTATCAGACGCCAGCTGACTTATATGCGAGCATTATAACCTTCTTTTGGTCTTTTTCAACAACAAACACGTACCTTCGTCGTAAATTGGAGCCGATGAGCGTTTGCCGAATCCCATGGTGAACTTCTTGAGGCCCCTCTTGCCGAAGCCCATTGCAAATCCTTTCGGCTTGTATCTCTTGTATGGCACCCCAACAGTACCATCGTCCTCGACATCCGATCTGAATCAACAATTCTGACACACTGTCCGAACGCGTGTTGTTTCCTGTCACTTGCTAGAGATGGGTGTTAATTATTTAAAAGCTAATTAGTTTGCATTTATCATCAATATTCGTGCATACCTCTTTCCTAGTCCGAATACAAGTTGTCTTGGAGCAGCCAAGGACATTGCACAGAGGGCAGCAAGAAGTGCGAACACCAGTCGAGAGAAGGAACTCATCTTTTACCTGAAGGATACACAATGAATATTAAAGAAGAGGGATTGGATTTGAAGATTCAGGAAAGGGCACTGGGACCAATGAGGAGAAACAGAAGGCACTCTCATCTGGAGCGGCTCCAGTCCAGACTGAGGTCTTCGAGGAGATATCCGCCCCTTTTTTGGGGCGTCGTTGGCAGGGACATTATGGTGACTGCAATCCCGCCCCCGACCATCTCGGGGTCGAGTGAGAGAGAAAGTGAATGACGAATAAAAGGGTAAATTTATTCACATCCCAGGTAAATGCATATATAAAAGATACACTTGGCGATTCAGTCCAATAATCTTACCACCAACACTAGGCTTGTTGATTGACACGTAAAGTTCGTCAATAGTGGAGTGTGAAAAGAGAAGGTGGAGAGAAAAACAAGTTCAAGTTGAACTATTCCGAGAAGAAGAAAGAAAACGTGTGCGTAGACTCATGATGAAAATTTGAATAAAGAATGCCGATTGTGTTTTCTACGCGCTTGGTAACTGGAAGAGTTGAAGAATAGGAAATAATAAAATATGTAGGTCGTCAAGTTCCTGTTTTGTCGAAATTCAACGAAGCCTGCTGGTTCTGAAGCCATATTCAGAGACACGTTTCGGCTATCGAGACATCTTGTTATTCTGGCTTGCGTCTAATCGGAAAAATTGCTTCTCGCACAATTAGAAAAACAGTTTAGCACCTGTTTGATGTAGTTTACTTTGGGCTGTACGCTTTTTCTTAGATCATTAGGACAACAAGAAGAGTAGAAGAGTTTGTGTAACAGAATGTTCCAGTCTCAATGAAGGCGTTTTGTCAGCGTGTCAGAAACATCATTAATGTATTCATGATGTGATCCATGTGGATACGAACACATGGCGAGAGATTGTTTGAAAAACATGAAAACTGTGTTAATCACGTCTAGACTCATCAAAGATCTTGTAAATGAACGAGTATAACCGTCACAAGAACAGATTAGGATCAAAAAACAAAAACGGTTGTATTTCGAAAATCGGCTTATCTGGAAATGATGTTGTCTGTTTTTAAATGAAGTCAAGAAAACATTACTGGTAGTGAATGACCGGTGAATACTTGAGATTATTATTCAAAAAAAGTATCTGACTTTCAGATGAGTGTGTTGCTAGCTCACAACAAGGAAAAAGAAGAAAGGCGATCACAACAAAGTTTGATTATTTAACGTTTGTGTCTTGTTTTATTGCGCACTCGCACTGCAAATTGGACTTATAAACGTTAAATTAAAGGTCGGACAGAGAACTTTTCTAGATTGCAGAATTGAAAAGCTGCAAATGATCTGATAGAGAAGTAAAAATATTTCTCTGGTCATACTGTTTATGAAAAATTCATTTCTGGTCCATTTCAGTTTTGATTGTTCTGAAAATACAATGTATTGTATTATCTCCGAGCGTCAAAAATTTATAGTGGTTCAGTTTTATCACTCATGAATATTCAGTACAAAATTTCAGAGAAAAAAGTGGAATATTGAAGATCAATACAGATCTTAACTACTCAAATATTGAATTCAATAGTGGCGTCATGTTTTGTTTATTTGAGTCAAGTTTTTGCTTATGAGTTCAAGTGAAACTTTAGAACAGTACCTTAGGAGTAACAGATCTGATGACTTCTCCTCATTTTTATCATTTTTCGAAAAAGTTCAATAACCCAAGTTTAAAGTTAACAAAGTGACCAGACAGGAGAAAGTCGACTGGTTAGCAACAACATTGCATGATATTTGTTCATTTATTCTGTAAATAATAGCATAGTCGTCAGAACTGAAACAGAAAAATGACAGTTTTCTGATCCAGACAGAAATAATTACTGATCTATTGATACTTTGAGGATCTAATACCGAATTCAGTTTTACGTGGGTGACATTAGAATCATTGCTAGATGCAAACATCGCTTCTTCAATGCAAATTATTGTCTCGCCTGCGAGTTCCTTCTTTTTCTAAAAAAGAAGGACATCAGAGACAATTTAAGATGATTGAGTGCAAATTTTTTTCATTGACAAGACAACATAGTGATTTTCTGAAAAAATCAACATGAACTCCAGGTGTGATATTAGAAAATATAAAAAGGTGGAAACGAATAAATAAGTGAGAGAAGTAATTTTGTGAAATTTCGGAAAGTAGACCACTATAAAGTACCGCAAACGTTTCAACAATTAATGTAAGATAATAATTCAAATAGAATTTTGAAAAAGCTTTTTAAATTTCAGCTTCTATTTTTGATTTCTATCAAAAGTTTTCGAGAAAAAATAAAACAAAATTATAGCTCGACCAATCAAAACCGAGCGTTGCGGTGGAAAATAACTAAGTTGTGGGGCATTTTCCCATTGTATCCGTGAAACGAACGTTCAGAGCACAATTCTTTGGTATTCACGTAGCCAACAAAGAAAAACACGAACGATTTTTGAGAATCTCTCGTGACGAAAACACTTTGACACATGACAAAAAGAGACGCTTCAATCATTCATTTATAGTCGAAATCACGCATGACGTGGTTGTAAACAAATATTATAAGTGCTTTCGAGAATGGTGTGAGAAATGAAATATGTATGTCTGGTAGTGGTCCACCAGAAGACGTCACGGACTGAATCTGGAGAACTGATCCGGATCAGATACAATCTCGGATTGTAATTCATATATCAGGATTTGCATTGTTTATGAGTAACGATATATGTTATGGAGCGACAGCAGAGAAAATATTCCTGATAAAAAGTTGGCCGTAAATTTATCATATTACGTGATTATTGTTTGCGCAGGAGCAGCACGACAATAGGAAACAAGCTCTTAATCTCAACATGGCTTCACAATACCAAATGTTTTCGGGAAGAATTGGGTAAAAGGAGCGCAGACCAATTCTCCAACTCCTAAAAACTTCCTGTTGTGGTAGTATTGCTAAACTCTTCCTAGACAAGCACTGATCATTTGAGATACGATTCTCAAATTAGAAGTTTTAATATATTATTTCTGAGAAGACAAGTTTACGTGTAAAATCTGCCTAGACTTTGCGTACATCTCACCGTTCATTCGGTTTGGAGACATTTCAGAACCGACGATTAGAAACTGAATACGTTGTGAAAATCAATTTCAATTGAACAGATTCTCAATGAAAACATTCTCCGCGGTAAATTATTGTCAAACGAGAGAATGGCCATACCAAACTCATAACTCAATCTTCAGAAATGAAACTTGAACCGTTCCGTCAAGTTGTTATGTTTGTAAACCCAATTTCAAGTTTCTGAACTGAACATGAATATAAACATGTAGGTTTTTTTAACAGTTTGAAACATATCATGATAAATATTCTCAGTATATCAGAATAATTTTAATCCATACTTGTGTTCTGATCAGTTAGTTTCTTTGCGTCGTTCTCTAAAAAATAAGCTACTTACAGGGTGTTTTCTATTAGAAATTAACTAATTTTCTCTGTGAAGAAATTCGTCTCTGCTTGACTGAACGCAAGATCAATGACCAATAGTCCAAATTGTGACTTACTTAGCCTGCGAAAAAGCGCTGGCCCATTATTGTAACATAAATCAACGAGAAGGAGCCAATTTCTGGAGTACCGTAGTTTGATTGACAGGAAGTCAACCTGAGAGCTTCTTAATTTTAGCTTGCCAAGATTTATTCACAGTAGTCTATTAACGAAGAGCATGCTTTTTGGGTCGACTTTTTTGCAGGGAACATCGCTTGTGGCTCTCTCGTTCTAAGAACGGTGATTTTCTTGGAATGAAAAAGACATGAGATAGATTTCAAAAGTTTCCCGTAATTTTATAAACTATAAAAATTTTCAAACTAAATCATACTTTATCAGTTCACTTTTCAAGTTTTTGAAAAGTACCCGTGAGTTGAAAATAGAAAAATCTTGTTCTCAATGTCGGAAATAACAATATTTGAAAGTGCAAAGTGGTACTGAACTGAATTTCCGATTTCTTTATATCATCAAAAAATCACCATCAAAAATATAAAAGAACAGTTCTCACCACAAAAAAAACTGGAGAAGAAAAAGAAAAATTCTCTTTCAATCTCGAAGTTGTTTTTCATTATTCTTTCGGTCAAGCTGTTCTGTCAGTTTGGAAATTATTCATGAAGTGGGATTCATCTTCTCTTCTTGCTAAATGACTCACCTTCAAGAGGAATGATGAAGAGATAAATCATTTTGCAGCATTGTATACTACAAACGTTGTTGGCTATGGGAATTTGGACTATCAGTGGATAAATGGAAATAGTACAAGTAATTCTAATCTGAATTGAAAACTTTGAGTTGAGGGTTGTTTTTATTGACGTCGAGGGCTTCTGTTCCATGATAGTTTTTCAAGTGGTGTATTGAACATATGTGGTTTTAGGTGATCATGAATCAATTTCAAAAATATTTTTCTGTATTGTTTGTGACTGACTATATCGTGTTAGATTCTTCCAGAAAACTTATCTGATAAAAACTTTAGAACTTCAGAAACAAGTGAACTGCGATGAATGGTATAGATAAATTGAAAAAAAATTCGTTTCTTCAAAACATCTACTAAAATTAAAAATTTGTGATAAGAAGTGTTGCGAACATTTATGGATTTCAAGCTCATTCACCGTTTTTTTCACTAGTCAATCGCATCTGTGTCAATTAAACTGGATTTTGAAATTTAGAACCAAACGAGAGCTTAATGGAAAAAAGTTAGTATGGAAACTCTAAACAATTACGCCTACAAACAATTTTATTACTAGTTGTCACAAACATGAACCCCGTTCCATGTGCTCCATCGCAATTCTGTTTCTCATCGGACAATTCCAATCCGGGAATGAGTGACGTGTGTGAAAGGAACCGCTTGACAAAAGAACACATTGACTCTACTTTATTAACCGTCAAGAGCGTCCGCTGTTCCAGAATATTGGCATCAATCAAACTGAAGAATCGGCTCATTCCAGTGGCTGAAATTGGTTTTGAAGCATCCCTCAATACAGCGCCCCAACCCTATAAAAATTTATGCCAAGGGACCCTAAACGGATGAAATCTGGTTCAAAAATTAAAATATTTCTTTCTAAAAGTAGCGTCAAACGAGTGTCTAATGTCTATCAACTACTACAAGTATATTTCGATTCCAATCGTAATCTGTATTTTGAATTTCAGAAAATCTCGTACCATCGAATGAATTTTTTGAAAATTCGAGAACGGAAAATGAGTTTCACCACTAGTAGTTTAAAAAAAAACAGATTTGCCTGACACTATTCAAGTTAATGAACTCCTTTTGTTTGCAAGTCAGAGTTTCTAAATGAAAATTTTGTTTCAAAGTATGCGGAATATTTTTCTATTGTTCTATCAAATTTTCAAATAATAAGTTTCGAAGTAAATCCTATCAAATTGATATTCATAATGTAACAAATATGTACCATCCAATATATTACAGTATGCGAATGAGATAGAAGTATAGCAGTTTGTTGATAAGAAAACGTCAGATTTGCGACAGACAAGGTGTACATATTTTCCAACAAGGTACAGCAAAAACAGGCTAATTAGCACAACATGTATCGAACAACACTGTCTTGTTGTTGATTTTCGGGTTTTTATTTTGAGGTTTTCATCAAGATTTACCTAATCTGATGTCCTGGGTCCAACAACATGTGTACATACATACAGTCGCGAACATAAACATTTCCACTTTTGGGTTTTCGGTAATATCTCAGCCAATAGTTATGCAATTGCTGTCAAATTTTCACAGATACTCATTCAAACATATCTGAATTCATTCAACTCAATAAGTTGTTGATAACTCACAAAATAAAAACATAATAAATATTTTCCCTAGACATGTCTAAAGTCGACTTCATAGTTAACCTGATTTGATTTGAATTCAAAGCTTTTGAGAAGCTAAAACGTCAGAAACTATTGAATACTTATTGATTCAGTGTTCTGAATCATGAAAACATCACATATTCCAAACCTGGACTCCAGAATCCAAATTCGTGGACTTGACCAGAGAGGATTTCACTTCGCAGGAGTTTTTGCTATATTTTCTCGGATTTTTTGGTTTTGTTCTTTTTTTTCATTCTGTAAAGCTTAACATAACTTATACGCATGATTTGAGTTAGGAATTAAAGACAGTCGTCTCACAAATAACATGTCTTTCTGACGGAACCAACTTTCTACAAGTCAGTCGAAGTGTTTGGACTCGTCATTTTTAATAGAGAATGAAGCTTGTTCTTGAAGTCTGATAAGAATATGAAAACCAACTGTCTTCTAAACAAACGGTGCTATTCAGTAACTCATGAATTTAACATTCGTAACCGTTATGATGACTTTACATGCAGATTGTCTAGCGTGTACTGGGGTGTACCTGGGCTAGATCTCTATCCCTTGGGTAAAAACTGTTAGGAACCCCGAAACAAAGTTTTAAACCTTTATTATCTCTTGCACAATGTTTCTAGAAAAAATGAAGCTCGTTTGCTTTTTCTTAGGAATCAGAGGCTGATCTCTATTCATGACGTTATTATAGGGCTACTCCAGTGCTCATTAAGTCAACGGTAAAGTCACGAGTTTTGAAATTATGAAAAAGATGATGGGAACTGATTCATTTACATAAGACGCTCCTTTTTTGTTTTCGGAGTTTTGGATGAAGCTTCATTTTCAATCAAGATGACAACTCCAAACACTCAAACCGACTCGCGCGATGTTGGTTCCGTCAGAAGGACATGTTAATTGTGAGACGACTGTCTTCAGTACTAAACGCAAATCAGGCGTATAGGTTTTGTCAAGCTTTATGAGATAAAAAATGAAAACAAAATTCAGAAATCCGAAAAAAAAATAGCAAAAACTCCTGCGAAGTGCAATCCTCACTGATTAAGTCCACGAATTTGGATTATGGAGCCCAGGTTTGGAATATGTGATGTTTTCATGATTTAAAACACTGAATCAACAAGTATTCAATAGTTTCTGATGTTTTGGCTTCTCAGAAGCTTTGAATTCAAGTGAAATCAGGTTAACCATGAAGTCGACTTTAGACATGTCTAGGGAAAATAATTATTATGTTTTTATTTTGTGAGTTATCAACACTTTATTGAGTTGGCTATATTTAGATACGTTTGAATGAATATCTGTCAAAATTTGAAAGCAATCGGACAACTTATGGCTGAGATATTACCAAAAAACCAAAAGTGGAAATGTTTATGTTCGCGACTGTATATTGGATGATTTAATATATACTCCATCCCGTTCTCTTTAATCAGAGCAAAAACGTTTTCCTGACGTACGAGAATGATTGGAAGAAACCAATTCCAAAAGTTGTCTGCATCAATTTCATCGATTCCAGTTGAGAGGTTCCAGAGTTATGGCATCTAGAGATCGATATATATTGTTTTTCATCTATCTCCAACAAGTTTATGAAAATGAAAATAAAATAGTTCAGTTTTCATTCATTCAAAGCAATTTCATCTATCTCACCATGGCGATAGCTGTTGGATTGCAAGTGGTTGGTAGCGAACAACTCGTGTTTCGAAAACAATAGAGCACATATGACTAAATTGATTATCAAAAAGATTATAACAAGTATTCGCGGAAGAAGAAAACTGTCGATTTCAACATTCAAGACTTGAGTGATGTTGTTATAATCTTTCTGTGGCCAATAGTAGAGTCCGAGACAGATCAATTCAGCTAGGACTATCGTTCCGGCTACTGATTTGCTGAAAACGAAGTTGATTTTGTTATTTCAAACTGATGAATGTCCAATGTACGAAATTATTTCAGTTAAAATATGAGAACATGTTTTTTTAGTTCCCATTTCCTGGTGAAAATATCAAATCTGAGTGAAGTCAAACCTGTAAGAAAGTTAGAAAATGACTTGGAATCAGTTTCAGAACAGAAAATATTTTTTGAAAACAAGAACATTCAACGTTCTATCTTTGAAATGTTCCATTTAGCTCATTTCAATTGGTAACCTGTCAAAAAAACTCACAATCCTTCTGCTTTAGCATACGCGACTGCAAGAACAACAGCACTAATTTGAATTATGATAACAATCAAAAGACCAGGACCAAGACCAAAAATGTGAAACATCTGGAAGAAGCTTGCGAGGTCGAATATAGTCAGGAACCTTTGCGTTGTCATGGAAACGACAGCGCGACTTCTCTCTGGATGTGTAGTTGAACTTGAAGTCTCCATTGAAAAAGTGAACGAGTACTAGTTAAGGTCAATTCTATCAAGTCTTCACTTTTTCAGATGAAGTTTTTTTGAATTTTAAATTTGTCTAACAAGCTTTCGATATTTTTGAACGAACATTTCTCTTTTTGTTCAACCTCTTGATTTTCTGCCTCCATGGTTGATTCAAAAATGAGAATGATTTGATATTTACAAAAATAACATTTTTTTATTGAACAAAAAATACAAGATTCTTGACAATCTGCGATTTGAAACATTCGTTTTTTCACCAGTTGTGTTATTTTTAGGTCCAGGTGAAACATTTGTCAAATGAAGATGGAAGCTCATTGCGCTGATCTTAAACCTCATTAAGAGTAGCCTCAACATTTTTTTCGTCCGATCATGTGCCAGGCATGTGGCCGGCACCGAGTTCAGAGGCGCTTGCAAGACTTGTGTTCTGGAACTTTCCGGTGACAGATTTCATCGTATTAACGTTTCAGAAAATCTGAAATTGTGTATATTATCAAATACTGCGCAATTAAGACGTTTCTGTGCAGAACTAAGGTGAGGCGTCCAAAAATCTAATTTTTCTCTGAATTCAATCTTAGTTTATGTTCTTTCGAGAAAAACGGCACCCACTTTCTTTATATTTTTCGAACGAGATTTGTTTTGACTTTCAGATACTATATAAAACTTTAAAAAATCATTTTGTCATATTTTCCTTCTCTATTTGTCCATTACTTGCTTTCCACTACAACCAAACTCTTTTTGGCGCCGTTCAACTATCAGCTATCACTAAATCTGTCAAAAAGAAGTGGCGAAAAAAAGTTTATGTTCGAACTGATAATAAAGAACGAGTGTGGGAGTGAATTATGTCGGTAAGACAACTATCCGTAGTGGGGAGAAAGATAGCCACTATCAGCAGGGTCACCCCGTGTCAGTAGCCAAAACAACATCACACCATTTGGACGCGTGGTCAGCAC
Organism: Caenorhabditis parvicauda; assembly: GCA_963978915.1. Taxonomy (NCBI): domain Eukaryota; kingdom Metazoa; phylum Nematoda; class Chromadorea; order Rhabditida; family Rhabditidae; genus Caenorhabditis; species Caenorhabditis parvicauda. The sequence goes on along the minus strand of OZ022249.1, from coordinate 14,156,431 downwards.
ATGTTTGAACGCCAAGATTGCACATGGACTGAAGAAGGAGGAGGGGATAGCCTTTTCTTCTGTCAACACATTATTTTAGATGATCAGTTGATCGGCCAGTTTTGGAAACTGCATGCATGGTAGTAACAAAAAATCATTGAATGAAAATAAAATCCAACTTTTTGTCAGCATCAACAAAGATTCAAACCCAGAACCAATGTTTTTCCATGTTTTTTTTCACAGTAGTTCTCAAAAAACGAATTCTTTCAGAATCATATGAAAAATAGGAGAATTCAATTTTGAAGGGTGATTTTATAATTTCTGTTCAGACTCGTTCCATTCGAAGAACAAAAACCCGTGTCAGAAGGTAACAACAAGACTCTAGTTCTGAAGTGTAAACTACTTCTGTGACAGTTCATTCCCACCATCATCTGCAATAACCTCGACCTGATTGTTCATAACAACTCGATCCATCACCTCGGTTCCTTGCCTCTGTGTTTTTCAGCGACAACTGCTAGCCGCTGACAAGCTGAAAGAACATCAGAAAAACAGCCGACCTCGGATCTCGACAGCCCCATTCGCCGAAAACCAAGAATGTTATGAATGAAGACAGCTGTGACGTCATTTTTATCTCTGTGAGAGTTATCACGTACGATTTGGAACACGTGTGAGGATAAAAGCTGTCAGTTTTCTGATTTGTGGCGTGAGCAATTGTTCTGGAACTTGCTGGAATTGGTCTGAAGTTTTGTAAGTGCTGAAATTTGTTATGTAGTCGGCCACGGTTTCACCAATGAGTTCACAAGGTGTACAAATTACATTCAGATTTTGTTTGATTATTATGTTTTACCACTAATTTTCAGTTTGATAAACAGATTCAGGATGTTTGAAAATCATCTTATCTCAATTCACTCCTGCAAGAACATCCGAGAGTAGATAGAAGAAAAACATTAGCAATAAAATCTTATCATTTTTTATCTCCATAAAACGTTCGAGGAATCGTTCAAAGAACCTAACGCACATCTCTCGAGACCAACCATGCAAATGTTTTTGATTAATGCGTAGTCATATCACCTAACCTTTCTTCCACTTCGTATCTGAATTCTCGCTGCCCGGTTTGGTATCTATCCCCCTTTCTCCTCTCTGAAGTCGGCAACTTCAAGAAACATTCGAATCTGCAAAAAGTACACACTTCTACTTCACGTGCTACCGTTTGTTTCTCGATGCGTCTTATCTTTGTCGAAATTCCGAAATAGAGCGGTTTATTTGTTCATGTTATTTTTCATCACTTAACTATTGAAATTTCTGAGAAAAATAAAAGGTTTCAAAAAAGCCGAAAAATGATTCCCCGTTTTCAAGGTGGGATTATCAAAACTGACAGTTCTGAGAGTCAAAAAACAACAGGTTATTTTTCCGTCAGCAATCAAAATTTAAAATTTTCTTTGTCCATTATATTTATGACTATGTTTTCATGCATTATCATGATTTCTGATCGCTTGTTGTTAGATTGAAGACAAAAAGTAGGGTTCTTCCTGGGTTGCAACTACGGTCGAACAGTTGGCACGGGACAACATGTACTTTGCTTCTTATATCAACGCACTTTCAACAGAGCTTCTCCTTCTCCTTTTCGTGTTATGTGTGTACTGACACACTGTACTCATTTGATTAATGAACCTCGAAAAGTGATCCACGTTCTGTCCACGTGAGAGGTTAGAGGTCATTCAGGAGGCAGATCTTGTTGATAATATGTAGCGCCATTCCCTTCACGTCCTCATAATGCTTCATTTCCTCTCATATTATGCTCTCGCGGAAACGTCCTTCCTCACGAGAATGCACAACTCGGGTTGCTCAACTTTAACAAACTTGCTTCTCACTTTTCGACTCTTCTCAGTTTTCATGTTTTTTCGATTTTTCGAGCGAACGTTCTCTGCATTAGGAATTTTTTGAAAATGATAGATTAGAACAATCGAGAAGTTCCACTTCCTCGGAAACTGATTCAATTAGAAACACGTTGTTCCCACGTTCAGATAAACGATTATCAACCTTCTTTTTATTTGTTCCGTAGGATGACCATTAGAAGCATTTCCTCATGAATATTACATGAACGTCTGGCGTTTTCAAGTTGTGAATTTTTTCATAAAGAAAAACCTTTAGGAAAAAACCTTAACCTCCAATTTCTAGGAATGTTGAAATTTCAATCTACGTGTTTGGAAATCATGAACTTTCAAACTTTCACATGATAATCGTGGTAGGAGACAGGTTTTCATGATATTTGCTTTCCGATCTGTTTCTTGATCATGCTATCAAAAGAAACTGTTTGTTTCGAGTGACAGAGTAATTACATGTAATCTTTACTCTCTCCTTTTTCTGTTGAATTTATTTACTACCTGAGCGACCTCCTCTCTGAGAAGACGAAATAGTCTGATAAAGCGATCAGTTGCATCTTCCAAACAACTACTGGATTTGTGGTCACTATCCACAAGGAAACAGACCAACGACTGGGTAGGCTGCACGATGAGACCACGTGAAGTCTTTGTTGTAATCCCTGCACTCCAAGGTTCTATGATCTGCAAGCTGCAAACAACCAGCGCTGGCGCCATCAAACCACTCGGACAACAAGACATGGCGGTAGTTTTTTGAACATCTCACTGTTTTTTCAGTAGTTCTTGGTTCCGGAGAGGTTTTGACTGTCTGTTTTTGATGATAGTTATTTTTGTTCCATCCCAATCTGTGAGGTGATCAGTGATGCGTCAAAACGCGGACAACACCTCTCGATCAAACAACCTTTACTCATTATCACACTGTAAACGGTAAAACACACACACAGCTGTTTGCAGGGTTCTCACTGTTATTTTGGAACAAAACGGGAGTACCGTATCACACTATAACGCCCAGAAGCACCTTCTTGGCGCCTGACCATTGGCTGTTATCAACACTATTTGCACCGACCCCAAACAACTGTGATACTTTTGACAATTTATCAATGAGTGCAGCTTGTCGCGGCCAGAGGTTGGACTTGTCGGCCCGCTGTCTGCAAAGTTCAACCAAGTATCTTCTGCCACTTGTCAATGATAACTTTTACTGATCGAAACCGACGTTTCGAGTCGGTTCATGTTGCAGTGAAAACCCAATACAGGTTTGTCCCGTGTCAATAGGTCTGGAAACTGTACACTATCATGGTATTCATTGTTTGAGTTCAATCCGCTGAGGGGGAAATGTGCTCTCAAGTGGAGTTCACGTGCACCAGCTGAGGCAACCCACGAGATTTCCAATTATCATTAGCAAGAGGGTCTGGCACCTGTATGCATCTCGTGTCTACATACACAAACGAACAGCTCTTTTGCAACACGATGTAAAGTAAAGTGATAGTATTATGATAACTTGGCGGTCAATCATGCGAAAGAACTAGTTTCTTGACCACCCTGTACTGCAAAACAACTCGAAAGCATTGACACATATGTCTTTGATCTTCTGAACCTCTCCTTACTCAGCCCAGTTCTCATAACGCACGTAACAGATTTGTTTTTTATTCGCGACACCGCTTCTCTCATTACTTTTTCTTTCTTTACATTCAAACCATTCAATCAAAGTGTTAAAGTCTTTTGTTTTAACAAACCAAACTGACCACCACGAATTACACTACCGTTTCTATTTGTTTTGTTCTGTTCATTTCGCCTCTTATCAAAGTGATTTTACTACTTGAACACGTTAACCTTTTCTTTTTCGCCGACTTCTGCTGTTTGCTTGTCGTAAATTCTCAAACTAATCCTCGAACCACTTCTATTTCACGACTCGCAATTGTGAAAAGATGCATTCACAAAAGATGTAATACAAGTTCAACTTGCTCCATTTGTGTAATATTGGGCCTCGGACAGCACAGTCTGCATGAACTCTTTCTCACACTGCGGCTATGTCCCGTCAAAAACTGATAAACGAATTGGGACACATCCAATGCTCGAAAAAGAGAATAAAGAGAGGCGAAGCTTGGCTTCAGCACGTAGTTCTACTCTCTCATTTTCCACACTCTCTATTCGGAATCCGAGGTCTTTTGGTTCAGGCACGTTTTGGCACATTTTGGCACATTTTGATAGATATTTTTCATAATTCCCGTTTTTTGTTTGAAATAAGAGTAGTCATTCATTGATGGAAAATTTCTATTTCTTTACGTTAAAAAGAGGTTTTCTCAACGTTTATTTTGATGTACAATACTCCATAAAACTTATTCTTTATTCAAAAAGATGAGATGAAGCTTTGGAGATTAATATTGTTGTTAAGAGAAGTGATCTCGGTTCTCGACTTTCCTGTCCAATGATTAATGGCATCAGGATTTCAAATCGATTGGTAAGAGTGAAGCTATGAATCAGTTGTTATTTTATCGACTCATCTTATCCCAGTAGAATACACAACAAAGTAAACAGGTTTAAACGATCAAACTAGATATAAACAAGCACATTTGTCACGTAGCTCGTCTCAAAGATGCTGCTCTGCCAGTATCACTTGGCAAACTACGTGCGAATCACATAACTCTGCAAAAAAACAGCCGAGCACCCGGAGAGAGGGAAAGAGAGATCCGATTGATTCTCAATTTCTCCTACACTAACTACCTGGCCCTACTCGAGTTGCTTCGAAAGTCTCACGCTCTCTCGACTTGTTCTTTGGTCACGTACCATGCTGTTGGCAGTTTTGACAAAGCGGACACACTGTTCTTATGGTTTTCACACATTCATTCACTGTCCAAGCTATCGTGATTGCTGGTTATTTTCCATTCATCAAAAGTTATTCACATAATTCAAAACTGGAATTCATTGAAATTAAAGTAAAGTTTGATCTAGTTGAGTTTTTCTTTTCACTTTTTTTGATCTTGTCAAGATTTCCGCTCCACGTTTCTTGAACATATAGTTTGTTACTTTCATTTTTCACTGAATGATTTTTTTGTGTGGAGAAACAGAACATCACTTCTCACAGGAAAAACTCCAAACAATTTTCACAATTGTTAGCAAACTGTTTGCATTCAACTAAGTTGAGCTCGGTGAGCACCACTGAGCATATGATTTGACGTGAAGAACGTTTTCACAATTTCTATGTTTATGATTACTTTTCCACTCCAAAAATTTTTTCTCATCGACCACACATTTTGTGCGTGCACAACTTTTCCCTCTTACTCTTCATTCATGCTCCTCTTGCAAAACGCTGTTGACTGTGCACAATTGCAGAGTTGATGGAAATGGGCCGGGAACGGGACTGCGAGACGTGGGCTCACTCGGAACCGGCGACCTTCCTCCCGACTGGGTGCCGACGAGCCGCTAGCTTTCCCTTCTTTGGAGAGTCGGTCGTGCAACTGTCGAATTTGAAGGTAAGTAGAATGTTTTAAACAGTGTCTGAGCGTAGTAAAGAATATCTTACACGACAAAGTTTACCCACACCAGAGACGCACTTTGTAGACTACACCACCTGAGGGTACGCTCTGTCTGAGATACGTAAACGTTTGTTGTTGTCAGAATCGAGCAAATAAAAGTCATGAACCAGTGGAAAAACATTGCACTGTTAACACTGTCTCACTATCGATAACTTTCGGTGGCTTATCAAATAATCAAATTTTGACTGAATACACACTGGAATGGTTTGAAAAATACAACAGCAAAGCTAAACTACGAAACTTCAAGCAGCATGTGAGCAAAACACACTTCGAAATGCTCCATTCATTCATTTGAACAAAATTGCATCATGCTATTCTTTCGTATTCCATGTTTTCTACTGAAAAATTCAAAACGGCGCAATCTCAATGTGCCTTTGCTTGAAAATTGATGTGGAAGTGAACGTCTCAAAGTGTATAGCCCACATACATAACTCCGTCGTTTGGTAAACAAAACTACTTTTTCTCCTTGCAACGTTTGTCATGACGTTATTGCAAACCTTCAGACACGGTCTCACAGTGAATCAGACGGGTTGAATCGCACGCGACAGTCTTCAGGGGTTTTATCTGACGTTGGCCGTCAGAGAACGACCACCATCAACGAGAAAGGTTTGTGGTCTACACTGCTCCTCGTTCTTTTTTTTTCCATTCTGCGTGAGCGCCGCATGCCTCTTTTAGTTGGCCCGCTGAGTTGCACTCTAGAGCCTCCTTCGGGAGCATGCCGCAGTTGAGGAATTTTATTTGACCCGGGGCGGAATTCATTTTTTTCCCGTTGATAACGTTCCACAACGGCGGCATCAAGGATGTCCCTAGAAGCGTTTTTACGTGAAATTCTACGCAGAACTGGATGGTTACGCGTTGACTTTCTTCACAAATTGCTATTAGAACTTGCCCGCCACACCACCACCACCTCCTCCTCCACCTCCAACACACATTCTCCAGATGAAGGAAGCGAGTGCGAGTCAAAAAGCAGCACTTCGAGCAGTGAGTGTGGCAACGAGGAAGATGCCGGCTGCGAAGGATCGTTGGACGAAGAGAATGAGGTGAGAGAACTTGTAGAATTAGGAAATAAGAATAGCCGCTTTGATAGAATCTTTGGTCGGACGCAATCATTGGATTGTTTTGACAACCTGATCGCACATCACTGATACTACCGACATCAGAAATCTCCGTTCAGGACACACCAGAACCAAAGAAGAATGTGAAGTTCGCTGACGAGTGTGGTCATGATTTGTTCACGATTAGAGTAGCAACCGAACCAAGTGACTGCCCGCCAAAACTGAGTCCATCGGTGCTCCGTCGCTACAACATCAGCGTGGATGAAGAGGAAAAAGAAGCGTCAGTTGAGCCAGTGGCACAGTGGCAGTTGTGCTTCAAGCAACCGGCTGCTGAGTACATCAAGTTCAGAGAACGTTTGGAGAAGGTGAGACTCACATGGGAAGTATATGAAAGCCCGGAGAATCTATGAGGTCTGAGTAGTCTCATAGGTTTTCAAATATGGTGAAGACGATGGAACTGCTCTCAGAAGTTGCTTCACCGACCTCGTTTAGGAGTTATGACCAAAAATAGAATTCACACGCAATTTTCAAAAAAGTGGGATCTGTAATGTTGAAGAATTCTGTCGTGAAAAGGAGCGAATGAGTGAACATGGAGTTGACGAAAAAATTTGTGTCTTCCGTGGTAGAGTGGTCAAAGCTCACGCCTTTCATTTTTCACGGCAAAGTTCGATTCTCACTTGATACACGTTTTTTGCCCGAGAAATACTACAACAATTCATCACTTGTGATCAAGGCTCATATTATGAACACTTGTGTAACTCTTTCCGATTTTGGACTCAAAAATTTTTGTCTTAGAATCGACTGAAAACGTAGGAATGGATAGATTCAATCATTCTGAATCGTTTGGAATAGGTCTCGCCTCTGGAAATCTGCTAGGAGTCGAGTTACAGAAGGTGAAAATTGGACGATTTTTTACGTCCACTTCAGATGCATGTAACTTCTGAATCGAGCCTCAGAATCCAGGCAAACTAAATTTTCCGTGCATCACGAATCTTTAAAATTCAATAAAATGCAAAATCTCAACAGTTTTTCCTACCCAACATCACAGATCCCCTTTTTTTGAAAATTGCGCGTGAGTTCTATTTTTGGTCATAACTCCTAAACGAGGTCGGTGAAGCAACTTCTGAAAGCAGTTCCATCGTCTTCACCATATTTGAAAACCTAAGAGACCACTCAGACCTCATAGATTCTCCGGGCTTTCATATACTTCCCATGTCAGAGCAGGATGAGAACTAGAGAAAATATATGAATATGGTTTGAGGGGTTAAGCAAAGTAATGAGAAAAGGTGCTTGAGAACTACTTTCACGTTAATGCAACTTGCGTAAACCTTTTTTCTAGGCTACTCTATACGACTCAATTGACAAAGCCTTTTTACTTTTTCCACGAATCGACCTTTTTTCAGGAGAGCGTTTCACTCGAGAATGTGATCCTCAATCAGCACAAGATTATTGGAACTATCAAAGTGAAAAACATTGCATTCGAGAAATCGGTGACAGTTCGCTACACGACCAATGGGTGGTCTTCATACATTGATATGACGGCGAGCTTCCAACCATCGACCAGCAAAATCTACGACACGTTCAAGTTTGAGCTGGATCTGCCAAAGTCAAACGACAGAGTGAGTTTATTCTTCATCATAAAACTGCTAAATATAATGTTTAGATCCAGAAAATCGATTTCTGCATCTGCTACAAGGCTGGCAACGAACAACACTGGGATTCTAACAGTGGTAACAATTATACGATGGAGCGAGAACATGAGTTTCTGCAGAGAAGAGGATCGTTGTTCGGAACGTGAGTAACAATTTTTTTCAAACTTGAATGAACTCAAATTCTCAGTTCTTGTAAGAGAAAGAAAACATTTCGTCAAATCAAAAACAATTTTTTGTTGAAAAGAGGAAAAAATATTTTTTTGCGCACAAAATGCAGATCAAAATGTGATTTTCTGTCAACGATTGTTTCAGATAAAAAACTCTGAACCACATGTTCCAGACGAACTTTGAATCAAAATATTGACAGTGAAATTTTCCATAAAAGTCTTATTTTTTGATTTTTAGTTCAACCAAGCATCTCGATCGCGATGACGCCTACAGACTGAACTACAACGAGTGGGGAAAGTTTGCTGCTTGGAAGACGTTGAGCACTGACGGACCTTACTGGTAATTGTCAGAACTATTTGTTTCCTCGTCTGCCAAAGTCTATTCGCTCGACCAACCTGCTCACCCAGTCCCAACACACTAACCCATTCATATTTACACACAAACTGTCGGACGGGATGAGAAAACAGTGCAATCGTTGTCACATGTTCGAGAGCACGCCGAGAGAAACAGTTTTTGTCTTGAGAAAACGTTAGTTTCAAGAATTCTCGACTAGTGAGAATCACACATGCACCCTCGACCCATATTTGTTGTATCTATACATAGATAGTTGTTTTGCACCTTTTCCCACTCACCCACTGCTCCCATACTCTCACTAACCCCATCTTTGCTCAATTAACCTAAATTGTATTCGAAAAGTGCACAAGCAACAACGAGTACAATTCGCCTATTGACGATGCATGAATGCATCAATGAAACACAACAAACCCTGCGGGTGTGTTTGACCATTTTTGTAACACTGTAGAAGACTGGTATTCTCACTTGTAGATCAAAACATGCAGGGTTACTGTAAATCAGTAACTCTTCATGTTGAATGAAATAACTTACCCACCCATTTTATTACATTTCTGTAAGGTTTTCTTTCATTCCACTCTAGGTTTTTCCGTCCCGGTGGTAATGAATTGCTCACATAGCGGATTCTCGAAATCCAGGGTACTAGGTTCCGGGCTAGATTATCTTTTACACACGCATGTCTGAGACATTTTAGACGCTCAAGATTACCCCAAGGAGCACAAATTTGTTGATTCTGATGAGAACATGGTGACGGAGTGCCTGATGAAGTGAACTTACCATGATAAAGTTATCTTTTTTTCTATACTTGTTCAACTTTTAGTTTCACTGTGGTGAGTACACGGGAATCAGGTGCGCTGATCACATGCTCTGTCGACTTGTTTCATTCTCGTCTCACTCTCGCCATGACCCTGTTCACCAAAAAATGTGCCACAAAAACCCGCCATCGACATTTTTTTCTTCTTTAACTTCTCTTCACTGTAAACTCTTCCGAATCATCCAGTAAACAAAACGAGGCTAGATGATCACATAATCAGCGTTCTTGTCTATTTTGAATAAATTTTCATAAACAAGATGTATTTTCTTGTTGAAAAAGTACGAGCAATACATTTTGCAAGAGGAAAACCGTTTTGTAGGTTTTGAGATTGCCACTTTTCAATTTCCTTTCCAAAATTTAGATCAATGTTTTAACTGGAGCTGATCAGTTGGTTCATGAAGAAACATTCAAGTCTAAAATTTTAAAATTTTATTAAAATATATAATTTGCAATTTGGGAAATTTAGATACAATTATGAGCAATGGAATATACTCGGTGGGTGGTCTTCTCATGAATACAGTGTACTGACCAAAATAAATAGCACAGATAGATTAACAAAGTAACCGTATTGCTACAACTCGATGATTCGAAAGCAGTAGCGTGCCCGACTAAGGGAGGGAAAGAGAGGAAGTGTTTGTGTATGAAAGTAATGAGAACTAGATATGAGATTAGAATGCGAGGACGGCGAGTAGCACTGATAGGAAGGAGAAGAGAGCTGGGGCAGAGGATTGCACGCGCATCTTAGGCCTTGAAGTCGTGGTGGAAGTTGGTTCTGGTTCTGGGGTAGTTTCAGATTGGAAGAGTCCGATGACGAGTCCTCCCTGAAATTGTTTTTTAATTTGTGCAAAAGATTGAAGTTTGAGTAAGTAAGTTAATTCTCCTAAAAGTTCGGTTTTGAACAAAAAAATTTTGTTTCGAATTTCTTGTATGATCATCTACCAAACTGTGAACAACAATAAAGTACGAACACTTTTTTAAGAAAATTTTCAGAATACTACTCTAATCATGTTTCACGAAGACCCAGAAATCATATTCAATCTAGTTCCAACAAATACCTAATGACTTCAGTAATGAATTCTTTACTTCTCTCTTTTTTCCACAAATCCACCCTTTGTCCTCATTACTCTCAACTTGCCCGCGATGACGCCATATCTCACCTTTCCATCTCCGAACCCGCTGTCAGCTGGGTTTCCTGGCACGCAGTTGAACGTATTTCCAATCTCGAGGGTGAAAAGTCCTTCGTTGCAAACACAAGTGGTTCCATTACAGTGTGAGTCCAACAAACACTCTTGTCCATTGGCACAATCTCCACCTGGGAAGGCAACACGATCCTCGCTTGGGAATCCGTTGCCGGAGTCGTCAGAGGATCTTGGCTTTGGAATTTCTTCTCTGTAAAGATGTTTCAGTTCGGAGTCTGGGTTGAATAAACGCACGGTGAGAATGGGGTTCCTTCTCCGTCCCATCCGATGACGACCTGATCAATTTCGTTAGTGTTCCTCAGCCAGTTGATGAGAGGCTCGTAGTAGTCCAGAAGTGGGGCAGCGTCAAGTTCTCCTGAAGGTCAAATGTTCAAGAATCATTAAAAAAAAATGAGTGAAACCTTTTCCGGTGATGATCTCCAGAGCCTTGGTCCAGGTAACAGAAGATCCAAGCTTCATTGCTTCTCTGAGTTTTTCGGTGGTGTCTTCAGAGAGAATGCATCCTTCGCTCTGAAAAAAACATAATTCACAATTTTTTTCGCTTCTAACCAAGATAGTTCCCTCTGGACAGAGAGCTTTCAAAATCTGGAACTTGAGGACGTAGCTGATGAGCTGCTTGGTGGCTGGGTTTTGCTCTTGAAGGATAGAGTTGTGGATGAGAGCATCAAGGTTAGAAGTGTTGTATGGCTGTGGGGCACGGACTCCTTCATACTTGGTTCTGATGCTCCACCATCTGTCATTCTGATCGGTTGGCTTGACTTTTCCTTCGAAGAGCTCGTATCTCCAGTTGTCAGCAGCTACGGCGTATGGGAGTTTTGTGAAACTTTCCAGGGCTTCTCTAAAATTTATTTTTGGATCAAAAATTCCAGATGAAATTTCAAAATTTTTTCCAATACATTGTTTCAAAAAATATGTTTATAAATGACTTGTCACTGTATTGTTTCTGATTTCTTACTTGTAGAGCTTGTTGATGATGACTGGATCTCTGACTTCCAAGTAACTTGCTGGAACAAGCTTCTGAAAATCTCTTGAACACAAAACTCTGAAATTTCCAACCTGAGAGTACAAGTAGTGTGGGTTGGTACTGAGATGAGCAAAAGCTGCGGAAATTGCGTCAGTGATGACTGGAGAAGCTCCCTCTCTGTAAACCCGATGATTCGATTAGAAAAATCATAACACAACTAACCTGAAAAGCAGGGATTGGTCCTTGTAAAGGTATTGATAGTAAGTTTGAGCAAGAAGTGAGTGAGCGAGCTCGAAGTCTGGTTCTCCGAGTTGAGCACAGACCTTGACTCTGAAATCGTCAGGTGCTCTCATGTCCAGAGCAGCTGATGGGTTGCAGATCATGTCTCTGCTCCAAATGCGGGAGAAAATGGATTGGGTCCAGTAGGATTTTGGGAGAGATGGGAATCCAACGGACTTCATGTAACGGTAGGCCTAAACTGTCGTTTAACTTTGTTCTGAAAAGAGGAACATACATCGATGAACATGTTTTTGGTGGTGTAGTTGGCCTTGTTGAACGATGCAAGAAGGGTTTCTGGGAGGTCTGACTCCTCGTCGAAGGGCTTGGTCTGCTCGAAGTGAGCTGACCAGTCACCACCTTCAAGGGATCCGAAGAGATGAGCTGGGATAGGTCCGTCTTTGCTCAGTCCAGCAGCCTTGGAGTAAATTCCGGCCAACTGACGTCTGACGTAGGCGTGGATCTGAATTACTGGATTCTGAAAACGTAAAAATTCGAAACTAACAAGCTGATAGAATGGCTGAACGGTCTGGTAGATCTTCTCAACTTGATCTTTCAGGTTGATGACAGGCTTCGAATTGGCAGAGGACAAGTCGAAAGCGCTTCTCCACATGGCTCCTCCGTCAGAGAAACCGTTGAGCTTCGCTCCTTCGTTAGTGAGAGTAATCATTGTGTTGTATGGTCCCTTGGCTTTGGCAATGGCGGAAACGTAGGAGACCCACAAGTGTGACAAACGGCTGGCATCCTTCTCGTTGCGGAAGATTGAGTCGAGGTCAATTTTTCTGTAAAGTTTTTGTCAGGACATAACTTTCACTGATCATTTTGAAAAATTAGTAGCGGATATTTTCAAGAAACAACATTCATTAGGTAACATAATTGAATGACGCAGTTTTTCATGACGTCATTTTCTATCATAGTTATCATTTGCCAAGAAAACTTCATAAAATTTTGGAAACAAAAATTATGAAACTAGTATTCTTCATAAACTGACTAAAAATTACATTGGAAAATTTCTCAAGAGTTTTGAATTTAATGTACACATTTTATACTTTTACGTAGTTTAACTTTAATGATATAAGAAATAGTTGATTTTTTATAGATGATTTACATCATTTCATTTATCCCATGACCATACCCATGCAATGATCGGAAATAACGAACAACCGCAAATTATTTTCCACATGAACGGCGCCGATAACTATCTACACCTTAGATGACACCACAGCCGACAGATCGCCAATGACGATAACATGATACATTCCGTGCGGTCGCTTATTATTGTTTTGATGGTTCTCTTTTACGATACAGCGAAAGTATTATGAGGTGATTGACACTTACTGCAGCGCACATGGTGGAGGAACGTCCTTATCGCAGATTGACGAGTCCTTTGAGTCGCGGTTCAGCTGAAATTACGAATACTTCAGGAATTCTGAGCAGAAGTTAATTCAGCAAGAAATTCAGAATTAAAAAATGTATTGAAAAAAAATTAGTTTAGAAACTTCCGAAACAATGTTTACATAATTAATCTCCCCATACTTTTTCACAATTGACACGTTTTTGAACACTTCGATGCATTTTGTTTTTAAACATGATGAAATTCAGATTCTGCAACAAGAAATAATCCAGATACAGGCGTTTTCAATTATCTCCGTGTTATAAGGGTCAGAATTTTCTTATCACTTCTTTTCGAACACGCGTTGTTTTTTTGGTTTTTGATCTGGTCGAATTGAACCCCACTTTTGAAATCAACTCACAGCAGATTGAGCAGCAGAGAAAGCGGCAGCCTTATCAGCAGAAAGAGCTGAGATTCCTTCGAATCCGACATATCCAAGCTTCCTCTTCAAGTCTTCATCCTTGATAGCAGCCTGATCGAACTGCTTGGCTTGCATAGAAGTAGCCCTGACGAAAAGTGAAAGAACCTGAAAGTTCGGTTATTCCCGCTGGTCTGCTAAGCCCTCTTACTTCTTCAGCCTCGTCAAGAGCAGCTTTCGCACCTGGCGACGCGTTGTTGAAGTATCTCCATCCAGACACGGCGACTTCTCTCAATACCTAAAGTTTCACTTTCGGCTTTGCCCACGGAGAAAAAAGTTTCAAGAGTCGAAGGGAAAGTTTCTAACGGGGACATGGCCGCTAGCTGCGGGATCACTTTTTCAACTTTCCGGGTGTTGACAATGAGTTTGAGTGGGCTGGGTGTCGTTCACAATTCACAATTTTTTTCTTCTTCCAATCGTTCTCAGCGTCTCACGAATTAAAAATTTAAGCACTATACACTATTAACATTATTGAAAACTATTAATGGTAATTCATTGTTGCGAAAGAAAAATAATCAGTACTTTAAGTTTGTTGGCAGGTCCTCTGTTTCAAAGATAAGTTCGTTGGCAGGTCCTCCGTTTCAAAGAAGGATCAAATAACGTCAGAAAACTTGCTGCCCGAGAATCCCCAACATGAATCAGAAAGTAGTGTTTGACCAAACGTCGTCTTCCAGAAATCTTGTTTTCTATGACATAATCATAACAACCAAGCGTACGTTTAGAGATGTGAAGCAATTGTTCCTGTTTTCTATTGCGTTGTTAACACTTTAATGGGGCGACCAGCAGCGAGACCACAAAAGCGAATTCCAACAGGGTAATGAGACTTGTGGAAGAATGCGTATGTGCCCTTTTTGGTTCGATTACCTTGATGGCTTCGGTCTCATATCCCGAGATCCATTTTGACAAACGCTCTTCATCTTTGATTGACGCTGGTTCCTGCAATTGGTTCTTGGTTTGCGCGCGATAGAAGAACGAAATCTCACCTGAAGGAGATCGGTGTGCCAGTAATCACTGCTGTTGATCAAGGCATGTGCAGCTGGATTAGCGTATCTTGGGCCGGTTTGGTTTTTCTACAAAAATCGGATGTTGCGAAGAAATCAGATAACTACGAAAATGTTTTTGAAAAAATGAACCTCGATAGATCCAGTGTTCAAGAACCGGTCTACAAGCTCTTCGATGACTTCAGTGTTGAGCTGGTCTGGCTGGGTGGACTAAAATTGAATTTTCTTCTAAATATGGAAACGTCATCTTACCACAACTTCTGGAGCATCCTCGTAGTCTTCACTCTTGATGTTGTCAAATTTGATAGCTGGTTCTGGCTCCGGAGTCGGCTCAGCGGCAGTTGGTTCTGGTTCTGGTTCGGCGATTGGAGAATCTTTCGTGATTGGTTGACTTTGTGGAGTCGGTTCAGCGGTGGGCTCTGGGGTTGGTTCGGGCTCCGCCTTTGGGGTAACGTCCTTGTTTTCAGATTGAGAAGTACCATCGATACTTTCAGTCAGTTGGAATGGTTCTCCTTCAGAGAATGGTTCTGGCATTTCTGGGTCTTTCGGGGCTTCATCTACCGCCAAGAGTTCTGGCTTTGGTTTGACTTCTTGAGTCCATACTAGACAAGCGCCACACAAAAGGGCAAATAAAGCGAGCTTCATGCCAAGATTCAGGTACCTTAAGAAACTTAAGTTGCAATCGGAACAAGCTAAGACGAGTGGACTGGCTGGGATGCGTAATTGGTTGAAGACAGGATGGGACTGAGATAAAAGTGGGGTGGTACTTTGGCAAAAGTCACTCGGTGACTGATTTGATCTCAAGATTTGTAGGAAAAAACACAAATTGTAATGGGAGAAGCGGCTAGCATCGAAAAAAGGTTGAATGCCGCTGAACTAATACGCTTGTAGCCGCAGGCTTGGATTGGGGTCAGCCATTTTATAGCATTTACCTTTCGCTAGCCCGCCATCTTACCACGCGATTTGTCACTTTTACAGGTCGGGCGTCATTCTTTTTCAATTGAATGAATGGGTGCTTGAGAAAGCGAAAGGATTGACAATTCATCACCGTTTTTCTAGGATTTTTAGATTTCAGAATTCCAAGAAGTCCAAAATTCCAGCACAAAACCAGAAACAGAGCATGTAAGATAACGAGTCAGGTTCCAATCTTCACGTCCCAACCTGTGGTGAAATCGTTAACAGTGAATTGTCATAACATTTTTTTGATTTTCGATTTTGTTAAACATTAAACTGAAAATTCTAGAACAAAAATACAAATCAGAACGCTACAAAGATGCATCGTCCTTCTCTGGGTCCTACGGTTTCTGTTTTCTGGAACAAGAAACACCAGTTTCACAAAAAAGGAATAGGAGTACAAGAGTTGTGGTGTCCACTTCTAGAAACATGTTAGGAATGGAAAAATCCTTGTTTGAATTTTCCCACACTTCAATGATAGCCTTATGGAACTGGAGAGATGAGATTATGAAGATGGGAACATGTAGCGAATGAGAAAGTCACAAGCATTATGTTGTTATTATAAGACATAAGGGATGGCTGTGGGTGAAGGGGGGTGTAGAACAGGAAACCTATAGATTCTTACATGAGATTCTCATAAACCATCCCTATAGGAGGGTGTTCCGTACTAATTAGACAAAGCAGCCACCAGGAGATGATATCTTGGTAGACGGCAAAAAGGGTCGAGTGGGTGGAAGGATGTGAGGCCGTCGATCCTCTCTCTCCCGACGGCGATTTGACAGAGATGTGATCGATCGACATCCAGGGGATCTGTTTGGGAGGGGTGATTATCAAATAAGAAACAAGTCTATTCATCAGTCTGAACATCACACGACCAGCGCTGATATACGAAAAGGCAGACGCTAGCGAGATTCTGCCCTAATTCCGATCGACCGTTTGTAGGTCAACCCTACCGCCGTCGGCACACCGATACCCCCTTCTACCTGTACTTAGCACGGATGCGCGCTTCTGATAACGATGAGGATATCACCCCTGTTGAGACAAGGAAATGTGATAGTTTTGTGGGGGCCCGGCACCATTTTAGTAAGAATACAAACTACATACAAGAAGTTGTGACACAACGTGGTTGAGCTCTATGCCGACGATAAGCTCGAGCTTGAGAACACACTAAAACTATCGGTATTGTCTTTGAAATGGAAACGAGAAGAAAAGTGTATCTTCTAAGAACAAATTTGAAGAAACTATTTGAACTTAAACTTTTTCGTAGCTGATAAAATATGAGAGAAACTGTTTCTCTGCAGTTCATGAAATTGAATTTTTAAACCATCAGTGGAAATACGCAAATACTCTAATGCTTGCTCTGAGCATTCTTTCCGTGAATGTTGTAGAAATAATTGAAAACGATTTCACCGTTTTCATGTTATCAGAGTTAGCAAAGCAAATTTCTTCATTTTCGAACAAGTCTTCAATACAACCTAAAAAAGCACTCATGACATTATTCATTATTTAATCATTTTTTGAAGGTCTATCTCTCTCTCTCTCTCTCTCTCTCTCTCTCTCTCTCTCTCTCTGTCATACTCTGCGAGAAGTTGTGTTCCAGACTGTTTTTAGTTGTCTGTTTTTTTCTAAACACAAATTTGTTGAACGTTCTATTCTTGGAGTAAACATACTCATGAGAACGAGTACATAAGAAGGTCGTTAACTATGTTTTGAATGTGTTCTGACAGCAGGTGATTTAATGCTTATTCTTAATCGACTCAGTTTCATGCTCGTCTGAGTCTGAGATCCGTTATGAAAATAAACACGACTATATTAAGTTTTTTTGGCGGCCCACGCAACATTTCGATCAAGTTGTAGACGGATATGAAACCATACCACTGATTAAAACGGTTTCTCAACAACTCTACGCTACTATTTAATACTTCTACACAAATGCACAAAATACTACCCACCAACTACTAAGTCTCTCAAAGTTCTTAAAATGATGGGACCATTTTTCGTTTCTAATAAAATTTCCAGAAAGGGTTCCATGAATACGTACATATGATTGGTTGTTTAGGTTGGAATTATTGCATGAATTCATATTTTTTGTGTATGCTCCTAAGGTCCTCGTAATTTTAGGTTAAAAACTCGATGCTGACTTTCACCCAAACAAATAATTAATACTACTATGCCTGTATAAATCACATTCCCCATACCAATGACATTTTCGCAAAAGATGTTTCTTTAATCTACGTGCACGCAGAACATCAGTAACAGAAGTGTAGCATCCAAAGCTTTTTCAGCGACAAGGGGTGCGCAACGCACTATCACGGTGCTAATTCCTTTTGTTTTCTCGCAATTCTCTCTTGCGGAGCAGCGCTTTGTGTCAATTGCGCAACCGGTCATTGCACAATTGGAAAGGGCTCTTTGAGCATGACCTAGGTGGTACATTTATGGTAATGAGCACATGGGAACGCCCCGTGATGATTGATCTGGCCTGTATAAAAGGTTTCTCTGAGCTCAGTGTGCACAGTCTGAGGCTTATCAACCCACTCCGATGCCATGATCCTTTTTTTCAACGTTTATTTCTGCCAACATGATCGGAAAACTTATCGACAGTAGTATCATACATTTCGGATGTTTATAGTGAAGATAGGTTAATTGTTCCGGTCCATAAGAAAAAAACCATGTCTGCTTGAAAATAATCAAATGTCTGGGTATCTGTAACAAAATTTATTAAATTTCAATGTAAGAACGTTTGAAACTGATAATATTTGTCTACAAAAAAAAGGAAAGGGACATATTTGTCTGTTTTCCAAGAAAAACCATCCAGATCAACAAAAAACTTGAGGATGGTTCTATTTAGGATAGCCTGAACCCAGTGACCCTTGAGACGTGCAGGAGTGAGTGTATTAATGACTATTTGAGTTTGTGTTTTTCGGCCTGTTTATGTCCCTCTGTACAAATAGCCATAGGGACTGAATTCTCTCGGTGCTCCCTCCCCTTAGTTCACTTTTCCGTGCACGCTTTTCCGATGCTCCGCAATGAACTTTTGTACGTACCGTAACACATTTTTCTTATTTATCAACCCACATGTGTTATTTGTACTTGAGGGTTTGATTGTTCACCAGTTATGACAGTTTTCAATGCATACCAATGTCTTATCTCAACTATCTGGTTACAATGACATCAATTTTGAGCCGATTTGTCATATGTATTCCACTCCTAAACAGTATATAAACACTGTCTCTCCCAAACACAAATCATCAATTCAGAATGGGCAAATTAACTTTAATAACTATTGCGTTCACTATCAGTATCGTCGCTGCCTGGACTGGAGCGGGCATCAGAAACCGTGAGTTTTCTTGAATTCTTATGGTCTGAATTCAGCTTTTTTGGTATGAACATACCGTAAATAGCAAATGTTTGCCAAATGAAATAGGATCGTGGCGGCAGCCAGCTTTTCATGCTGGAAAAGAGTTGTTTATTTGACTTTCATGCTTGATTTTAAGACCCAGCTGATACTGCCGACCGACCGGCTTGGTATGTAGCGCGTGCACCCGCACAGACGACTTACCTCAGACCATGTTACTTCACAAACTGGGCTCAATACAGGTTTGATTGTGTGGAATAGTCCGGCAAAATATTTTTCCAATTTCAGAACTGGACGCGCTAAATTCATGCCAGAAAACTACGTGACTGGTCTCTGCACGCACATTCTTTACGCCTTCGGATGGATGAACGAAGACTATACCGTCAGGTAAACTCAGATGTTGTGACATCATAATAAATCCAATTTAGAGCATACGATCCAGCTGATCTACCAAACGACTGGGCTGGAGCAGGAATGTACGCTCGTGTCAACGCCCTCAAAAAGAAAGATACCGACTTGAAGACCAGTTTGTCCATTGGAGGATGGAGTTTCGGAACTTCACTTTTCCAGGTTTAAAGTGTTTGGTTTAAATATTCACTTTCTAAAATTTAGCAAATGTCAAGCACCAAGGCCAACCGTACTACCTTCATCAACTCTGCCATTGCTTTTGTTAGAAAGTACGACTTTGATGGAATCGATATCGATTGGGAGTATCCAAGTGGAGCAACTGACATCCAGAACTTTGCTCTCCTCTTCAACGTTTGTCGTACTGCTTTTATCCAATTCAATATCTCTTTCAGGAATTGAAAGCCGCTGTTGTCGCTGAAGCCGCTTCCAGTGGAAAAGATCGTCTCCTCCTCTCTGCTGCCGTCTCTGCAGGAAAATCTACCATTGACTCGGGATACAACGTTACTGCCTTTGCTGAGTAAGATTAACAACATTTTTGGCAGATTGTTTTTTTTGCAGCTCAATTGACTTCATTCTTCTCATGAGTTACGACTTTTTTGGTGCTTGGTCCTCATTTGTTGGATACAACTCCCCACTTTATGCATGGAATGGAATCCCAGCAGATGATGTTGACTGGAACGTGGTATGATTTATGACGAGTAGGATTCGAGATAATTTCCTATTCAGGACTTCGCTGCAAGCTACTGGGCTCAGAAAGGTATGCCAAAGAGCAAGATCATTGTTGGTTTGCCGACCTACGGACGTGGATGGACCTTGAATAACGCCAACGACGCTAAGGTTGGAGCTTCTGGAACCCCAGCAAAGGTTACCACCTACGTGCAAGAAGCTGGTGTTGGAGCTTACTTTGAGGTGAGCATTTTTCACACCAACAAAGTAATGAACGTATTTTAGTTCTGTGACTTCATCGCAGCTGGAGCCAAGACATATTTCGACAGTACTTCTGAAGTACCATACATGGTGTATGACACAAACCAATTCTGGTCGTATGACGACAAACAATCTTTCGTTGCCAAGGTGAGATTCAGAACACATAAATTTCTGGTAACAGTATGATATTCAGATGAACTGGTTGAAGAGAGAACAATATGGTGGTGCTTTTGTTTGGACTCTCGACTTTGATGACTTTAACGGAGAATGTCCAAATGGTGGTGGTCAAGTGTACCCTCTTATCGGAACTATTGCTAAGGAGCTCGCTGGTATCACTATTGGCACTATTGTGAGATTGATTTCTATACCGAGGTCAAACATCAATTCAGAGGAACACAACCACGACCACGACTAAAACCGCGACAGCCACCACTACCGTCGGTCCGGCTACCACTGGTCGTGGAGCCATGACATCTACCACCACCGCAGCTACCACCACCACTGCCTCGGCAACTACTACAACCACCACAAAAGGTACTACCACAAAGCCAGTCTCATCGTCTTTCTGCCACGGCAAGGCTGATGGCCAGTACAATAATGCAACAAGCTGCTCAAAGTTCATCTTGTGCAACAATGGCAACACTTATAACTTCGACTGCCCTGCCGCATTAGAGTTCTCCGCAAAACTCGGATTCTGTACTTTTGCCAGTACTGCTGGCTGCGTAGTGACTACAACCACCACAACTACTACAACACCTGCGACGACTACAGTTCCTAGTTAGATTTGAATAAGAAAACTCCTAACTTTCTGCTTGCTTACTAACACACTCAACCTGCCATTTCAGCGTTCACATGCACTGCTGACGGATTTTTCGCTTACCCGAACGACTGCAAGAAGTTCTACAGATGTGTGAGTGGAGTGGCTTACGCGTTTGATTGTCCAAATGGTAAGTTACTCTCTGAGCATACTCCCACACAATTATAACAACTTCTAGGCCTGTATTTCAACGAGAAGTACGGATACTGCGATTTCTCTTCAGCTGTGTGTGCTTGAAAACCTGCTTCTCAAAGATCATTTCTTCAATACACATTCCATATTTATCCGAAATATTTGTATTCTGTAAATATCATACGGATCAAATTCGTCATTTACTGGTTTCTGAATAAATATTCTCATATACAAGGTTTATTAAAGCGCAAATATTAAACACCTGCAATTCATGGTAATTATATAACCCGACAATTCAATTACTTACGGAATAGTTGGTACACGTTCACGCAAAAGTCGATGAAAAAAGCAAAAATTAGGCATTGAATTATGAAAACAAGAAAGTTGATTATTGCATCTCTCGTCATTGTGTTTATTATCCATGATTTGGCTAGACTTCGAAGTTTTTCCAGAACTGAAATTCCTGGCAATTCTGATGAGAAATTGACGGAAACTTCCTGAAATTTATCACAAGTTCACTATAGCTTGTTGTCCAGTGTACCTGTGCCGATTTATCTTTTGTTTCCGGAAGCTTGCTAGAAGTTATCAGTACGTATGAGCAGTTAACTACGACAAATGGAATCAAAACCATCGACAGTCCATTCTTGTTCACAGCTGTCAGAAGAATGTTGGTAATTACACCTCCAAACACATTCTGAATTTGAAGTTTTTCCCGTTTTCTCTTTATTTGATCTGCATACCTGTACAATTCCAACAATTGCAGTCCCTGCTATCTTGTCATCCGGTAAGAATAGTTCTGGGACTATTGCATACGCAGACTCCCCACTAACTGCAGCTACTGACAAATCCATTGACGCTATTATCACTAAAATGGTTCCTCCAGAAATCCCATAGAAACCACTCGACGCCGTCATAATTGCTAGTATTCCCAGTACGATGCTGATACACGTGGGAACTATCAGCAGCGTTCTTCGGTCGAACTTGTCAAAACAACTGAAATCTTTGGTATTTTTAGTGATTTATGAAGTTTTGCAAACTTGTAGGATAACTTTTAATGCAGATAAATTCCGACCACATTAGAGCGTGCGTCTTCAAGATTTGAATTCTCGTTGTTTTCAACGATTTTATAGGAGAATATATGTATGTACGGACAGTTTCAAAAATGATACCTTCAAAAAATGAAAGTTGATTGTTGTACATCCATTCAATTATAAATTCATTGATTATTGGATTAATTTATTTTTATTTAAAGTTTTGTTTCATTTTCAAAACCAAACACTGTCATACAATTCTGTCACAAAATCAAGTGAACGGGAAAAAAACCATTGACCAAACTACTACCATCAATACCGGCTGGCGAGAACACTACATCACGTTCAAAACACATCCTCACCCTAGCAATGAGAAACTGATGATTGCCTGTGGGAATGACATCAGTAAGGATGCATATTGTGCTTGAGTCGTGCTGATACCATGTTTCTCAAAGATGGGAGTCGAATATGAGATCCACAGCTGAACAGACGATTTCATAATCGGAAAAAGAGTTTTCATACCCAATCATCCAAATGAACAAAAGATTGTACCACCATTGCGATCAGAAGTGGACGTACAAATTTCCCGTTCTTAAAAACGTGATTTTGATGAAATCGTTAAATTTGACTCACGTTTATTCTCTCCGACAATTTCCACATTGACGTGGGTTTCTTGTTTCCATTCTCATCTATCATCGGTCCAGTCTGAATTGAGTTTTCTCTCTCTCGTCCTCTCTCTCTCTCACACACACACACACACACACACACACACACACACACACACACACACACACACACACACACACACACACACACACACACACACACACACACACACACACACACACACACACACACACACACACACACACACACACACACACACACACACACACACACACACACACACACACACACACACACACACACACACACACACACACACACACACACACACACACACACACACACACACACACTCTCTCTCTCTCTCTCTCTCTCTCTCTCTCTCTCTCTCTCTCTCTCTCTTTCTCTCTTTTCTCTCTCTTTCTCTCTTTTCTCTCTCTCTCTCCTCTCTTCCTGAATTTTTTCCACCTACCTCACTCTCCATTTCATCAATGCTGACTCTCGCATCCGCTGGTAGTTGATAATAAAGAAGAGCCTTCCTGGCTTCAAAATCTTTATTTTGTATGTACAAGTATCTTGGTGATTCTGGAGCTTTGATGATAATGAGCAACGCTGGTAACAGGAATATCAAAGGTACACCCATCGCTAGGTGCCAGTTTTTTTCATTGCCTAGAGTGTGATTGAGAGACATGAGCAGACCACCCAGCTCGCCGAGACATGCCCACACAGTCTGAAGCGTAAATCGAATGCAGAGTTATGTTTTTTCTCTTACTAAGGTCGCCAAAACTGTTCCTCTTCGTTTCATCGGAGGAATTTCCACAAGCATAACGGAGCCAACAGTCTGGAAAACACTTAACGTTTACTGATGTGATCATTTTTCTTATTTTCAGCTTTCAGTTTCATAAAACATTTCTTACGAAACATTCTGTACGAACATCAATTGGACTATTGAGTTAAGCTTTGATTACCTGAACAATCCCTTGTCCAACTCCGTTCATCATTCGTCCAAGTGTCGCTAGTGACACTCCAGACGACACTGATGTGATCAACAATGTCAATATCACCCCTACGACGTCTAGTCCGATGCCTGAACGTTCTTCTTCAATTTTGCAGCAGAAAGATCAACAGACCAATAAGAATGGGCAATTTTCTTCCACATCGTTGGCAAATCAGAATCGAAATGAAGCATCCAACGGCTAAACCGTAGATACGTGCAGAAACCATTATTTCCCAAGCCGATTCCGCTGGAAGTGAATTGTTCAAATTTCAATTTTTGAGAAAAAAAAAATACCTGCATCACTGGTCTCGTACATCGACTTGAAGAATGGTAGTGCAGCTGGCAATAAGTTGTCCACAACACTGTCCAGGTACAGCTGAAATTCATTCTAGAAATGTGGAAAGTGGGAAGCAAGTTTTTATTGAGTATCGTAGGAGAGTTATTGATGTCGATTTCACTTAAGACCTTTGCATAATTTTGTAAAAATAACAATTAAAAAATATGTATTTTAACAATTGAAAAACACAACAAACGTTGTGTTTATGTATCAGCAAAAAGTTCGGAAACATTTGTTCGTAGTTTAGTAAAAGCGATTCGTCTCCAATAAAAAAAAACTGTGTGTAATTTTTAATCACAACTATCCCAATTGTTTTCTCAATACTCTCTCATTTTATTTCTTCTTTTGAACTCTGTTGGAGAAGTTCATGAAATACGAGTGTTTTCACACATATAAATTCAATGGTGCAGTTGTCTCCATCCAGAAAAACATGTAACAGTTTCTCATAACTGTCATGTAAATGAGTCATTTCCCACATTATTGAATTCTGTGTTTTGTTTTCTACGACCATTCCGACCTAAACAAAGAGAATCATAGAATGAAGATCAGATGTTTCATTTTATGAACAGTTTGCAAAGCAAACAGGACTGAATTGGAAAAGCATACTGATGTTTTTTTCATTGTGTGTATTCCAGTTGTGTATTTATCATTGGAGTATTCATGTACAGGGTGGTTACTATTTACGTGCACAAGATAAAACTGTTATATAACCAAAAGTAGAAGTCAGAAAACCGTGCAAGTTAACAGAAAGTTCATTCGTGATCATAACAACAATTACCAGCTGGTCTCGTTTCGTACGACCAACTTCGTCACTGATGACAGAGCAAAGTTGTCTCGGGTAGGCGTCGACGGTCGCACGCAGGTAGTCTGGGGACAAATCGTTCTATTTCTCGGCTAGAGTCTTTTCCAGGGTCTTTAAACTTGGGTGGGGTTTAGTCTTCATCTTTTTCTGCAAGACCCTTAAGATGGAATAGTCCAACGGATTCGGGTCTGGCGACGACGGTGGAAATTGTTCCTCGGGGTGAATGCGGGCAAGTGGGTCTCGCAACCCTGTTGCGACGTCTTGGCTGTTTGTGCAGGCGAACCGTCTTTCTGGAACACTCAGTAACGTCCAATGAAATGAATTCGGGTCCACAGAAGATGTATCTACTTTAAAATGACCATAATATAAACTTCTTTGTTGATTTTGACAGCATGATCGACGAAAAACGACGGTGACTTGCCAATGGCACACTGTTTCAGAAACCATTTCACTAGCGGGGTGAGAAGCTTGATGGATGGCCCTATTTTTGTTAGAAGCTACCTTAGACGTCTGAGCAACAACTCAATAAGTTCTGGAATCGAATTCAGTCTGCACCGTCAATAACTGCTCGTCAGAGAATACTGTCACCAAGTGTTCACAGGGCGCGTGCGCTGGAAGAGCTGTTGCGACCTTTCGAGTCGTTTCGTGGTTATATCCTACAGGGGGATGGCTGTTTCTCTTACACTCTAACAAACGATCTACAGCTTGAATTTGAGCATTGTCTCCATGAAATTATGATCGTTCTTCATATCGATTGCCATCTTTCTAATAATCCGATGTGGATTTCTCCTGAACTTCACTTTCACAGTGTTGATCATCTTTGGAATGATAACTATTCGTGTTGTTTCTTCTCCATGTTACTACAGAAAGTCACCAAGATGTTCAGAATTAAAAATTGACTCATAGACGGTTCTGCTCGGATTTACAAGCTGTTTGGTGATGCCACCTAGGCGGGCTACTTCCGCAGAACAGAAGGGCGGTGGGAACTTGGTGTCACCATTCAGCTAAAAGACAACCGATTGTTCTCAAATTTGGTAACACAGTGAAAAAAGAAATAACAAATGAAAATTTGGATGAAAAATGCACCAAAAATGCGTCAAAACAATGCAATATGAAGTAAAACTTTTGTGCACGTAAATAGTAACCACCCTGTATATGAAATACTGAAGATTTGAACGTTTTCTAAATTTAATACGTTTGTTGGTGACAACTTGTAATGATTGGAAATCAATAACAAAAAATCAATATCAAGACATACCATGAAATGACTTGCTGCTCCAATACTGAGCACCACTAGCGCCAGCCGTAACGATGGTGAACCTGGTGGACAGACATTCTGGAGCCTTGGAATGCGTATGGATACCTCACGAGATTTCATATTCTGAATTGATCGAAATCTTACAAAAAAAGTGAGCACAATAAAAAAAATAGGGAAAGTTCAACTGGAAAGCGAAAAAATAGTCCCAAATTTTTAATCTCCATCAAAAAACTTAAGTAAAACATGTGAATAATTAAAAACGTGAAAACGCTGACGTGAACTGAACGGAAATCTCTAAAGATGATGATGAACTTAGAATTCATCCAGTTCTGTTTTTTTGAATGAAGTACTTCTATCTTATAATAATATCCAATAATGATGAATAAGAAGTGTAATGATGGAAATATGATGACTCTTGTGACAATGACCTCTGCCCATATTCAAATCGTGGGAGAATAGACAACACAACACGTTTCATTTGGCGCACTGTACCCATTACATGCGTTTTGAGAGTTACAGGAGAAAAAAGATAACATAAATAGTTGGAGCAATACCAAAAATTTGTTTACTACTGGAAGTGAGGTGCTCTTTGTTATTATTGACGAAGTTTGTCAGTTGGTTCACTGGAAGGAGTAGTCAACATGATGATAAAAATTCCGAATTCCCAGCGTAAAGTGAATTACTTCACATGATCCGGGAACACAAAGAGGGTGTGGATTGATTTAGCAATGAAAAGCGGGAGAAAAAGTTATGTTATACATGTGTCCATAGTTCGCCATAATGGCTAAAGAAAGACGCATAAAAAAATAGCGGATTGTTGCCACTTGACCAAATTGCAGGTGGAATATTCACTCTTGGTTTATGGAGCATTGAAGGGCACTGGAGGTCGCGTTCGGGCGAATGAACAACAATCGTATCATGAAGACATAAGGAATGGAGATGAAGCAAGAAGACTGCCTTGCATAATTGGCTTTCGAAAAAATGGAACCGTTTGATGAGTCGACACTGAATTCAAAGCTTCCACTCTACCAATTAATCTCGGAGGGTGTGCACGGACTCTATGTTTGTGAATTTGTCAATTCTGCTTTTCATTGTGTTTTCATCACTCGGACACTTGTTTGTGCGAGTTCATCTTTCCTTATTGTTTTCAAGCAACAGAAAATAAAAGAAGTTGAATTTATCATGTTTGCTGAAAATGACAGTGAGTAAGAAATAGTATCACAAAAAAAGTTTCAATCCAGAATCTCAACATTTTTCACAACAAAAAATTTGAAGAGATGGTAGTTTCATAGTCTAATATTGAAAATCGGGAAAAATTGAAAATTCGAACCGCCAGATGTGCTCAGAAACTGTTTTATGACCGATCGTTCATGGAAATTTCTGAGAACATGATTGAATGATGCGATGCACTGTGATTTACACATGAACGTGCACCAAGAACGTACCTAATTTATGTAACAACAGTCTCTTTCTTGCTATCTCTCTACTATGAAAGATGAGAAACTGGAAGAAAATGAGGTTGTCTGACCGTTAAAATAACGACACTCGTGACGAGAGAACACAATCAAATATCGGGAATTGAACAGAGAGAAGAAATTGCTGCACGTATGAAAGGCAATACTTTGTGTGTGAATTCTGAAAAATGGAATTCTACTTCATTTTGAATTCATAGCCGGCCAGAACTGATCATTTTTCGGATTAGGGAAGTAAACAGTTACTTAAGGCGGTTTGGTGGCTACTAAGAAGAATGAGAAGCGTGGAAACAAGTGGCATTACAGATCCAAACTTCAGATAAAATGCCGTTGCGTACGGATCACGCAAATTCTGAGATACACACTTTTACTAAACAACCAGCAATGATCCGAACCATTACAAAAGATCACTCGAGAAAAAAGTTTGATCTCGTTCACTTGATTCTTCTTTGTGTGAAGCTAATTTAATCGTTTCTGGCGAAGTTATTTGATTTAATTCTAGTGTTATTGAGATAAGATCATCAAAACTTTTGATTATCACGTTGTTCTTGTTTTGTAATCATGATAATTTGATGACTTTAAACAATTTATTTCCAAAATTTTTTTGGCTATCCAATCTTCACAAAACCAAATTTATCAAAACTTTTTTTCTAGATCAAAGTGCGGTACTGAACATAAGCAAAATGCAAGTATAAAATACCTTGGATATAGTTTTTTTTGTTGATTTTCCTCAAATTTCAGATTACTTAGTTTTCATGTTCAGATTACGAAGTTCTTGCTTGAAGTCATGAAAACTTGATGATTTTCTCCGGAGAAAGTGAAAAGTCCTTCTCCATCTGTGTGTGAGAGAAGACGTTAGAATTTTGATTAAATGGTTTTTACACCTTTTAATCAAGTACAAATTATTCAAAATTGTTTATGTTCTGAGATGAGAATATGCTAGCAGAGCGCAGATATGAAATATCTCGGAAGTAGTATTCCACGAGTGTCTCTTTTTCTCTCTAATGAATTCATCAAGTTTCGAGGCCACCAAACTCGACTTCAATTACATTTTGGCCCATACTAGGTCAAGCATGGTGTGAGTTAGTTTACAGCTAAACACAAGCTCATATGCATGACTAGGACGCATTTCGTTTTTTTTTCCGGACGTAAACAAGAGGTTAATGGCTCTGAGATCGCAGAAGCTTTGCTGGGTCACGACACTAAGAGTCTACGATCTGTAGTACAATTGAAAAAAACTGGAAATGCAACTGTTTGGTCAGGAATAACCATGATTCGTTTGTTCCATTGTGATATGTTCATGAATGGTTTCGATTTATGTACGAGCAAAAACTGCTGTTCAGACGGAACCACAGTACAACCACAGTACAAAAACAACAATTCTCCTTGAATTTTGAAATATCAAGACCAACGCGTACAGTTCTGACAAGTCGTTTGCGAAAACAATTGGATTACTATTAAAAAGCGGCGAACGAGATTAACCTGTGGTGATGAAGATCGCGATGTGCGAGAATGGTTTCGTTTAATCTGTCCACAAGTGAATGAAGATCGTCAACCCACTGGAAATTGCACTTTTGTACTTCGCCGTGATCGTTGCAGATCGCTTTTTGTTTCAAATTCACTGACCATGCAACATTCAGATGTTATCTCAGCTTGTGAACACCGCATACTTTTGGTGCTGAACTAATAAACCATTGAAAGTCAGAGACTACATTTCTCAGTTTTTGGATACAATAGTTCCAGAAAAACAATGAAATTCAAATTTCACATCGAGCTGAAAAAAACTTGTTTGGAGTAGTAGATGAAACAAATGAGATTGAGAAGATAATGATTGTTGTTTCATCCGGTCAAAAATGAATAACTTGGATCATTGACTTCGAGAAAATTGGTAAAAAAGTATCGAGACATGTTAGGATGAAAAAATCTTATTCATGCGATCTCCATGGAATAATTATGAACGAAAAATTAAATTTAGAATCAGTTTTGAAGCAGTGTTTTTAACTTTATGTATACATTATGAGAGTTTGCAAAGACAGAACATCACATGCAAATTTTAGAGATGAACTCATTCATCATCCAGCTGGACAAATAAAATGGCGCCAACAGCAGGGGATCATTCTGGAATCATTGGAACGATGAATTTTGTAAGATAGCAGAAATTCGAATGACTGAGAAGAGCTGTTTCTTCGACTGGTCAAAAGAACTCCCACCATTATTAATCACGTTATGTGTCAATAAAGGACCACCCAGAATTCGAATTTAACTTCTCGTGCAGCAATGTTTCTCAAAAAATATTTGGATAATCGACCGAGCCGATGCAAATTTTACATAACATGTTTTCTATGATAAAATGTGAAGAGAACTCAACTGAAAGTTGTGATTTTCGAACGTTGAATGCAATCTCTCATTCTTGTACATATGATAATCACAAAAAGTATAAAACAACCTTGGAGTCTTTTGTAGATACCAGATGAAAATCATAAAAAGTTACGTTGAAACACGTGCCTCGCGATTTTACCAGTATTTACTATTTCCCATCTTTCTGTCTTTTCATATGTTTCTATTTAAAAACAACATAAAACTGAATCGTCATTCTTTCGCCAACGTGTGTTCTAGAACGTCAACCAAAACATCTCCTTGTGAATGTTGATTGAGAGAAAGGAACGATGAGAGGTCGAATTCAAATGGAGATGCAAGCTGAAACCCAATCTGGTTGACGGCAAAAATAACGTCTTCGCTTCAATTTGGAATGGTGAGGAGTGTCAGATGCACCGAGGGGTCCTCGCAAATCTGTCATTATTCTTCTTTCGAACGCTGAATGATATATTACGTCAATAAACTCGTGAATTTCAGATCAAATGTTGGATGAACTTTCAGGCCAGATGTTGAATGAGTTTCGGTAACTTGTTAAGCGATAGATGACAAAAAAGATACTCAGAAATGTTAAATGTTATTACCACTCTTTCCTAACTTAGAGAACTGGAAACAAAGGAGCAAACATTCCCGATATATCCGCTTCACAATAAGTTTTGGAGTGTTGATGATAACACTATGTCAAACAACCAAAAAAAAAACAACAACAAAAGCTAGTGTCCGAGGAAAAAACACTATCTGTCTATTGACACAACATGGCGCACAGCTGGTCGTGGCCGTGTGGCCTAATGGATAAGGCGTCGGTCTCCTAAACCGAAGATTGCAGGTTCGAGTCCTGCCTCGGTCGAAAGTTTTGCAACCCGGTGATTTCAGGAGAAGTGAATTTTCAAGTGTCAGTTTGTCAAATCAAAATTTCTCTATGAAAACTTTTTTATAGTGCTTTGTTCACAAATTTGTTCAAGTTTAAAATTTAAGTAAAAATTATAACGAAACTCATTGCAGCGAATACTAACTGAATTTTCAGGAAATCAATGAACATAAGATAGATTGACATGTAACGCTGATTTATCACAAGTAGAACAGCTTTGTTGATAATGACCCTCATAAATTTCAACCTTGCAGGAGCACCACCCCTTCCAACAGCCGTTTTCTGCTCATTAAAAGTACTTTGATTGCACCTTGGGCTTATTGGATATGTTTTTTTTGAATTTTTCATTTCTTTTTTTTCGAATTATTCTTGCTCTCGTATTGAGTAAACTCACAAAATCTGAGCATTTTTCTCTTTCAAATTGGTTTCATTAACGATCTTAGTCTTCTAGGAATGGAAAAGTAGTCATCACAGCCATCAAAAGTAGTTTGATTCTGTTTTTCTCTAATACCGTGAAACAAATTTTGACTATCTATGTTCAAGCAGTGACTTCTTGCAAAAATGAGCGCAGATCACTAAAAAATTTCACCAACGTTCTATCATTACTAACAATCATATTCAGTGCCTTTCCTTCTGGTTATCTTACAAAGTTATCCAACGTAATCTTTGCAGAAATCGCATAACTGTTCTGACCGGAGCATCTTTTTTTAGAAAGATTCTCCTACAGTTTCCACCCCCATTATCTGTGTTCATGGCGGCTATTGCTGGTCGTCACGAAGCTTATGAATTTCATTTTCAATGAATAAAGTTATTGTTAATTAAGAACTCAGATCTAGTTCTCATGGTGAATGGGTTCAAAAAGTGTCTTGTTTTTCTGCACCGAGTACAGAAGTAGATCTAGTCCTCTATATTCAGCCGTGAGACGGCGTATCATTCACTTGCTAACGTCAATCATTCTTGAACTCAGTAGTGAAATCGTCCATACCCAAACCATTGTTCCGTTCTGTTATTTCTGTCGCCTCTTGTTCGTTGAATGAATTACCTCTATATAGTTTGAACATTACGTGTTACCTACCACATAAGGAACTAAAATTGTGACAAGTTGTGTCATGTCGTTGACAAAAACTTCTTCCGCAAAGATACGATGGGGGTGTCAACTTCTGGTATTAGATAAAGTCCAACCTTTTCAGCAGTTCCTGGTGGTATCTTCGTATCTCCTTCATTCAATATCATTGTTTTTCTAGAATGTTTTCATCGTTCGCTGATACATGGTCGCAGTCTTGCATTGCGTTTTCTAGCTGTTTTCATCGATTTTACCAAAAACTCGTAATTTTCAATGACTTGTCACCCAGAAACGACGTGACCCAATTTCACAGCTCATCAAAAGAGAAAACGAAAACATGCGGAAACACAAACAAAGTTCCTGTACAATTCTTCTAAACCCTATCACTCACGCATATCAATCAGTTTTTTTTGCATTTCAAATACTGTTACTTCAGAACCCACTTCCTGGAATGCTTTGGGCATTACTCCTAGCATCTCTATGTGGTTTGATCAATGCGGAGAGCAAGCTCATTATGGTGCAATCAGTGAGTTTAAACATGAAGACGACATTAAGTTACCTTTCAGGTATTCCGTCACGGAGCCCGAGCACCAATAGGAACTTTGTCGAGCAAGGAATCTGAGAAATACTTCTATCGTGGAGTCGGCCATCTCAGTGATGTTGTGTTTCTGATATTTATTTTTTTACAACATATTTTTAGGCGGGAATCACTCAAGCAAACTATCTCGGAGAACTTCTTCAGGAAAGATACGTAAACACTTCATTTCTAGACTCGAGGCTCATTCCAAGAGAGGTGATTTACACATGAAACTGAAATAACCGAACCTTCAGGTTGCCTTTCGTAGTTCTCCAGTTGAACGATGTCTGATGACAGCGAGTCTTGCCGGGACCAGAATGTTCAATGGTGTGCCACCACCAATCCAAACAAGACCAATCAAGGACGAATATGTGAGATTAATAGTCATTTTACAATAATAAGTCATTCTAGACATTGTACCCGAAGTTTGTCTGTAAGGATGTATGGCAAGACCTGAAGGAGATTTTTAAACTTACTGGGGACAACATCAAGGTGACCACTTTTGAAGAAGCGGCAATGAAAGCTGAAGCTAAGAAAGCGAAATATCTCAAAACCACGAACATTAAAGAGTTGAGAAGTTTCATTATCGAGGTGAGCATACTTTCCAGAAAAAAATAATTATGAACTCAGAAAGAAGTCGGACTAGCTGTACCATCCTGGTTTAACGACACTGCAGTCGAAGAAGCAAAAAAAGTTGTTTTCCACGTGGGTGGCAATAGAGAAACCTGGAGAATGTTTTCTTTCAGGGTCAAAGTGCATCAGTTGGGGCTGGCAGGTACCAAAACACGGGACGCACTCAATCTGTTGGAGGGAACCTTCTCTATCAAATCCTTACCAACATTAATAACACTGTTGAATGTATTGAAAACGGAGATGATCATTGTATTCAGCAACAGCCAAAGTTTTACGCTTTCAGCACAGTAAGTGAAATTGCTCGGAAAAAATATGGAACTCATTTAGCACGACATCATGCTCCTGGCACTTCTTGAATCACTGGGAATGAGAGAAGCTGCACTAGGCAAAGAGCAGCTGCCAGAATACTGTTCGGTCGTTCTTTTCGAGCTGTGGTTCGAAGATGATACTCCATTCGTCAAGGTTTGGTTAAGATAAATAGTATATGATGATGTCTTTAGGTTGTGTTCCGCAAAGACACAATGAGCCCATACTTCAAGACTCTGACTAGTAGTGTCCGCAACTGCCCGAAGAAAGAGCTTTGTCCATACAAGAAATTCATGAATTGCTGCAATGACTATGTTCTTGCTCATCCGGAGAAAGCTTGCGCGGTATGATGAAAATATCTCTGCATTCAGAAAAAAAAAACTATTCAGAACGGAGCAAAAATCAATGCAACGGATGCGACTTCGTCAGCTGTTGGTCAGTGATGGACTGCCTGCATGACGAGTTGGCTTGATAATAAGAATGTTCTTTCATTTACTGCATGATCTCGTTTCCGATTAACTGTATGTACTCTGGCTCAATAACGTTTGCTTACCAACCTTGATGAACAACAATTCATTTGATTAATTTCAGATGGTCTTCGTACATTGGTGTTTTTGATAATCATTATTACTGTGATAATAATGTGAAGAATGCAATAAAGTATTATATATTCAGCATTTTCGACTTTCATTGCGGAACAATATACGGTATCGCTGTTAGTTTTTATCAAATCTCAGACAGAGATAAAAACCGTTTGATATGAGTACGAACAATACGGCTCGATCATTATCTTATCATTGGGCTTTATATTGTTTTCGACATACTCTTATCTACTTCCTCATGATAGAAATACTTCCTCATAAGATAACTTCCTTGTTTCGGTTCAGAAGAGCGATGTGTTTAACAATTGGTGTTAATCAATAAACAAAACTCGATTCATTTCGGTTTCGTTTGAGATAGTTTATGATACGTTTCTCATTAAGATAGAATAGTTTTATTTCTAACAATGTTACGTTCTATTTACAAAAGAAGAAACTTCATTTACAGAAATCTACAAACTTCAACACGTTCTGACAGAAACCGTAAATATTTCTAAACAAAATGTCTATCTATCTTCTGGAGCATTTCATCAAGTCCACAAACGCAAGTCCCTCGTACTTGATGCTTCGACTGATGAGCAAATCGTCTAGAATCACTGTTCCATTGACGTGAAAAACAGTGATGAAAGTGGCAAATTCCTTTTCTGAATCTTGGTCTGATGGGTCTGATGGGACCTCTTCTGTCTTGATTGCTGCAATCAAGGTATCGTCAGTTCCTGAAAACTTTTCTCTCTTGTTTCTCTTCTGGCTTCCTCCACCTGGAACAAACTGGAAGGCACTGAAACCTCTCAGATCATTCATTTCACCAATGTTTATGACTTCAAAGTCACAGAAACAGTCAGATACAGAAATCAAGTAGTTTGATCCTGGAAAAATATATTTATCAGAGATTACCCAAACGAACCGACCTGAGGCGTAAATAGAAGTTCCGATATAAGGCAATTTTGACGCATATCGTGGTAGGAAGAACCATTTCTGGAATTTCACGTCATATTAGATACGCCACGCCACACTTTACCTGATGAACTTCT
Organism: Caenorhabditis parvicauda; assembly: GCA_963978915.1. Classification (NCBI taxonomy): domain Eukaryota; kingdom Metazoa; phylum Nematoda; class Chromadorea; order Rhabditida; family Rhabditidae; genus Caenorhabditis; species Caenorhabditis parvicauda. Next base: position 14,121,181 of record OZ022249.1, on the reverse strand, counting down.
GACCATTGTACAGCTTCATGAATCATGAATCCAGGAAATTTGATACCTACAGCTAGACGAACTTTGATGTATCGTGCTGTCCAGTCTTCAACTCTGATGGCACCATCGGGAGTGATAATCTAGATTTATTTTATTTGGAAAAAAGTGAAGAATTGGAAACCCTGATGAACATTTCATCGTCACTGACGAACTCTCCAGTTTTTGTCACAAGCTCTTTTCCGTTGCTACCAAGATATAGGTAACCATTTCTTTCAGTCATCCATTCGCCCTTAAACGCTGAAATGTTACCATTGGAATGTTGTATTTTTCTTTTCGAAAAAAGTTTGGAGAAATACACAGAAAGGAGAGTAATTCCAAGAAGTTCTTGCGAAAAAAAAACTCTACTGTCCCCATTTTGTGATTACATTTTTTAATGTGAATATCACTAATTGATAAACATATAGTTCACAAAACTTAGTATTTCAGGTATTGAAATCTGATAATTCTTGGTCTTTCTTGGAAAAAAATAGAAGGATAGACTATCTTATCTTGTTACCTGCTCATTCCACAGAGATTAGAAACATTTAGAGAAAACTATTTTTGATTTCTACTGTTTTCTTGAACTTCAGATGAAATAAGTATCTTTTTTTTGAACTTATTTCTGAAAGAATATGTTAGCGTCAGAAATTGGTTTTTTCAAGTTCATCCCTTCATCACAAGAGCGGTCAATCTACCATAGCTGGAAATTTACGTCAATAGTAGTTGCAAAAAACCGGGAACGATTATTGATTATGTTACTCACGTCTGTTAACACTTCCATCACCACTCATGGTAATAATCCATGGAATCGCAGTGGAGTTGCGAATTCTGAATAAAACAAACATTCTACTACACACTGTTTCTATTACTTATAAACAATCCCCAGTTTATCGTCGGATGTCAACAAATTATTGTTGAAAGTGATCAGGTCACTGTTTTCCATAGCTTTTCCATTGTAGTTAAAAAGAGATGTGATGTTCTTCTGACCATACCAGTGAATGAAAGCTGATGTTTGATTCTGAATAAATGGATTTTCCGATGAACAATAAATTTGATCTACCTTAGAGATCGCGAGAATACCGTAGTTCAATGTACTATACCAGGACGGTGCTGCTCGTGACTTTTTATCCTGGTCACTTATTATTGCAATTGGAAGGAGTAACTCGTTACTATCAAATGAAGCTTGTAACTTGCAGTCGTCTGCGAAATGTATTGATGTTTCGATATAAACAAAACAGAAGACTTACCATGTTGCGAGGAAAGAAAGACGAGTGATAAGAGAAACGTGAGGACCTTCATTTGTTTCAATACTTTGCTGAAAAGAAATAAGTGACAGAGTAATCACTCATTGAGAACTGTTGTTCACTGGCAGACGCGAAAATAAAGAGACACGTTGGTTCTATCGAATTTTGTTGGCTCAAGTATTTCCAACTCCAAATTTGGAGGTCTTTGTTTGCTTACGGCTAATTTCTCGATCACGATATGGTTATTGTCTGTCTCAGTGGGATGATCATAGAACAATCAGCATTCTGAGTTTTTTTTATCTAACTATCTCAATAGTTGAAAGATTTCGTTTTTGACATACACTTTCGTTTTTCAGACTTTTCTGTGTGCAATAATTTTGAAAAGAATTTTCTCTTTTTCTTCGCAAAACAAACTTTCTCTTTTCCATTAATTTTCACCTGATTTGATAAAAACCAGAGACCACGCATAACAAGTAGACTACCAGAAAACAACGCTATTGCAAATGTGCTCCATTGTTGTTTCATGCGTGAAGCATTTACTATTATTATTCTCTCTTTTTTCATTTTTTCTGTTAGTTTTGATAAAAAGTGTAGAATTAAGACGATGGGAAGCATACAAGAAGCTACAGAATTGTTAGTTCGCGGTTATTTAGTTCATCGTTCCATGCATAAAACTCTGTCTGCTTTTGACGAAGAAGCTAAACATGTTGCCGATGGAAGATTTGAGGTAATGTTTTTTTAAAAATGTTTTTTGATTGTCAATTTGGAAAAAATTCTTGTCTTTAAAGTAACTAACTTTTCATAATTTTGAAAAAATGACTTTTCGTAGAATAAAAAATATTTTCAAAAAACAGTGATCGTTTTTGTTAGATTTACATTTTTTTAAATTTCCATAATTTTCTGAACCGGAAAACTTTTTTGTTGTTGTCGGGAAGATGATAATTAAATGAATTCCATCATCAACATTTCAGGCGGTCACATTCATAGAAAACATGAACAAGGCGATTGATACAATGGATGTGGAAAAACTCGAAACACTCTGGGATAGATGGAACAGTCACGTTTTCAACAGTTTAGACCAGGTTAGACTATTTCTATTCGGATAGAGCAGATAATTTTGATGTCAGGAAAGCGTGAAAGTTGCCCGACAACACGAAGCACATGCATACAGGCTCTTCCTCGTAAAATGTGTAGCAATGCAAAATATAGTAAAATGCAATGAGTTCTTCAAACGGAAGTCTTCGCTTACGCTGAATAACCCAGAATGGACTGATTGGTATTGTAAGTTTTTTTTCCAAAGTTAAAATCAAAATGTCTACTGTTCGATGTACTTTTTGCTGAACTAAAAAAAAAATAAATTCCTACGGAATTGAAATATTCTTATCTCTCGAAATTCAGCCTTCCCATACAATCCACACGCACGAGAAATGGATCACTTCAAGAAGTACTACGACAACACATGGGTTGAAATCTACATGATATCTTTGCACAACTTTCTCTCGATATGCTTGTCATCATTGGCCAACTCTGGACTTGGGTCGTTTGTGGAAATCGCAGCAAAAGAGACAAATCAGGTGACTTCTCAAGGTTTTGATCTTTTGAAAAAGTTCCATCACGAAAAAAGAAAGTGAGATTATTATTTCTGTCCATACAGATTTATCGTAGCATATGTAATAAAGAGGTAATTTGAGAAACTAATACTCAAATCTATTCTATACGAAAAACTAGACTGAATCATGAAATAAGAATCGCGAGTCATGAATCTTTTCTCATTTATCTTTGTCGACACCTCAAATTTTAGGTAAGGTTCAAAACACTAGTTAGGTACAAAGCCAAGATTTGATCAAAGTTTAAACTTGATAACCAAAAACAAATTTTGCACCTTTTAAGGAAATGATTCGATGATTCTGTCCACTTTTTTGTATTAAGTCTCAAATCTCGCAGAATGATGAAAAAATCAAATTTCAGATGTCCGCATCGTCTGTTGAATTTGACGAAGAACTGATGGATGATTTTGCGGTTATTGCTCAGTAAGTTTTTGAATTAAATATTTATTTACAATGAAAAGACCACTTTATCAGTCATGAAAATAAATTTTCTATTACAGATCGGCTCCTGTGAAAACATCACAATCAAAAAGAAGCCTCAAGAGTCTTCTGAAGTCGCTGGGAAAACGAAGTGATTAGGTCAATTGTTCATAGGATTTTCAAATTTCATACTCACATATGTATACCCAAACATTCAAACATTCTACACGATTTACTGTATATACTGTTATATATTATGGGTTCGAATACAAATAAGCAACATTTTCCGTTTTTTTCTGTTAGAAACCCATACATTCGAGAAGATAAGGCAGACATGAAAGAGAAAGGTTGATTTTCAAAACTCTCTCACCTTTAATACTGCTTCGAAACTTTTGTTTGTGGAACAACTCAGAAGATCAAAAACATAAGTAATTTTCACTCGTCTAACAAGCTGTGTAAACTTCAGTATGTGCTAGAAGTACGCATGAGAGCAAAAGTTCAAGAATACTTTCACTTATTATCAACAAGAAAATCATTGTTTCTCTGCTTCTTATTCAGTTGTTGAGCTTGATCACGCAGATTTATTCATTTTTGCAATTGTGTTCACAATAAATCTCTTAATACTGTGATTTTTGTCCATTTGGTGTTCAGTGAATATTTTGATAGATAAACTCTGATATTTTCATCATGAGCATATTGAGAACAATGAACTTACCCTAACAAATTTGAAAAATAGTTTTCCATGTGTCTTTTTCTTATTGTGATGCTCTCAGAAGTTAGTATGCAATAGTTTCATCATGCGTGAGCTTCTTCCGAACTTTGCTCGGAAGTTTTTTCGAAAATGTTTGGCACATTGTAATCCGGGCAACAAGTATTTCTGAATTAATTTAATCATGCTCAAATTCATGTAAAAATTACCCTCACATCTCTGCCGAGTACCTTTCTATAGGTCCCCTCGCCATGTGAAAGAAGTTGGCAAGGATGCTCGGCTTTTTTATATCTCGTAACAAGTTTTTCTAAATTACATAGTTCTATCATGCTCGTGGCCACCGATGGTGTAAATTTTATCTTATAGCCTAGTTAGCCGATAAAGTTATTTTCTGTTTGACTGTTTCTCACAAATCAGGAGTTATACTTTCATCAAGCTAATAAGTTGTTTGTTGGTTGTTTTCTGTTCCAGGACTGTCCGGCGTTTTGAGTTGAAATATCGCAAGGCACCAAAAATGGTTTTCAGAATCAATTCGTTACTGGAGAACTCGCTATTCACTTAAGTTGTTCAGGATTCTGGAATTAAATTTATTAGAAACCGTTTTATCTATATTCATTGAATCATTATTCTGTTCCATTGTATTTCTCGTTGCAAATGAATCTAACAGAACGTGCACTCCTATAAGGAGTTCCCAATCGCCTTCAAGACACCGATCTAGAAAGTTCTTGCGTAATTTTATCATTGTATGGATTATCATATTCAAGTTATTTTATGAGAGAGATAGAGAGAGAAGAGAGAGAGAGAGAGAGAGAGAAAGAGAGAGAGAAAGAGAGAGAGAAAGAGAGAGAGAGAAAAGGAGAGAGAAAGAGAGAGAAAAAGAAAGAAAGAGAGAGGAAGAACAAAAAAGAGGTAGAGCGAGATGGAACGAGATAGTGGAAAATATTTTGATATGTGTTTCAATTTCTTTAAAAAACACCTTCCAACGTTTGTACTCGGAAAAAAAGCTTTCTCAACTCCAACTGCAGTCTTCAACGGCCAAAAACTGGTAAGAAGAATGCTCATTGAATTTCCATGCTAAAACGTGAAAAGGATAAGCACTTTAGGGAAAATGATTAATTGGGCTGCACCACACACGGCAACTTTTGCATTTTTTTGCTGACATTTGCTCATATCTTCCAAATTATAGAAGCTCTTTCTCTACAAACATCCGATTTTTTCATTTTAAATGACGACAGAATACTCGTGCGACATCCTGCAGGACACGCGTTATCTTCCAAAAAAATCAAAGAGACCAAACAAACATCAATTAATGTTCTTCACTAGTGAACACAACTAGTAGACTCGCGGCTGTTTTGACGTCCATCATTCGACCTGCGAGCTGAATAATATGAGACGTTCCAGCTAATAAGCTCCTTCTACTCATCTTCAGTACTCATTAATTCTGTGTTTTTTTTAGCTTGTGCAGTCCGCCGAACCTCGGTCAGTTGTACACCAAGGTGAATCCACGCACTTCGCTTTCGTCGCTCAATTTAATTTCATTTGCTTGGTGCTTCACCAATAACATACGCGACGCGATTCACCAATTTCTATTTCTGGCACTTTTATCGGCTTCAATCTATAGGAATCTTTTAAGCCATTTCTTTATAATGTGCCCATAATAATAAATTGGTCTTGCCTCTAGTCACGCAAGTCTAATGGCTTGTTTTTTTTTCGAAGAAGAGATTTTGCAGATGGAAGTGTTCGAAAGTCATTCTCTTTTTTTAAGTTTGTCTCTGTATATATTTTTTGTTCTTGAATCGTATCTTTTTTTTCATTTACGAAAGATTTCTATTTCCTGAACGTTTACAGTTTGTCGACATCCGTGCGAATCAAAATTTCCAAGCCCAAGAAAATTGAATTTCAAAACCATACCTAGAAAAACGTAGTAAACAACATTATGAGTCATAAAAAGTAATTTAGATACATTTTTTCTCACTCATATCTTGTTTCAGAGAAAAACGTATACAAGTGTGATGAGAATATTTGCAAAATACGTCTTTTCACTCAGATGTTGAGTTCAGTTTCACTTCAACGTATCCTTGAGTCTCATCAATTGCAAAATCGAATTATGTCATGTTTAGACGTTTTCTTATGTCCTTTCCTTGCTACTTGATGAAGGCATTCACTTGACGGTTAAGGTTTTCTTATGGCTCTTCACTGTGGAGAAAACAACTACTCTGCTCCTTCCACCGGCTCAGTAAAACCAATTTGAGGCGGAAACTTTTTCTCCGTTTTGCTTAACACCTCGGTCTAAACAACATCCAGTCTATATCTCGAAAGTTTCCGGAAGACATGCATTTTTGAGATTAAAGTCAATTTTCTTCACGAATAGCTTGAAAATTAGAGAGGGTTCCATCTCACAGAAGTTCACACGTGCTTGTTAACACTTTCTAACACTATTCTATTTTTGATTTGAATACATCACTAATGGTCATACTGCAGAGTACCTCGGTACAAAGCAATTTCTTTCAGTGGCAGCTAATTATCGTCTTTTTTGGTATGAAAACAGAAGTTCGATGTATAAAAGCACAATTTATGTTCATCCTATCAATCAAAACCAAGATTCCACACGTTTTCAATTTCGGACATGTTGCAATTTGCATTTGTTCAAACAACTTCTCTTGCGCGCGCTCTCTCTCTCTCTCTCTCTCTCTCTCTCTCTCTCTCTTTCTCTCTCTCTCTCTCTTTCTTTCCCTCTCCCTCTCTCTTTCTCTCTCGCACCGTATATGAAATGCATAAATTGCTTTCTATAAACTACTCAGTCATTTCCCAAGTTTGAAGTGTAAATAACTCAGATTGGTTCATTCATAGCTCTCTGAGGACATTCATTTTGCCATAAAGAACGATTGGCCAAGTCTCGATGCCACTTTTTGCCCTTAGTTTTGAGAAAGAGGCGGAAAGTCGCTTTATCCTTACAATTATGCAGACACATTGTCCCGTGCTCGCCATCAATTACTCCGACACACGGCTAATTGTTACTTCTTTCAGTTTGCCACATTATTTTTTGATCTACTGTTCGGCGGAGAGAAGAAGGTAGTAACCTATTGCGGATGGCTACATAAATGCAGTTCACCGGGTTGCAGGTACCGTTTTTCTCCTACTTGTACAATTTTTATACAAAGTCTGATATAATCAACTGATTCAAAGATTTCCATTGTTTTCAGGTAGTATCATGGATGCTTCTGCTCATCGGCACTGGCATCCTGATCATCGCTGCTATATCTGATTACTGGTCTACGCACAATCCACGAAATCATATGGGTACGTTGAATCCTCTCTTTCTGACTAGCTGTAGTTATAAACATCTCAATGTTTCAGACGATCTTGTCATGAACAGAGGGATTCTGCGACAATGTCTTGTAACACGTCAATTCTCTAACTGCAATTTTCGTCTCGCCAGTATCTTCAAGCAATTACGAAACTTCATGGATACTTATGACCTTTATGCCGAGAGATCTATGTACAGACATATTCCGGCTCAAAGTGAGTGCTCAATTCTCAGAGACATGTTGTGACGACACCTGGGCTTATTTACATTTTTTCAATACATAATAATTCCAGCGTTCGAAGTGTTTTCCGCCTTATTCATTCTAATAGCAGTTTTGGTGTCATCGACCGTTTTGTTATTTGGACCTTTCTGTTGCCAGAAGTGTAAGACTTCTACGACCTTGTTGATTTTCATAACTGGTAGGAGCAATTTCTCACTTTGAAATGAAAAAAAATTAGGTATTTTCTCCGGAGCAGGATGTCTGGTGTATCTCAATGCTAATCGCGAAGGAAAAACATTCACTCTTCAACAACTTCACTTCCAAGACGTCTACCACTATGATTATGTAAGAATCCATAGATTCGGAATAATGTTAAAGTTCAGATTCAGGGTAGTGACAACAACATCCTCTCTTGGTCCTTCTATCTTGCCGCTACAAGTTCTGGGCTTCTATTGTTCTCCGCGTTCCTTCTTTGTATCTCATCACGTGTTGACCCGGATGTGGAATACGAATCAGCAATAACTTCTGTTTAGGCATCAATATGTTCAAATAAATGTTTGAAACTTTATTCACACGTCTAGGAAAACCCAGAAATTTGACTAATACGGAATAACAGGGACGATATGTAACAAGGAAAATTAACAGAGCAAAATGGTTGAGCTTTGAATAAGGATTACACTTCAGTCTGTATTTTAGACATCACTACACTATTATTGGACTCTCTGTTAGACAATTCACGTTTAAAAAAGCTTCCGACGTATGGAATTTTCTGGAACCATCTAGACATCATCTCGTCGTATGGTTTCAATGATCGACAACGTTTTGGGATGAACTCCCAAGTTCGTAGTTTTTCTGGTAGAACTTGCGGGTAGAAATTCTGAACTGTACTATTGTGAATGAGGATATAAAAAAGTTACCTGAATGCAACTGAGACCAACGCATAATCCGATGAAAATCATAATTAAAACAAAAACAAGAGATAAAACAAATTCAGGAAGCAGGGAGAGTCCAATGATAGTGAATGGAATGGCGATGAAGAATGTTATGATCAACACAACTATGAACCATCGGTACTGAAAATTGTATTTTTTTGAACTTGTCCAATGAATCGCGTAAAAATTAGAAATTCAATGAATTTCTTGATCAACTGTATAAATTTTATAAATTTTCTACTTGAAATTACATTATTTTCAAAATACTTGAAAGTAACATTGCTTTCATTTGTCATCAAATTGAAATTACTTACTCTCTCTGTGATTCTACCAATATTTTCAGCAAGATAAATAGGAAGTCTCCTGCTCAGAGGGACAATATAGAACAGCAATGTACCAACAACATTGTATACCACCTGGCACATAGCCATATGAAGCGCTCTGAAATTGGTATGAGAATATTGACATTGATGCTGAATGACTTCTCAAAGCGGGTTGGTTCCTGAGAGAAAGCTGCAAGTACTCCGGAAAATGTAGTTCCAATGTTACTTCCAAGAACAAGTGGATACATCTGTTCTAGCGTAACAACTCCACTCCCAACTAGAGGAGTGAGAGATGACGAGAAAATGCTGTTGGATTGTACCTAAGAATTTCAATAGTTTTGAAAAAACAGATGCGAAGTACCAAAATAGTGACCACAAGACCGACTGCCATCACACTGTAACCGGTGCACGGTGAACAGCGACCGGGACACTGTTTCGAAAGTAAACTGCGCACTGACCGTGCTGCATGGCCTTCGAGAAGCTTCTGGAAAATAGTCGTATAAAAATTAGTGTGAAACGCAGTTCCGTGAACTGAGAATCGTACCTGAATCAAGTACACAATACTGATCAGACAGAAAATGAGTAAAAATAAAGAAATGACGAGTAATATAGCTCCGATGGTTTTGTCAGACCAGTTCGAGTAAGCAAAAATGTGATCGAATACGCCTAAAAAAAGTAAATTCCGAAACAAAAAAATAAACTCACAGTTCGGAACCTTTGTATCGTTGGTAAGAACGCATCTCTCAATGAATGAATGGTTAGCCGCAAACATTTCAGGTCGAATAGTTGCGTTTAGAAGTTCCACGTCGTTTACCTAAAGGAATATTAGTTTTTTTTTTAAAAGCAATTCAATAAATGTCAACATACCATGATGATAAACTGATTGAAAGGATCTGTTAGAAGTTCCAGTGTCTTGAATGACAATCCTTGTTCAGATATGAGAGGGTCGACTATAAGCCAAGATAGCTTTTCTATCACACCGGTGAGAAGCTCCATGGGGAGAATGATCATCAAACTGCACACATTGAAGACGTCACCAAGGATTGCTGCGGAGAAGGCACGTCGGAATCTGAATGCCGACATCGACAACAGCACAATCAGAATTGCTCACTGTATAGGGTCTCCAGAATATGCAAGTGAGACCATGACGTTAACTAATGAAGATCCCAACTCGGAACCTATCATGACAGGGATAGCGTCGTGAACAGTTATCACTGAAAAATACTTGAACGCGGTATGATTACTGTTTTACTGTTAGCTGCAACCATTGTCACTAAGATGTTTGTAGCTACAGAAGCACTCTGGAGTATCACAGTTGCAAGCATTCCGACGGTGACAGCAGATATCGGGTCGTTTATTAAGGGTGACTCTTTTATCGCTTTTCCTAAACATTTTGCTTCTAGTTCGTATTTTTCGACGCTTTTTTATGCTTCTGTTGTTCCGTACGTTGAGTATTGTTCATGATGGTTTCCAATTTTTTGATTATTGTTTTGATTGCAGTTTGTACTATTTTTTGTGAAAAATGTCAGCTTTTGAGAGGAATATACAAAAACGGTGAGTAAGAGTTTGACTCAGATTACCGAAAACTAGTTTTTCATGTTCACTATTGTTTTTACCATTGTTTATATCAAACGTTGGCTTTGACTAATACTCTCAATGGGCCTATCCTAGAAAATGTGGTATGAGGAGGACAAAGATGTATCAAAAAAATAGAAAAAGTTTCTCGTGTTTAGAAAGCTCATTAGTTGTGATCAAAAAAGACCAAAAAAACCTTAAAGACAAGTTTTGACATGTCCAGGGAAAGATATTCCTATATTTTTTATTCACTGTTCAACAAAATTGACATTTGCCCAGTATGGTTGGAAATGTTTGATTCAGTTTTATTCCAGACCAATCGGATTACAAATAGCTGAGATGTTTCCTGAATGAGCAGAAATATGATTATTTATTTTTCTATTTTTGAAACCTTGAAATGGAACGATATTTTAGACTGTGAGCTAGCATGAAAACGCTGAGTACAATAGTGATTTTAAACTACTCTTCAAATTGTGACATTGTTGCAACATAGTCTTCTAATTTCACTTCTCATAGCAATTTTTGCATCATGAAAACATTATTTGTGCACGGTAAGAAAAACGATTAGTAACAGTTACATATGTAGTAAAGAAGCATTAAAACATACTTACCTAACCCTCTACTAGCAAGCAGGTTGAATGCAGTAGACATGTTGCTAAGACAGCAGATATAAACGAATAAAACTAGCAGTATCAAGCATACCCTTGCAGTACACACTGCGTAGTACTTCAAACGACCGCTCAACGGTGTGCCTGAAGATCCAAATGATTTTCAGGTTTTTAGATATCTAAAAACTTCTCCAGCTCAAGATACTCGCTACCTCATGTTTATTCTCGGGTTGAACATCGCTAACTTTTTGTCTTTGCATAAAGACAATCAAACAGTCTCTGTGAGAGCGATGGAGACGGGGGATTTCCAGACGACTGAAAAAACAGTAACAATGAGAGTCGTTTTTGATTTGTCTGAGAATGACTGACGAATAGAGAATTAGTTTTGAAGGTGGTGTTAGAATCGTCTATTTGTTGGTTCAAATAATCTCAGATGAGAGAGTTGGCATAATTCTAGAGGAGCATATGAAATATGTAAGGTGTGATTTAAGAAACGCCAGATCCACTCATAAATTGGCGCTTTCGTGGACAAAATTTTGAACGAAATATTTGTTTGTGTATTGAATCGTTGATTTTTGCATCTGAAACCTGTCGAACACGTGTGATGTAAAAAAAAAAGAATAGTTATTGAATACGAACTTTTGAATAAATGACTCTGATGAAAATCAGAACGATTTTTAAAAAGAAACATTGGCATTGGAAATGAATATTTTTGGCGGTATAAAAGAAATATTGGCATTGGCAATGAATACTTTCGGCGTCAGTAAAAATTTATCTTGAACTAAATTATCAATGATTTGTCCATCATTTTTGAAGAGAAAATTAGAGAGAAAAATGAAAAAGGTAAAGAGAGAGGGGGAAAGAGAGAGAGCGTGATCTTTATGATGAAAGAGGGAGGAAAGAGAGAGAGAGAGAGAGAGAGAGAGAGAGAGAGAGAGAGAGAGAGAGAGAGAGAGAGAGAGAGAGAGAAAAAAAAAGAGAGAGAGAGAGAGAGAGAGAGAGAGAGAAAGAGAGAGAGAGAGAGAGAGAAAAAGAGAGAAAAAAGAGAGAGAGAGAGAGAGAGAGAGAGAGAGAGAGAGAGAGGGAGAAAGAGAAAGAGAGAGAGCATGATCTTTATGATGAAGATTCAGATCAGATCAAGAAACTACACGGCGGACAATCGATTTTCGAAAATATGTCAATGTGGGAATATTCATAACACCGTCATGAACACGGGTAATTGTTTTCGAAAGAGTCTGATTCCGGTAGTTCTAGTCGGCTGACGTGCAGAAAATGAGGAAACACGTGTACAACAAACGTACCCGCCATAAACCGAGGTGTATCAGAGTTTGTTGCAAACGGATTCACTGACACGTCTGGGTGGATTTGAGGGGAGCGAACCGGCAGCGTCAAACACCATACAGAGAGAACGAGAGTCGAGTTATTTTTCTCTAATCATTACCTCGTCAACTGTCTCTCTCACCCCCACTCTCTGTATATTCATCACTTCTATGGTTGTTTTCACCACCACCTTCTCATAATTGAGGCACAATGGTTGGTTCCCGCACCATTGCACACGAACATGAGCTGTGATCTCGAGGCGATCCAGAAACTGATTCATCTTCTTGAGTGGTTGGTCACTAAAATCACATTCATACGGTTCGATTGCCAATTACAGTTGGCGCGCTTTTGAACACAACAATGAGGGTTTTTCTCAGATGCATCATCTTTTTGAATGGATAATCAGTAAAATCTTTCTGAAAAAGTTCAGTAGCAAACAACAGTTTTTTTATTCCGAGAATTTTCAAGGATTTTCTTTTATATGGTTTATCAAAAGATTTCAACAGACGTATGTAATTGTACAAAATTATGAGGTGCGCTCACAGAGCAATGATTTATCTTTTCCGGTGGTCTGTCATGGACATCAATTCGTCATAGTTGAGAAGAAAATTATAGTTCATGTTCAATTGAACGATTCAGATACTTTTTCTACATGGGTGGTCATTAAGTACGCTGGTTTTACATGGTTCACTAGCTAATTTCAAATGGCGTCATTGCAGAAGTTGCAGATTTATCATTTTGTGTGGTTCATCCATAAAATAGTTATTTTAACGGTCCAATTGCTAATTTGAGCAGACCTCATTGAACGAGATTATGAAATAGGTTGGAAGCATCAGTATCAGACCTTCTCTGACCGGGATGTCGGATATACGAATTCGATCAAAAAATATTAGTCCCTTCTTTGAAATTCTAAGATTTGCTTCAAATTCAAAAAATAGAACAACAAAAAACTTGTTCAAAATTCACAATCTGACACAATGAGTCTGTCTATGGTCTAGAATCTATAATCTTAGCTAATGATTCCGAGCCTTTTTAATCACAGACGTCAATTGAACTTGTTTTTGTATTTTAATTAAATTTTTCCTAGACCGTCGAGTTGACTCAAATACAAACAAAGCTTAGTTTCTCTTTTGGTAAGCCTGATAAAAATAAATTTGTAAAATTTAAATAAAATTTGTTCTTTGATAGAATTTAACACGAAAATAATATTTCACACTCAAGTTTCTTTCCGAAGCTAGGTGCACTCGAAAAGGACGTTGAAGTAATCAAATAATTTCCCCAAACTGCCAGAATTTCTGATGACGTAAGACTTTTAGAAAAAACAAAAATCTTCTGTGAGAAAAAAACATAACATTAAATAGTTCTGCTGACAGTTCAGAGCGTCGCTGATTCTGAACATTTTTTATTTAGAACGATGCCAATAATATGTAATACATGATCGTTTTGCAGGTTATTGTTATCAGAAAACCATTATTCTCAATAAAATATGATTTCACGTCCAAATAAAAATGTAAACACTGTAACTGTCAAGAAACACTTCTCTCACGCAATGTGATGTGTGGGTGCACCACACAAAAGATCACATCACACTGACCCCCATTTTTTTGTCATATTACTCATCAGAAGACCGGTTCTGCTAAAATCTGACGACATCACTCATTATAAAATCCCACGCAGTGTTAGGATGATGTCGATAACACGTCATGCAAAATCAAACCAGTTTATTCACGTTGATGTTTGCAAAAAACGTTCCGAATTTTCTTGTCTGTATCTATGTATTTTAGCAGGGGATTTATACAAATATGTGTACCAGTACACAAATCACAGATCGTTAATGATGTCGTGCAAAATGACTGTAAAAGCAGTGGAGGGGAAGAATTCAATAAACGTGATATCAGCCGATTTCCTTCTCTTCATCCATCGTCGTTACCAACGGCGTTTCGGAAGTGCTCGTGGTTGATTTCGGGATTCCGGAGAAACTGTCATTTGACGAGTACAAAAACGTCGCTCCGGTGTCAACGTCAATGACTTGGATTGGAATGTTGCAGATGACCTCACCATTTTTCCTGAAGTACAAAAGTGTGTCTTTATGAGAGAATTTTCTGTTGATTCTTGAACAAAATCGAACTTTTCAGTCCAAAGTTCTATTCATCGAACATTAATTGATCTTCGCTTGTGAGCACAAAAAATGTTTTCCAGATTGCAAAAGTCATAATAGTGAGAAGCGATCAGGCAAAAGTAAAAAACCCTTCCGGTTGCTCTTGGCGGCAAAAAGTTGAAACAAACTTTGTTATGAGTCCTTGATGAGTGCTTCTGGTTGAGTCCGCGCGTTTCCTCCTGCTGGTTTCATTTTCAGTAAGAAGTGCGACATTCTGACTTACCTATACTTCAAGTGCAGAACTCTTATCCAGGCGAGGAAAGCGAAAAAAGAAAAGATGAGGGCAGGAAGTACAAAACAGACGACGACCAGCCACATTTCTGAATATGAAATAGAGCAATTATATATTTTCATACGATGAAATTCGATTCAAAGCACTTGAGTGCTGTTTTTCATGTTGATTTTCTTTATGCTGCGAAGAAAAATGGCGGGAAACAAAAACCTCCAATTACGAGAGACGATGGGTTAGGAAATGGATTATTATGATTTATTTAGAACAAGGCTCGATTAAATATTCACTGGGTGTTCGTCGAAGAGTCAGCTGAGTTGAAGCTATTTGTTTGTGATGAGCTTGGCGTCATTGCCCATCACTCGATTCGTCTGTTTGTGGAAAGAATTTAGTGTCTGTTAAGACGTTTTACTATAGACTATAATTTATGTTACGGGAAATTGACCGTCATCACAACTACGAATGGAATATTAATCATATTTAATTTTGAATTTTCCTGGATAAATGTCAAATCTAGCTTGACTCAACGGACAAAGAGTATTTTTCGGACAAAAGAATGGTTTCAATAGCTTTCGTTTTGGATTCACAGTTATTGATTTTAAAAAAAATTAGGCTTCTTATATTTTCAAATTTTTCTGAAAATATGTCAGAACTAGATTCAGTCTATGACTATTTCTCAATTTTTCAAATGAATTAAATTCAGTTTTATCAGAAAACTGTTATTATATTTCGAAAACTTAAAGTTAGTCATGTTATATTTCAAAACTCTCTGGAAATATGTTAAGAGTAGTTGAAATCGTTGGTTTATGAACACTTCTCACACAAAAAACATTTCGATAGTACATATCTCTAAATTTCACAAGAAATGCGTAGTTATCAGCAAGCAAAATGGATGAATTATGATTTTTCATTTTTCTCGAGTAGTGTAGAGACTCATTCCGGGAAACAACTATAGGTTTCAAAAAATATGATTTAAATTAAAACAGAAATCAAATTACAAACGTGAACGTGAAATGCAAAAAATTGGATGATTCACTTAATTGCTAGCTTCTTTAAGAACGGAAGATTGAACATACGTATCAACGAGGGTGTTGCAAGAGTTTAGTCGTAGGGCAACGTTAAGACAACTTACCAGTTCGCGTTCCGACGGAAAAACGCGACATGGCCACGTCAAGAACAAACAATACGACGACGCTTTCAGTGTGAAAATCAGAACGTATACTTAATGTGCTCCGTCCCAAACCTCGGAAAAGCACATAAGGAGAAGGCTCAGTGGTCGGGAAACAACTCGTGTGAGCTGAGAAAAGGGGAGGAGGCTGATTCTGATACATTTTGGATTCCATTTAATTCTCTTCTGGACATGGAGAATGGCAGAGGAGAGGGAGAAGATGAGACACAGCAGATAGCATGTAGTCTATGTGAACGTTTCTACTAACTTGAGCGTTTTTTGAAAATGAAATGCAAAGTTCAGACTGGCAGGTGAAAATTTGTCTGGAAGGATGTTTTCAAGCACACTTTCATTTTGCCGTTCCTTAAAAATAAGTGTCCAGAGACGTTGTTACAAATGCTTTTATGTTCTCGCGTTATTTTTTTCCACAAAGAAGGAGTTTATTTTACTTAAGAAAAGAAGAAATCGTGAACGGAGAAACTTTCTGATAGTGAAAGTGTCAGGAATGTGCAAAGAATACCGCTTGACTGAATGTGAACGTGGGCTTTTCAATCACAGAAAAGTAGTTAGTGGGTGTCGTGATAAAGGAAAAACCAACAGTCAAATGGCCTGGGAACACGACACGCCGATACATGTTGAACGTGGGCACATAATGTGTCTCCGAATTGACCAGGGTAACGGGATAATGGGCACTAGAAGACGTTGTCTTTTGCTGCTCCAAACTCTAAGCACGCCAATCACTCAGAACAATGATTTTTGTGATGAAGAAGAAGAACGGGTGAGTAAACCCTGGCCAATTAGACACTCAGTCTAAGGCGTGCAAGTGTGATGGATATAAAAAATCTCGAAACTTTGCTCCGGATATTCCATTGTGATGCTGGGTGTTTTGCAGAGAGCAGATTTGATTAGAGTGGGGGAGAGCACGGTCTCGGGCACAAAATGTCACATGTGCTCTGCAGAAAAAAAACAATCGTGAATGCATGGAGGCGAAACATTACTCATTTAAGTATTTGAATATTATTTATGAGCCCTACTCGCAAAAAATCAAGCTTTATTTGCTCTCAGCCTGCATTTATAAATAGAGATGAGCCTGGAAAATGCATAGATGATGGAAATGATGGGATGACGTTTACTGTGTCTAGAACCCATCGAGAAAGAGTCGCTTTTGTTTTTTAATCTATGGATGATTGAAAAAATTGAAAAGTGGATTACTAAATATTTTGTTCCGGAACGAACGAGAAACATAAATAATTTCCAATTTTTACATTTAACAATACTGTTGCTTCAATTATGGGTAGAAAAACGATCTCGAACAGTCCTCACGTTTGCCCTTCCTAACTTTTAATTCAATAGCAACTTAATTCCAAAAACAATAGTTCATGTTCGGAAAAGCCGAGAATTTTGTCACCATACGCGCAAAGCAAAACACGTTTCCTTTTTTTCCACTTGTAACAAGGAAAGCTTCGGAAGCGTAATAATCGAGAACATTTCGTTAGATGTAATGAAGACATGGTCGTTTCGTGACACTGAGAAACGCGTGTGTCGTTGTTTTTATTGTTAATTTCCGGCGACATGTGGGAATACTTAGTTAGATGGCAGCAATTCTGGCACTTGCAACAGTCTCATACGCATTTCATTGCAGAATGCTAGGTTTGAAAACTTTGTACTGCCCAGGTGGCAGGTCAAAAACTTGTGCGCGCAATTATGGACGTTAACTTTTTTTCAACGATACCACAGTTTCCCAGTCGAACTTCAACCTCGTTTTTATTCTATCGCAGGAAAACTAAAGTTTCTGATGCAAAAACCTCAGTTTGTATGGACAAAAACGAAAATTTTGTGCCCGGATCGAGTTTCGAGCCTTTTCATCTCGCGTGCGCAATTCCTGATAGGAGTCAATTTGTGAACAAGAGATGAGACAATAAAAACAATAGAGTAGCCGCTTGTGAGGTCTTCAATGATTGCAAGCAGTAAGAACAACATGACGTTGACACTCTTTTTGTTTGTTCAGGCTCTTTTCCGAAAAGTGTGCTTGAATGAGTGCAGGAATAGAAAAAAACACAAAAAAGTGGTTGAAAACAGACAATGAGAACACTCATTGGCTTTTATAATGAGTGTTTTTGTGGATGAGATAAACTGGAAAAATGAGTTTGCAAGCACGGTGGTCTGCATGATGAACTTTTTTCAGAAAAGAGTTAAGTTGAGGAAAATAATATTTCCAGATCTTCATCTTCTCATCATTTTTATTTTTTACTCTTACTCACTGCAATGAAAACACTGATTTTTTTTTCATAATAGATGTTTTCAAGACTAAAACAAGGCAGTGAAAGTTCCATGGTCGAGCAGAATATACACATGCGAGCATGCAATACAATTTCCTACTCAACGTTCAGAAAGTTAGTGTGTGTCGGCTATTGATGTAAAACAGGTGGAAAGAAGTTTGGTCTGAAAAATCTAGTCCTCAGCATGCACCCCTAGGGAATGCGGTGTATTCAGATAATTGCCAAAATTCTTTTTGCACGCTAGAAACTACCACCGATTGTTGTGTATTTGTGTAGTATGCCCCTGACTTGGAAACAAACTCGCAGAGCAGGAAGCGGAAATCGCATGAAGTTATAGTGAGCAGAATACGTGACTTGTTCATGTGGAGTCAGTGTTGCGGATCCCGAGTTATCTCCCGATATGATTTCACTGTGCGTGAACGCACAGAACATACATAGAAGTCTCTTATGAATGATCGGGCCAAAAACCTGTTAAAATAGCAGTATTTTTGTTCATCCCAAAGATAGGAGAATTTTCGGCTAGCAATATGAAAATAAAAAGGATCTAGACTTGCTTTTCAGAAAAGTCATTCTCAAAATATGATTTCTGACAAAACAATGATCGAAACACAAACGAATAATAAAATTGATTCCAGTGATTGTAGAAGGTACCTCAGCGCCTAATTAAGTCTTCATCCCAGGAGGATCGAATAACTGTGGAAACCTGCTTTTAGACAAAAACTGAATACGTGCATGGAAGATAGATACACACAAAAATGAATAATCTTCCAACATGATTGAACGTAAACATGCCAAGAAAATATCAACAAATGTTTTTCTTCCCTGATGAAAGACTTTCTCTAAAACGGAATCTAAATTTAGACCTCGTATTCATAGCGTATTTCGCTGACTCAAAGGCTGTTTTCATTATTAATAAAACGGGCGCTACAATACGAAGTTTTTATTTTTAACGCTTTGAATTAGACAAAATTACGTTTGTTTTCCAAACTTTAGATATAATACTGTGCTTGTAGATGGTGAGAAATTAACAAACCTCGGAGATTCTGAACTTGATGAGCAGCGAGTTCAACAAACGCAACAAATCCCTTGCCATGGCCAAGCATCTTTGAACTGGTTTATGAGTCTTCAAAAGCGCTCTAACCAACTTCCCAGAAGACTCTTCCTATTGTGTTGTTACCTACTCGTCTTTTCATGCTCGGTGAGCTCGAGAAAGCTGCGCGCAAATTCAGAAAGATATATTACAACGTGGAGTCAATAAATTCAGAGAAAGCCTTCTGGATTGAGGCACCCGACGAAGGAAAGACGAATGAGTAATGTGACCTCTTCCTTTTTCTTACCAATTAATGTTTCATGAAAAGTTGGCTAGTTTATGACGTTGCATTGATTCCAATTTGTTCAAGAACATTTCCTTTATTAAACTCGTCTTGTCAATTCATTATTCTGAGGACTTCTATGACGCACGTCGGTTCTATTTAAGATGAATATCGGAAGTCAAGTACACATCTTCATATGTTTTGAGCCATTGATTCTTTGAGGTTCAAATTTAAGAATCAATGAAAGAAATTTTCACGTTCGTTCATAATGGGTTAGAGCAAAAAATTAGTGCAAATATAGAGTTACGACAGGAAAAGTCGTCCCAGGAACTCAATTTTTTCCGTGAGAATATCCCACGTAGATACTTTTGTCACACCCATGGTTCTGGCGTTTTTAGCTTCTCTCAAAAAAAAATTCATTCACGTGTTCAATCTCTGTTCTGTGTTTTGGACTCATGGGAGCTTTTCAGGACTCACAAAAAGAGTGAAGCGAGTTTATTGAATTCGAAAAAGTCTATTGTTCAATATGAGTATGAAGAGTTCCACCTAACATATTCACTAGGTCATAAAAGACCGTAGAGGCAAGCTAGTGAGGGAAGGATGTAAAGTTCCGCTGGGGAAAAAAGAAACGAGCAGAGTGTTATTACTTTTCACGAAATAAACAATTCGTGTGTACTCATGGCGATATGAGAAGACGTTTGCTCAACGACGCTTTTCAGACACTTAACAAAACATTTTAGCAAAAAGAACGTTATTCTCAGAGCTCTCTCTTTGCCCTCTTTCCTTTTGGTGGCGGTGGTGCTGGTGGTTCTGGCTCGTCGTCTTCGTCATCTGAAAGGAACTTTGAAGGTTATGAAGTTTCTACTCCTACCGTCAAGGGAGATGGATCCATTGAGAATCTGGTCGATCCAGGACTGGAGGGCTTCAAAGTTCGAGTCCGAGTGCTTTTTTGGATCGTCGAGGTTGACTTGAGATGTTTCGAACCAGATTCCTTCCTTCTGAATTAAAAGATTCAGAATCTCAGAAGCATGTTCTCCTTACCTCACTGATGTCAACAAGTCCAATCTGTGGTCCTTCCTCGATGTCAATTCCGAACATGTCTTCCCAGACGTCAACCATGAGTGGGAACTCATCAGGATCAACAAGGATGATTTCCAGGGTCCCAGCATGTTCAGAGTTCTCATCGGCGATCTTGTCCAGAAGCTTCTTCATGGCACGTCCTTCTCTGGTCTCCTCATCAACAAAGGCGAGAATCATCTTCTCGTCTTCTTCTGGGTCTCTCTGAAATTCCAGAATCATCTAGGATTCAGCATTTTCCACGTACCCAGACGTTGAAGTAGTTGTCCAAAGTGAGCTTCTGCATAACTGGCTCTTTGTGCTTCTCAACCCAGGCTTCGAATTCCTCTTCTGGAAATATTTTTGAGAGAATTCGCACGTTGTCAAACCGGTATCAGCGGAAGTTGGTGCGAAAAGTGGATCCTCCTCGAATGGTCGTCTCATTTGGACTTCTCCGACACGTTTAAGTCCAACTTTACGTGCCCACTAAATGACTTTGAAGTTCTCATCGTTATGGTTAACGCGTACCTTAGATGTGACAACTGCGAAGAATTCAATTTCTCCCATGAAGTCTTCGGCGGCTTCTTCGAATTCCTTCAGGGCTGAAGTGATGAATATAATGATTTCTCATAACATCCCACATACCGACTGATCCAGGTTCAAAATATCCAACAATTCTGACGCACTCGTCATCGAGGTCATCGAACTGTTCAAGATCGTGCTCGTCGTTAATGATGGTGACTGGATCATCAGGAATCTGAACTTTAATGCTAATAGAGAATTAATTCTTGACCAACGTCCATAAGCCAGCTGACAAAGGTTTCTGGGTCTCTGACCCCGTTGTACTCAATCTTGTATCCATCCTTGTAGACGTGGATAGTGTCTTCTCCCTTTTCAACCTCTAAATTAATTTAAGTTCATCAATATCACATCAGCACGCTAAAGTGCACGTTTGTTTATCGAATCAATCAAAAAGCGTTACTGAAGAGGCAAAAATGATCCGACTCTGTTACACTAAAGCGTTCTCTCTCTCCAGAGACGCCACGGTTCAAGAAATAAGGAACAAGATTCCCTCTCGTGGGTGTCAAACATGTGGTTTTTAATGATCATTTTATGAGTATTCCAGTTAATGTGAATGTGGTTTCAGGAAACGTTGTAAAGGAACTATGATCCACCGAGGAACAGCAAAAAAAGTTTTTGATGGAGAGATCAAGAAATTTTCCGAGAAAATATTTCAATCATTGACTTTGGAAGAACTGAAGTTCTAGTACTCGAAGATGACCCAATTTACGTTTTACTCAAAGACAATCACTTCACGTAATTGTTTCCAAGTCGTTTGTTGATGCAACTGACACAAGGAATGTTCTAGAACAATTGCTTGCTCGCATCAACAAGTGATTTGAAATTACGTTTCATGTAAACCTTCCTGACGGCGGAGTTTGTGTTCCTTAGTAGTGTTTACAGTGTAGAAGTTGTATCCGCGCTTGGTCATGATTTGGGCAGAGAGCTAAATTTCAATTCTTTTATGTTCTCACGAAATTCAAAACCTGGAGGAAGCACTCGTACTGATCCAATTCAGAGTCGTCTTCTTCCACGTCGTTGAAGAAAATCACAGACTTCGTGTCTTCGGCAAAAACGGTCTTGTTGAAGTTCTTCTCGGTAAGCACCTGAAGAAATTATAAGTTTAAGCATACCTTTGATCTACCTCAGTTCTGTCGAATCCATCGTATTCCAAGTCGGGATATCCCAAGAACATGCACTCCAGGTCTTCATTCTTGGAGACGCCTGCTGCAACAGCGGAGATAACCAGCAACAAGCCGGTTAGGTGTAACCAAGTCATCCTGAAAAAGCTCAACTTGACAGGTCAAGTGGAGAGAAGCTCAAGGAGTTGAGAGAGAAAGTATCAAGTTGATAGTGTGAACATTTCAACAAGCATGCGAGATAGTGGAGTGAGATGCCATTGGATGTGAGATTCGGGTGCCGGCTGCTCCCGGCGGCTGCAGCAACGGTGTAACGAAGTTTTTTTCCTGTTCCACATATCAGTTGTGTATATCAAGCACGTTAAACTCGACCAAGAGCGTGGAGTTTTGTGTGGGCTTGAGGACGAAAGTACACTGCTCGTCACATTATTTTTGAAGAAGAGATAAGTAATGGGCCGAAAGCTTTCAGTACATCAAAGTGAGAAGATGTGCCGGAAATAGAACTTTTGTTTTAAACGGTTGGACTGAATTGAGATAAAACTATTCTTCTATTTTTTACAACAGGATATTTTTCAAACAAAACGTATTGAGAAAAGTTGATTTTGAATTTTGTGAAGTATCGAAAATGCTTGTTTTCGAGTTTTTTCTAGCTCGTGAAACAAAATATATTTCCAAAGTGTTTACAAATTTTCCTGTATGTCTACAAAAGTTCAAGAGTCATTGACACAAAAACAAGAGCAAGGACTGAAAACAAGGTATTCGAGAGTTTGTACTTTCGAGATCAAAACTCAACGCTTATGAATGTGACAACTATGACAGGCAAGAAAATAACACAGCTTGAAACTTTGCTACGTAGATAAATATCCGTTGTGGCAGAGTAAAAGACCGGCGGATGAGATTTGATAGGAGCAAACATGAAGTGACTCCATAGAGTATACCGACACTTGCTGACGTCGCGAGCACCAATAGAGATACAATGTGGGGTACGAAACTAAACAATCCTAATTGAAATAATAGGAATTTAGGGAGATTTGACATGAAACTCGAAATACAAATTTTCGTTATTCCTGTAAACTTTCAAATTCATTGCAGAAAAATAAGGAACGCCTTTTTGAAAATGAAAACTTTGGTGAAAAAGTTAAATTAAACTTTTGAAAAGAACATTTCAGCGATGAATGAAACGTTAACATGTTTTTTTATTCGTTTGTTCAAGCACAAATGTATGTTCCCACTATTTTGAGAATTTTATTTCTCGATGTCCTCTCCAGAAGTAACGGCTTATGCTTCATCGCAGACGGGAACAAACAATCGACGCCGTATTCGGTTCAAAGGAATCATTACTGTAAGCTAGGGTTTGACTGACTGGTCTTCATGATGCAATTTCCGACATGCTTCTATAACCGCACAATTAATAAGGCGCTTATGGGGCGTTATAGAGCGGTAGGGCACGCCAAGTTTCACTTGAATAAAAGCTTGACAAAAAGTCAACCCATAACTCACTGTTCCGAATGGTATAAAAGCGGTTTCAGTTGACTGGATTTGTTACCGTACTTGGGATTAAGTCACCTAGATACTCAGATTTCATGTTTCCTTTCCTTACCTTCTCTCTATCTGTTGATTTCATCAGTGTTCTAGAACTTCTTGTTAATTATCTCCAGTTTTCAAAATCCAATTTGAGTATTCATGACCTCAGATTTTCCAATGTATTTTGTCGATGAAAAATTACAAAGTATGGATGAATATTACCGAATTATTTAGTACAATTCAAATACTTTATTTCTCAGTGCTTCTAAAAACTGCTTCTTTATAACTTAACACTCAGGTTTCGTTTTCAAAGTTTTTTAATTGTCAAACAAGTTCGGTCCTTAAAAACTTTTAACAATCTTCAAGTTGTTTTTTCCCAAACAGTGAGACTCCTGACTGTCTATACTTCCTCCTCAATCAACAGCTTATTTATGTTTCTTACCAGGTATTTGTAAGCTTAGCACGTTGTTTTTCGTTCAATTTTCTGGACTAGATACCATGTCTGTACCTCCAGCTACTACACGTATAACTACTACCTGTCACCAAAATTGTTAAGCACGTGAAGATCTGTCTTCCGCCAAGTATATAATAAGACACTGGGAAAACAGACTGAAGAAGATGCAATTAACAAGTAGGCATTCTCATTGCTGACTTTGTAGAGGCAGAATGTGAGAGAGAGGATCATGCAGACTGTAGAAATCTCAAAACTGCCTTTGACGGAAAACAATGCAAGTGCTGTTGATGCAGCCACTTGTCATCCGGACTGAGGATTCTGAACAGTTTTTGGCGCCTTTATACCCAAATGTTACTACTCAATAACTGTTTCCTGCACTGGTGGCTCATTTTTTTACTTGTTTCTCACATTATTTTGTGTTACTCCAGATATCCTCTTTATCACTGTTTTCTTCTCTTTGATGTTTACTCTTGTTGATTTCTTTCCAACGTTTTCTCTCTTGTTTGGTCTCTGTACTTTCAATTCTGAAATGTGAATTCTGGTTCTTAATCTGACGTTTTTCTTTGTCCTTGTCCATTTAAAAAATCTCATTTCAAAATTCAACCTTTTTTTTCTGCAACTCTAACATTCAAAACCGACAGGACTATGATCTTTCGGAATCTCGTTCCAGCAATGTTGCATTAGTGGGATTTACGATAGCAAATGCGCACTTTCGAAGTTGGAAAAAAGTTAATGTTTAGATAAGCGGCGTATTCTTTGTTTGTTGACTCTTGTCTGCAAAAATAAGGCATCTTTTTTGTTTAAGGGATTTGCTATACAGTTTCATTCACAAGAATTTTCTGTTTTCCACATTCAGACGATTCAATCTATTGGCTTTACAGTATCATCAGGCCAGATAAAATGCAATCATCATAAAAAATGTTTTGTCGTCTGATGTAATTGAGGATGTAGAGACGACAAAAGAGTAAGTACGGTTAAATAGGGGCATCTGTCTAGTTCTCACCCCATCTCCATCGATGCTTAATGAACGCATTGAATGCAGCTTGGAATGGAAAACTTGGTCGCTTTCAGTTTGAAACGGTTATCTCTGATTACCTGCGGTTAATGTGTTGCCGGTTCTGGATTTTGTCTTGCTTATGCTGAATTTCGACTAATTTGCCAACACCTTCCTTGTTTTCATTCACGGCGGCATTCTGAAGCATTGCCTAAGTTTGAATCTCATGTCTCAGAAACTGCTCACCTTCTCACTCCTAACATTTCAATGCCCTTATGCATTTTGAGATTCGGCGGAAACTCATATTTTTCAGTCCGAAATGTTTATCGATATTAAAAATTTCCAATTTTCACTCAATTAAGCATTTTTTCCTAATTCTACATAGAAATAACATGTTTCAGTGAGTCCTAACTCCGAATTGGCACATGCACACGTGATGCCATACCGTTCTCTAATCATATTCACAGTTTTCACGTTTCCGACTGTCACAAACTCGGCGACTGACTTTGAAAATGCAAGAATTATTGGTGAGACTCATCTTTTTCCTTACTCTAATCACGGATTTAGGCCTGCCTCAAATCCAATGCTCAAGAAAAACGATTACCATTAACTATGAAACAAACGTGCCTTTTCAAGGCAGGATATCGGTAATTTTAGACCGAGCTCTTTCTGATCTACCATTTTCCAGGTGTTAAATAAATTGTACGTACCGGAGTGCAACCAAGACTACGCATCCAATATCCAGAAAAACGCCACGTTCCGCATGAACATAAACAAATGCGTGGATTCTGAATTTTTAGGGGTTTGCAGAGTTATAATTTCTTGATCTACAAGTTACTTCTTTCAGAATGGCTCCAGACTACTTTCAGCACACGTAGAGATTGGATTCCATCCTCTTGTCATCACGGGTAGTGATAGAATTTATTCAGTTCAGTGTGTGGACAACAGTCAAGTCAATGCGGTGATTCCTGTGGATACTGATGAATCGTGAGTATTCAACTTTTACCAAAAAGTTTTTTCCCACAAGTATCCACGTAAATTACATTTTATCAAGTTTAAGAGAAAACATAGTAAGAAACCTACGACCTTCAAAATTCATGATTTATGACTCTCAGTCACATTAAAATCCGCAATTATTCCAGTAGATCAGATCTAGCTTTTCCACTTCGTAATAGAAAACGGTCGACAGTTAGTCGACCAAATTGCTACCTCTCGCAACTTTAATTCTAATTGTTGTTGTATACGATTGAGTCATCGCGTGTTACTCGGAGTAAAAGTCACATTGCCCAATTCAGAGGTTACACGATTAGCCTTGAGGGTGCAATGAGAAATAAGCAATTAGAATGAAACAAGTGTAGATGAACACTTATAGTCACTTACCAAGGTGTCAACGACGTTGTTTCTTCTGTATAATGGGTGTTGTTCAATCGTGAGACCAAGTGGAGTTCTGCAAATTTGGGGTCTCAAAATTTATAATTTTATCATTTTCTCCACAAACTTCCGAGAATTACAAAAAACTTGGTTATCTAATGTATATTTTGTGTTCAATTATCACGCCTTTCTAGCTTAAAAAATTGAGAATTAAAAAAGTGATGCGTTGAATTTTATCGTACTAACTGTTCATGCACAACTCAGAAGTGTTTAAGCACTGAATGAAATTTTTGTATCGGGAGATACTCTTTTTATTCACTTATTCGAGAAATGTTTTAAACCATTGTATACACTGTTTTTACTAGTTCAATATTTTTTCTCACTGATTCTTACTTTAAAACTTTTTTCTTCTCACGAATCGTGTGCACGTTTTAGTGACTGTGTTTGAATATAAAAACGATCTGAAAAAAGTACTGATTGAATTTGAGAAAGAAAAAAACAGCAAGAAATAATGCTTTCATAAAACTCCGTGAATTTTTCGGCACATGAGTATAAATTCAAAAAGAACAACCAGAATTTTTGTGAAGATGATACAAAAATCAGATTTGAGTTCATTTAGAAACTGCACGCATCTTGTCCGTATGGCATCCAAGTGGGAAAGTACCGATGAATTTCATCTTGGAGATGCGATCGTTCATGAATGGAGCTGTAAACTTGCAAACAAAGGTGACAGTCTTCATATCATTCAAAATTATCCTAATAGAGATAATGTATGCTTCTTAATCAAAATTTTCAGAAATAGGGAAAACCCAACTCTACCTCACAAGCTGTAACGGAATCTCACAAACTGGTCAAGTGATCCATCTCATAGATGAGAATGGATGTATCATTGATTCGGAGCTGATGGGAGAAGTTGTGTACAACAATTATATGCCTAAATTGTATGCACGAGCGAAGATTTTCAAGCTCGTCACTAATGAAAAGTAAGCTGTTATATGATTCACATTGAGCAAATCACCTTTCAGATACCGCATTGAATGCTTCTTGGAGTTCTGCAGCAAATCGTCGCCTTGCAAGGATAGGGCTTTCGTAAGTGAATCTTGAAGAATTTTTCTTATTTTTTCAATGTTCAGCCCCCAAAATGTGCCTTCTCGAAAGAAGAAATCATCAAGAGGTATGAACAGAAGAAGATTTTCGACAATGGTGAACAAAATACCATGCCAGGTGAGAACAACATTGGTTTTGAAAACAGTATTTCAGGCAATCCCAATTCTGGATACGACAAACGTGTCAAGGTGAGCTCTAACTGGCTGACGATCACTTCAAATCAGTACACCAAACTGGATACGTTACATGAACGTGAGAAGCTCACAAGAAAATTATTAATTCATTTGGTTCAGGTTATCATCTCTTCACAACACTGAATACAAACATCGTTGATCTTCCAGAAGCAGACCCCGTTAACCATTTCCTCATGGGGATTTCATACAGGTATTCAGAACACACAACTTCTATATTCAGTTTTCAGAAATCCGGATTTACCACCAACAACGAAAAATCAGAAGATTGAAGAAACCAACAAGATTGAAGCCGTGAAAACTCTTCACCCGTCTTTCAACCCGATCTTGACGCCTTCTATCGTGAGGGAATCTGATTTCAAAAGAAAATAGAAATTCCAGGATTCCGACGAAGCGTTCATCGAGTCAATCACGTTGGGTAGTAACAGAGTTGATGCAGAGCCGATGATAGATAAACCGTCACTAGCTGTTGCTCCGATGCTTGGAAGTAGTATGATTGAGTCAACAAATATCCCAATCATCTCAACGACCATGAAGACAGATGAAACAACTACAGAATCTGAGCCGGAAATAATCAATACTTTGCCGTCTCAATTGGAAAGAATCAGCAAACCGAAGAGGTAGATGAACTATGATTATCGTTCATTTCATAAAAGAAACGTTTGTATATTCTTCTCGGGATAAGTTACCTAAGATAATGTGTGTAACTCGAACTCATGAAAAAAAAACAAACAAGAATTTTTTATATTTTGGGTTATCATTCAATCGTTTTCACCTCAGAAAATAAGATTTCTGAGAACAAAACGAGATTTTGAAAAAAAAAACAGTGTGACCTAATCAAAACAATCAGTATCTGGTCTTTTTTGAAATTGTCCAATATTTGCATCAAAAACCGATTTTTGATTTTTTTTATTGTACTAACTGAATGACCTATTTTAGCAAAGCCGAGGAACCAGAAAAACGCGAGAAAATCAACGCTGCCGAAACTACCACAGTTGCGAGTGGTGAAAACCTTCAAGAGATAAAAAGTAAAGAGATCCAAGTCGTCAGTACCACTACAAAAGCCACGAAGACTACAAAAAAGCCGACCGGACCGACAGGAAAACCACCGGCAAAATTCCAGTTTTATACAGATTTAACGTCAACAGCAAGAAGTGTGACCCCCACAACACCATATTTGCAAAAGAAGAATGCGGAAGAAGTGAGACTGAGAGATCGTGACAATCTTAAGATCTAACATCTTTCAGAGTGCTTCTGCAAGTGAAAGGACGTTCGGGAAGAATTGTGAGTTTATCCCTCTTTTCCTTTTCCAAAATGAGAGAGATGCGAGAATTGTTCATCTTACATATAATTGTTCCGTGATGTTCTGATGTAATGTACGATTGGAATCGTGAACACTTCCTCAATCGCTATCTTTCAATGTTGATCAGAGGACTCTGTGTAGCCTAAGTTTGACTCATCACAAAGGGAAAGCCCCTGGAGCCCGTGATCAGATATAGAGTTTCAAAGAACAAGAAAAGAAGTAGATTGTCAAAAAAGCTATCAAGTTTCTGAAATTAAGTTCTTGTAGGTTTGATACATCAAGAATGAATTCTGAAGAAATCGTCTAGTAACTTTTATAAATTTCTCACTTTTTTGGTTGTTAATTTGAGTCATTACATGTCATATTCGTTGGTGAAGTACATTCGAAAACAAGTTTCTGAGATTTGAAAAAACAAAAATTCGGAGAAAAGATTGGATATTGACCAAAATAATGACTTTCAAAAAATTATTTTAAACATCTGATTTTATCTTGTAGCAGTTGAAGTTCAAAAAACTTCCAAAGCTCAAAGCAAAAATGTTTTGTTAATTCAAAGACCCCTAATGATTTTCAAAAATTCTCATAAGTTTTCACAGTCAAACTTACCATTTCTCAGCTAATACAATGAGTAATTACAATTGAGGATCCCCGTTAAGACAAAAACTATTGACAATAAGTTTCCCGCACTTGAACTTGCAGTTTCTTATTAAAGGAACCTAGATCGCACTTTGTGGTTTGTGTCTGATTCATGTTATAGTGAAAATAAAGAAGGAAAATACTTCGATTTTATCTACGCCATCAACCTGAATACACCGTGAAAGGGCAATAAACAGCTTTAACATTTTTGCATTCTCTAATGTGACAACATTGTCAACTCTCGTAGTTTTTGTACAGCGGAGAAAAATTTCGTATTGTTTGTGCTTTAACGACACGTGACTCTAAACAGCTTTCGTTGATTTTATGACCTAATCGAATGAGTCATGCATAATTGGAGTACACGAACAAAACGATTGAATCCAAATTTAATTACACTCGTAAAATTTATGTACTGAAATGTTGTTGATCTCGTCAACAAAGTTGATGTAGAAGTGAAATCATTTTTTCACTACTCATCTGATCACAGTCCAACAACGAAAAGTGTTTTGATGATCAGATAATAAATCAACTAAAGTGAACCTATTCAATCGGATCGACGTTTTTGAAGTATCATCAATCCATTTTTTGTTGTCGTTCGCTCGCCAAGTCAATTTATTTTGTGTTCTTGTGCAAAAAACGTCTGCAAACTTGCTAGATGCAAAAACCCATTAATCAAAATATCTTTTGAGACGAACGGCTTGTGAACAATGGAGCTGATTGGCGATTGGACGACAGAACGATCAACGACACCGATGTGATGCCTTTGAGACAAGTTGGAGCGTGTCCAAACGCCACAATTATATCTGTACGTTGCTCTAAAAATAGACATGGTCGATAAAAAGTAGCGTGTTTGTGATAAGAAGACCAGGTTTTTAAATGACTTTCTGGTATTTAGAGATCTTTACTGCAGCAGTACTTGTTTGATGCCTTGGCCCTATTAGGAAGTAGAAGTTTTGCTCAAAAAATTTGAGAGATTGGGAAAATCACGTTAAATTTAAAAAATCTACGTTTCACATCGACTTTGCAAATACAAATATACATTTTACGTCGATTCAGTGAATAACTCTTACTTAAACGACATCTCAGAGTTCACAACAATGCAAGTGGTCCGGAGTCGAGCATTTACTTGTTGTGTGGTCCTTTGCATCCCTTCTCGTATGGATGGTGCTCATTGGTGTCTGCTTCTACAAACACTCCAACCGGAAACCAAGCTGGATGTCTTTTAGGTAATCACTTCTCTGACCAAATGATCATTAGCAAAGAAATCATGACGGCTGATTACAACACGTATTGAAATGTGTCTTATCTAGAAATTGAAGTTCAAGTGTTTGGGTGTTCTCTGAATTCTATGTAAGAAAAAACCCCTTCCGATAAGACTCCTGAATGAAATCGGACCTTGGTCATAGCATATTCTAGTCTCTTCTAGTCTACAATGTTCATGAACGGGATCATTCTTTTTCAGAGAGCAAGAAATAAGGCAAGCCACTCAATCAAGAGTTTTACAACAAGATCATCCATGGACTCATGCAGACGCGTTTGAAGAGCGTAATCGGAGTAAAAACGAAATTTATGTTAACAAATTTTGATCTTGTGATGTAATTTATTGTATTTGTATAAACTGTTCTCATGGTTGTTTTTTCGACTTTTAAAGATGAAACTTTGAAATGTTCTTCAAGATGTCCGTCGTCGCCCATCCGGAAATAGGCCAATGAGCAGTGATGAAGACCTTCATGATCATTCGGAAACATTATAAAGTGCTCGAAAAGATTCGAAGTTCAACGAAAGCGCATCTGAAGTAGTTGTAACATTTATTGCAGCGCGAGATCATTACTTGCGTGTAATTGAGTAGCTTCATTAATTTCAATGATTGGATTTAAATCCGTATAGATGTTGTACATATTTCATGACGAGTCGTTTGCAAGCCGTGTCGCAAAAAGAGATGCTTATTTGCACGTACTAAACAATCGTGGTAATTATAGTGAAGGCATCAGAATTCAAAGTAAGCCTCTACTCAGTTCCGCTAATAACCAGTCGCTGACACTGTTCTTGGTAACAATATCAAAGTTCACATTCGAAACTTGATCCGCACTACATTGTATTGTATGATGACAAATCATGTGGGAGAATTCGTTTTGATCTTTTTTGATCGAGCGATTTCCAGATCAAACCACAAAGGATTTACGTTCAATAAACAGACGTGGACAGTTCAGAGTCTATGTATCGAACAAATGGCGTTGTTTGTTGTTGACAAGCTTCATCCACGAGCTTATTCTTGAAAACAAATTTGGTAAACAGTTCAAAATTATCGAATTCGTTTGGAATTCATGAAAGTCCCCGGTTAAAATCACCCTCCACCCCACAAAGACAGTG
Source organism: Caenorhabditis parvicauda (assembly GCA_963978915.1). Taxonomy (NCBI): domain Eukaryota; kingdom Metazoa; phylum Nematoda; class Chromadorea; order Rhabditida; family Rhabditidae; genus Caenorhabditis; species Caenorhabditis parvicauda. Next base: position 14,089,048 of record OZ022249.1, on the reverse strand, counting down.
TTTGCTGTAAGAATGATTTATTGTAGTTTCCGAAGTTTTCAAAGTGTCTTCCTGTTCGATAACCATCCCTAACAGTTTGTATGTCCGCAAATCTTTCTCACAAGTCACAAAATCAATCATCGTTAGATAAAAACGACCAGCAGGTTCTTTTTCTTTGATTTTTTCTCAATAACGGAAGTGTTATCGTTCCTTGATGTGCTTTGGAACAATAGTGATTCAAGTCGTTAGGTCCTTCCGAAGTTGGCCGACCGATGTTCTTCCTCAAACATGCACTCTAGGCGGTTTTTGATGTCTCATTGCAAGTTGTGTATTGACCAATAAGCAAGTTTCTTTATGTTGAGAAGAGTTTGTTGAAATGATACTATTGAAGAAGGGGTACTATTATCAAAAAACGATGAATTGAGTTGCCTCACAGTCATCATGATAACACGTTGTTTACCAAACTGTGATTCATTGATGGATTCGCGATGGAGTGATAGTTCTGTCTAGTCTACATAATCATCTTTTTTACATTTCATTGCAGCAAAACTGAACACCACCCTTATCATCCAGTCTTAGCACCGAGAAAGTAATTATTATTGTGCACAAGTTTGTGCAGCTGTTGGCTAATTTAGCTCTTGATTCTGAGAAGAAATCCCAACAAAGATTAGTTTCGAAATTGGCACGTAACATTTTAAACCAGAACTTTGAACAATCGAGCGGCAGTTCGGCGAACGCATACAATGTTGCCTCATATGGTATGACGTCAATCAATGAACTCGGACAACACAACACATAATCGGATAATTTTATTAGGAAAAGTGCGACGATAAGGGTGAAGACGCAAATTCCAAACATTCTGTTGGGTTAGCAGTGATTTATGTTCAGTATCAGTTTTTGAGTCTATATTGTATTTTTGAAGAGAAAAGTATCAGTACCACGTATCATGAACCAAAATAATAAAGTCAAAATGATGATGTGATATGAAACCTGAATATAGAACTCAGTAGGCGTTCATGTTCTATTTAGGTACTGGTGTGTATTAAATTGTACAGGTTTGCAACCAAACTATAATTAAAATGATGTTATGCAGTCTGAATAAAAAATCCAGTGGGTGTGAACGGGATTTTATTCGACACTGTAATGTGCTTGTTATGTGTTAAAATAAGAAAACCATGAAAATGATGTGATTTACAGCTCGAATATAGTATCCAGTGGGCGTCCACGTCAGTTTATGAGATACCGTAATTTTTAATGTGTTTTTATTCTGAAATAATATCGTTGGGTCCACCTCCTAGGCGCTAATTTCAGTATGATTTCCTAGCTCGCGTAGCTTTCAGCAATCTCTCGAAAAGAATCTGTTTTCGAAATCACTTCTCTCTCAACCTTGTCATCTAATTTATTACTCCAATCACACAATTATGATATGATCTTGCTTTTTGGCCTTGAAGCGCAGCGAGTGGAAAGACCAAACTGTAGCCAGTTAGAATTTAAAGCATTTTAAAACTGAATTTACCCGGAAATAATAACTTTCTTCATTTTTTTCTCTCTCTCTTTCTTTCTCTTCCTTTTTCTCTTTTCCTCTCTCTCTCTCTTTTTCTCTCTCTCTCTTTCTCTCTCTCTCACTCTATTACTCTCTAGCTCTCTCTCTCTCTCTCTCTCTCTCTCTCTCTCTCTCTCTCTCTCTCTCTCTCTCTCTCTCTTTCTCTCTCTCCCTCCATCCCTTTCTTTCTTTTCTCATAATCATCATCCTATCTCCCCGTTCATCATCATGATCAGTTGTACACTACAAACGTGCCGAGAACTGTTCAACTCATTCAATTTCTCTTTTTTCCTGATAAAACAACAATAACGTACATCACTAGTTGACGTGTCTACACCGGTTACACATGCATTATGACAGCAGTTCAGCCCGATTCTGCAACGTTTACCGTACTTACCATACACAATGATGTCTAAAAGATCATTCGCCGGTCAAATTTGTGTCACTGCCTGTTTATTTTGGTTTATCGCCACGGATGTACGGGTGGGCGTCGGGGTCGGTTGACTCATCATCTCGGCTGGTAGAGGTATATTGTATTGGAGAACCACTTGTCACCCCGTCCCCCACGCACAAAGTGATCAGTGGTTATCTAGCCCCTCGACTTGCAGACCTGCTAGACTGGCTTTATGTAAAACACCAGCGACGTCGGCGAACACATCTAGCAATGTCAGAATCACGAAATTACAAATTTAAAAAAGGAAGTGAGAAAATTGCAAAGTTGTGCACTACAAATTTAGCAGAAAAGGCACACTCGGGGTCATTGTTTGCGTCAATTTACATTTTTAATCGTTCTCGCGTGCGCAAAGGTCAAAAATTTCATAAGATGGAAGAAGATACTAAAGTGAAGAATTTGATCTTTTAAGTTCTTCGAAAGTGCAACTATTTGTTTCCAATATTCTCGACACAAACCTGTTTGCCTTACGTATAGTCTGTAGTTGATGTGATTTGTGAGTGACCGATTGTGATCGAAAATCATAAATATGTGTCAACACACGCTACCATTTTGCATCATGTCTGTGATCAGTGAATTTGGAATTTACGGAAGTGAACGGCACAGAAGATTCTAATCATTGTCACCACGGGGTCGTTGAGATGTTCAAAGTACGCGCATTCTTCGTTCTCTTAGTAGAGAATGATTAGCAATCCCTATTGAACATCGCACGCGTTGTTTGGTTGGATGTTCTCTTAGGAGAAGTTTAAAAATTGGTGCATGGTCCGCCTCCGACCCCGCTTTTTGATCAAAGATTGAACTTTGGTGCTGATGATCCTTTCTCCGCACTTAAACGAGCTTAACTCACCAAGTAATCCTTTATAACAAAAAAAGTGTTGATTTATTCATCACAATGGTCAGAAGAAGACTATTTTCGACTATTCCCTCATGAGTTCGTTTGCAACGATGTTTTTGTAATCGGACACCAGAGTTTGAAAGTGACTATAGTGATCCTCAAAACAAGATGAGACTCGGAAAATATGTAAAGGTACGCGGCAGTGAAAATTCTGGATTGCATCAAAACAAATTCATTTCTTCTTCTAAACAATTATATTTTTGCAAAGTTTATTCTCAAGACATGTGAGTCAATTTAGAAATGATCTCGATCTATTACGATTGTAAGACAACCAAAATCTGGTGTTCTGTATAGTCAAAAACGTGTGTTCATTCTCAAATTCGGTTTCTGTTCTGTAAAAGTGAGTTATACACCAAATACCGAGTGAAGGTCGAACAAGTTTTGGTCCTGGAAAAATAGGAGGACACACTACCACCACCACGCTGCTATTAAAAACTAATAACTTCTAGGAACGAGAGAGGTTCATTGTGACTGGTTTGCTTGGTTTGAAACATGATCGCCCTGGATAAAGATCTTTGGATTTTGATCCTTTCAAAACATGTTTTCTTCTCCGATTTCTTACGAGGAAGTCGTCTGGCCGTCTTTCTGTTGTTCAAAGAGATTCCGCCACGATGTTTCAGTCAATGAAGTGCAATGCACGGTCAAATATACTTCTCAAAACAATGTGTTGTTTTCTGTCTTTTCAACATGGTGATCGCGAAGTACGTTGACCTATTGGGCGACAAAAACCACCGGCAAACAATGCTTTGCTGACTGTAGATTGATCTACTAGATTGATCCTACATCCATTTCAAACACTTTGATTGAACCGTAGGGATCATAGTACAATTACACATATGGTTAATCACACAGGGGGTATGATTTTCAAAGATGAAAAACGAAATTTAGTCGTAAATTGGTTGGTTTACTCTATAGAGTGTTCAAACAACCCGATTCGGCATCACGTTTGGTCTTTGCAGATCAGAAATGAGTCGCGTTCAACTGTGTGTATGTGTGTTGAATCACCGACAACTGTCATTTCGTCATTAAATCATGAACTGATAGTGATTGGTGTTATGAAATTATCAGTCAAGTTCCGACATTCACGGAACTGTTTCCTTCTTTCAAGTGAAGACCGTTTTCTGTCTTGATTTAATCAGTCCGTCCGGTCGGTCAGTGTAACATATCGGTCTTCGACACTTTCTGAGGTTAAAAACTGTTCGCAGTTTTTTTCGTGATGATCTTTCACCATTAGAAAAAATCAAATACAAATCGGAAACCAAAAGTTCAACACAGTTAAGCATGGTAATGAAAATAATAGTTGTTGCGGGTGTGTGTTCTGTTCAACTACGGGCGCACGACCATTTTACGATGCATAATCTCTATTGAAATGACGTGCATACAAGATCTGTCTCAAAATGATCTACTGTTTCAGTTGCACGCGATGACCTCGATCACGTCCGGCTCACTGCTCTCAATTACCGTCTCCCACTTGATCTTTGACGATGTTGTAGGTGGCTCACCAAGACATGAGTCAATAATCGGTATCTTGAGAGGGTATCGCAGTATCACGTTTTGGTTGTTTTATTTTCCCTAGATTATTTTCCAGGAATGTACTACCTGGCTTCACCTGTTCGCTTTCCATATCAATTTGTTCATCAATCTCAGTCATTGAAGTAGTTTTCGTTCTTTGCCTTTTGAATTAGCCAAAAAATAGTTTTTGAATGAGTAAGCTATGTTGAAACATAGAAATTCGCCTAATCTGCACTTCCTTAGACTGCCGCGTAACGTACCGAATCATTAAAACTGTGAATCAGTTGACTGTAATCAGTAGAATGATGATGATGTGCCTTTCAGTGCATAGCACGGTTTCGAAATTCGGCGTAATAACGCTTCACACATTTCTTTTCACGTTTTCATTGAAAAAATGTCTAGTCAGCAAGAACTATGGAGCATCTTTGTACGTTGAATTGGACCGTACAATGACACATTTGTATTTCTCCTCCTTCCTCTGTGTTCCTTAGCGGAACTATACGAAGCAGCATTCAACTTTGCTCAGTTCCAGAAGTCATTTCTTCTTACTGAAGACAACTCCAGCGAGCCGCAGCCGAAAGTCGTCGATCAAACCTCAGAGACTAAGGGACCCTCAACGCCGAGATGCATTCCATCTTCCCACAATTTCTTGGTGAGTACACGTGCATCAACTCAGAGATCAAAGTAGTATCGTGGTGTGGAACGTGCAAAAGCTTCGTGTTGATCGTCGTCATGAATGACTGGTAATATTAATGAGCGCAGTCGCTATTCGAATGACGGGATCCAACATCCTGCAGAGAGTTCCTGCAACTAGTACGTTGATCGAATTTGCTCCAGGAAGCAAGGGCTTATAGAGTCTAGACCATTCAGAATCACTTCCTTGTCATAGAATCTCCGAAATAGAAGGACAAACGTCAGTTGTAATTTAAAACTGTGTAGGATGGAGATTTACGACGTGACATTAAATAGCTAAAAAAAAATACTCCCGATGTTCCCTGACTAGAACACATGTGTATGTGTGTGCTGAAGAGCTTTTGTTTCTTTGCACCAGAAATTTTGAGACCCATTGAGAATTCTTAGAACTTGAATGACCAACATGATCCCTGCTAAACCGAGAATCCGTAGTTGAATCAGAGGAAATTGAATGGATCTTTGAAAGACACACAAACCGGATTAAAGAGTTGTGTGACACAAAGATCAGTCACTCTTTCCAGTCAACTCGTACACTTTGATCGTCAAATAGCACATAGTGAGTCATGGACGTGTTTACTTACAGCGTTTTGCATCACGTTGTTCCGAAAAAGTGTGAAACAATCAAAATAGTAGTTCATGCAGATTACTAATGGAGTGTTTCTACACAGATACCAAGACTTGTTCCTCTCTGTACACGAGAACCATTAAGTTCATCTAATATCTCTTCCCGCTGACGCTTCTCGTGATTTATTCATGTCGAAACGCAACCAAAGATGATGAACTAACGTAAGGCATCATTGGTGTTTGTGTTTTCCTCAACACAAGTGCCTCCCTTCGAAATCCCATGGAAGAACTGCGGGTTGAAATAAGTTGCCTTGTCTGTTTACCCCTGTCATCAGGTGGTTGATGTTCACAAAAACTAAAAATAGTAGCGCGATGGAAAAGTCATTTCCTGCCCGTGTAGCAGCAAGTGTCATTGAACGACCGGTGACTTATCGAGTACAGTAAGAGCGGTGTGTGTGTGTGTGTGTCTGTGCGAGAGCGGCAGAGACCACAGGGTTTTTGGTATTTGATCATTTGGCCGGTAGAACGTCGTATTCCTACAGCCGCGAGGCAACCCAGCCGGCCTCAAACTCTGGCAAGCACACCAAACTCCTTCGCATAAAACAAGAACAACGTTTTGAAGATCAGTCTCATGTAGTAAAGTATGTGGAGCGGCTGTTGTCGAAACCCTCCTGATCACCGATCACTGAGCGCGTGCTTTTTAATAATCCAATACACCAATGTTTTTCCAGCGTTGTGGACGACCGCATCTTCTTCTTGTTTTCAAGAATGTCCTCGTGTTCACTTGCGTGAGCCCAAGACGAGCTCACGCCAAAACATGCACTTGGGTGGTCGACCAACAAAGTGTCAACATCGACCTCGGTCATATGATGAAAGAAGCATAGATTAAGAATGAAAAACAGTCCAACTGTTTTTTGAACATAGAAGTATGAAAAGCGTCACAAGACACACAGTATCCTGCTTTTTCCGTTCTTATCGAAAACTTAACCACGAAAATTCTGGTTTTCATGTGGTCTTTTGTTCGTTTCCAGCGTGTTCTTCTTGGTAAGACACCAATCTTCTTTGACAAATGGAATCCATCGAGAGTGTATGATCATCAAATGAAAGACATCGGTTGTTTCAGTCTGTATCTACACATCAATGAACGAACTGTAGCGCGACCACAAGGCCAGCGCGCGCTTTCTCCGGTAGTGCCTACGTGTGATTCCTGAGAATTGGTATAGAGGCGGGACACCTTCTTCTCATCTTTCACTTCTCCTTGCCCTCTTCCGATTTTAGCTCGTCTCGTCCACCTCATTCTGCTCGATGACGATTGGACGACCAAGGGTATGGTAATCATCCGGATGGATGGAAAACGTGCCCCTAGGAATATGAAGGGCGTGTCAAAAGAACAAGCTGCAATTTTTTACAGCAGCGTGTTCCTGGTTTGGAGACCGCCTTCTTTTTGCGGACCCAAAGCTCAGTTCGTACGTGAAAAGTGCAAGATATAACGAGTACCGCCTCTCCTACTTTGAACCTCACCAGTGGTGCTAGAGAGTTTAACTAGAAAATGCATAGGCGTGTGTTAATCTTCACTTGTGCTCTTTTGCATGAAGAGAAATCATCCCGACTCATCCTACGCAACAAGCATACTCGCTCTGACCAACCAGCACATGTCGAGTCCATTCGGACTTTGGATCTCTTTTCAAATCCATCTTCCCAGAAAACAAAAGCTGTCACGAGTAGAACGTTAGTCTCAATGAGCGCCGGCCAGAACTTGATGATCAGTTGATGCAATCGAGACGAGGTCGTTATCGGAGACAAAGGTGGTAGAGACCAGAGTCCACTAGGGTGATTCCCCTCTCACCCACCCTTCCTTCCCAAACTCCACCCCTATCCTCCGCCCAATGATCGTCTATGTGTGTATGTGTGCCCCTACACACTTACACTGTTGCTGTTGGAGTGTTTTCTTGATCTCTGAACATCAGAAGCAAGTCTATCTGTTCTCCTCTCCAGCACGCCCATCCCAGACAAAGTCAGTTGATCCAACTGTCGCTATTGAGAGAAAGCCCACATCTGACCATTTGTACGACTGCCTCATCAGCCAACACTTTTCTCTTCATGCATTTTTACAAAACCAGCTGTCAATGTTGTTCATTTGATCTGCAACATTTTTGACAAAACTGTGAACTTTTAACTCTTGCTCAGTTCCAAATTCATGATGTCTTGAAACTCCTCCCACCGAGTCGGGGACACCCTCACTATCTCCCAAACCCCAACAAACATCATTCCATACAGTATCGTTTCCTGATAAGCCCCTACAATACTCACCCATGCCCGGTTCCATGGCTTCATTGTTTTGTCTCCACTCTCGTCCATGTTGTCTTCGTCAGCGTCCTATTCAAAAATCATTCAATGATCAGAGTTCTCCGACGAAGACATGGAATAAACAAGAAGTGGGGTGAGGTCAAGACTACTACCATCCAGAAAGTTCATGTTTCCTTTGTGTTTGGTCAACAAGCCCACTCGTACTCCACGCACGTTGATCTCTTCCAGGTCATGTGCTTGCCAAATTGAACTTTTTGTTTTCAGTACCTTATTGCCTTGTACTCGAGGGGGACACCCCCAACCTCCTACTTCTTCTTCTTCTACTTATACATCACACCGGTGGTCGGTTCAGACCACCGCATGCCATATGAAACCTGACTCACTGATGTCTTTGCCAGAATTCGGTCTCTGGTCCGTTGACTATTTTGGCGAGTCATTCTCCGCCGCGTCTTCTATTTCTCTTTCACTCCATTGCTTCCTCTGCTCCTTTTACGACCTTGCCTTCTTCGCATCCACCAACTGAATGAGTTCGATCTGTGAACAGAAACCACTAGAGACGTAACCCTTTCGCTAAACTTGTTGTTTTCAGCCGGAATGACCGACACTCAGTCTTCGAACGCCGCCTTTGCATCTTTTGCGGCCCTTATGGGTTGTGGATCCCCATCACAAGCCGCCTTCACCATGGAGTCACTTCTGAAGCCAGAAATCGGCGAGTACTCCCCTAGTGCTGCCAACGACAGCAATTCCGAGGAAACATCCATCTGGTGAGTGATGCAACTTTTTGTGTAGTATGATCTTTGAGAAATACACACAGTGAAGCTAAAACAGCCCTTGCCTACCATCACCTGTCGCCGACAAATACCAGTTTCGTGTCTCTCTCCTCTCACTCACTCTTCGCGAAACAAATCTTTGATCGCTTATTTTTCGATCTCTATTGTAACACACGTCATGGGTTGTTATTCTACAGTAGCGCGTAGCGGGGTTCCACTGTCTGCCGATTTTGAAAGATGGCGCAAAACAACTTTATTCCTCTCAGCGATCTTTTGTTCCTCAAAATAGACAGCTGATCAATCCGCAGTTGGTAGACCAGTCATATTCTCGCACTGATCGGTTCACACCACAACAACACTGACTGTTTACGAAACAGCACGTAAGAGTCTCAAGACAGAGCAAAGTATTGAGGATCAATGATCAGTTCTTAGCAATGATCATCTTTCAGCTCAGTGTGTTGCGATGAAGCCAGTGGAAGACACTACGGTGTCGTCGCCTGCTTTGGTTGCAAAGGATTCTTCAGAAGAACAGTACGCGCTGGAAAAAACTACGTATGCCGTTACGAACAGAAATGTCGAATTGACAAAGGTTTGTTGAAATTGTGACACATTACGAAACAAAAAACCAATGAGTCATCACACCAGCAGGGTCAATAGTTTTTCTTTCCAGCTGGTCGCAACGTTTGCCGATCGTGCAGATTCCAGAAATGCCTAGAAGTCGGTATGGAGCCCGACGGTGAGTACCGGAAACACATGGAGCTTGTATTCAATAACAATTTTTACAGCTATTCGCCCAGACAGAGATAAGACTGGAAGACAGAAGAACCCAAGAAGAAACACAAATTCGAGCCTTGACACCGGAATTGTAAAGAAAATCTCGACTTCGTCAATTGGAGACCTCCCATTTGTGCCGAGAATCAAAGTGAGGAAAGAAGGAGTTGGTGAAATTAATGAAAGCGTTCAGGATGAATTGGATGAGACAGAGACTTCCCCTTCTTCTAGAGCTGATTCCGCTCCTATTGACATCCGGCCAAGTCCTCTGGATGAATCAGTTCTTACCACGTTGTGTGAGATTGAACAGATTTGCATGCAACTACGAGATGTTCAATCCACAGCTTCCGCAAAGACTCCTTCCCTGCAGGATGCAGTCTCGAAGCCATCTCTCCTGACAGCAAGGACACCGGTGAGTTACTATCTCCGTGGACCATCGCTCATTTCCACCCGGTTTCAGTTTGACTTCACGGGTTCGAAGGACGAAGCTAACCTTGGTTGCGTGGTGGAGAACCTTCGGCGACTGGTCGTACTGGTCTTTGATTATATGAACACTCTAAAGCCGATTGCTGATATGAATGTCGATGAAAAGGTAATAAACGACTTTCTACTCCTCTCCGGTTTCCAGAACAGTCTCTCACCCCCGCAAAAAGTCACCAACAGTTCAAAACACCAAGTTCTTCTTTTCAGATTGCGCTTATCAGGAACTCTGTGGCACCGTACTCTTTGATCATGACTGGTTACCACACAGTGAACACGACGTGCAGTAATAGCAACAACAATGTCATCTTCTTGCCATCAGGCCACACGATATCTCCGTCATCTTCCTTGTTCCAAGACAAGCAGGAAGACAAAAGGCACATTCTTTTGGATGCTAAAGCCGAGTGAGTCATCAACACTCTAGCAAGAGTTCTAATAAAGCTTATTTTCAGTGTGGTACGTAGGAACATGATCACGTTGGTCTTGAACCAAGTGAGGAAACTCGACATCTCTGAAACAGAGCTGGCCGCCCTGAAAGCGATCATTGCTCTAGACCCGAATGTTCGAGGCTTGTCACCACAGTCCAGTGCTCTTCTTATCAGTGAGTCGAAACCTTCAAAAGCGGGCGACCTAATAAACTTCTTTCAGTTGCAAGAGAGTCTGTTCAAAACGCTTTGTTTTCCTATCTGGCATCCAGATATGGTCACAATGAGGCGACATCACGATTCGCCCACCTTTTATTGCTGATAACCTCAGCAACGGTAAGCAATCAAGTGAAATCACAGTGACTGATGGTTTACTTTACAGAGGGTGTCAGCATCGTTCGCAACTCTTCTACAGCTGAGTAAAGATATCTGCGTCGAAATTGATCCAATAGTCGAGGAACTGTTTCTGAATGAACTCTGAACAAGTAAAAGAAGGAAAATGATGACAGCATACCATTTCGAAGCAACACGGGTCAGAATCATCATGTACATATGACACTATTTATTTTGTGCATATTCTAACTTAATTCGGAGTTGCCCTTTACCAAACAGAGTTTTAAATATGCGGACTGGTCTCCAACAATATTCTATCATATAGAATATATAGATCCCACCTAGCAGTAATGATGACATTTGCCCCAATCCTCGTCTTAACCTGCCATTTCAATGCAATTTACCGTATCCTCAGCAAAAAACCCCGGTCTCAAGATGTTATACATGTGAACGTTGTTCGTTGTCACCCAAATGATTCATGAGTAGTACGCCACACTTGTTTTTTTTCCACGACATTCCAGGAAAAGGTCATTTGCTACACACCGAACACCAAGAATTTATTGTACCCCACACCCACTACACACCTAAACACACACACACACACACACACACACCAGCCGATCAGAAATCTCGAATCTTGTCATTACGTTGTGATTGCCGAAGTGATACTGGAAAAACCATACTATTTGCCCTGCTTTGTTCTCAGTAGCTCTCTCTCTTTTTCCCTGTCTTTTATGTGCACAACTGCAGTGTGTTCTTCATAAATGAATTTTGTTTACTCCACTTTCGATTCGTGTTTTGGTCTTTCGCCAGTCTACGAAAATTGGCTTAGATTCGGCTCTTTCCAACAGACCAGTGAGTAGAGGAGGGGGAAGGAAGCTAGAGAGGTCCGTAGAGCCAAAAATAAAGCAAGAAGCAGCAGGCAGCGCACACACACACTCAGCGTGTGTCTAAAAGTTCACAAACCAAAAATGTGTCCGACTGCACGTAGGCGCAAACACTCGACTCGTCTGGTCTCTGGTCTCTGTCCTCGCAATGTCATCCATCTTCGCCAGTCGGTCGTATCTCCCCCTGTCACTTGTGTTGTATACGCGCTATCGCCGCGACCCATCGCGCTCTTTTCGTTCTAGTTCTATCGTTTAGTTCCAACTGTCTGGCGCGTGGTGTGTATATGTGTGGCAGGGAGCGCGAAGACCACTACAAACACCCGATAGTAGCGCCAACACCGACATCAGTGACGAAAAACAAGTGGGTTAGTCGAGAAAGATCAAATTTCAGAAACACGGCCTTGATCAGGAACGAATTCGGGATGAACGCCAACTGGGTTTTCTATTTCATTGTTGGAAATGCGCTGATATAAAAATAATAATGCATGACACAGCATGTATGTTTTCAGTTGCAGGCAATCATCAAAGATTCTGTCCTCCAAAGTGTTCAATAGACGTGTCATAGTGGTTTGTACAATGATCTTTGGCGCGTTCCAACACTGTCCTCTGTCCCAGTCCCGTCATCATCGTACATAAATCACCATCGCGTCTGCAATGTGTGGACTCTAGTTTTGGTTCAATTGCAGCAACGGGACACGGAAGCTTAGAAAGGGTAAACGAATGACCCTTCGTATGATCGTCCTCTGCGGTCTCCTGCTGCTGCTCTTGCCGCCCACAAAGTGCTCATTGCAACAGAACGACCTTTGCGCTCAATCGGGGGTTCCAGAAAATACACGGAACAGTTGGCAGAAACACCCACTCACGTGATTATTTTGAACCGAAAAGACTGTACAGTAGCCTGCATATTGTCTCGCGTCATTCTCTCCAGACAGTTGACTTATCGGAGGAGATGACCTCGTTTTAGTAATTTCCAAACAACGACCAAAGTATGTAAAGAGAAAAATGTAATTCGGCCTGAACGAAGATCCATCCACCTTGTGCCAGACAGACCAATGTCAAATAATGTGTATGCGATGAATGAACGAGATGTTTATTAAGTCGGGATGGCTATGTTTACCGACTAGGTGGTCTAGACTTCTAATACGTTCCCAGACAGGGCTCTTGTCTGGTGTTTAATTTGATTTGGTCTTTTTTCCAAAAATAGTCGTCCAACAATTGATGACATTGATATGGAACGTGTCGAAGACATGACTTGTTATTATTACATCATGAAAAATGGTAGGCCGTTGTGAGTCAGGGGACATAAAAAAGATAGTTGATGTGCACTCTGTGACCTCTGGTTTCTGGTTTGATGTGTTCCGATTGTGATGCCGGCTTCGGACGTGAGTTCTGCAAAGTAAGCAAACATGCGATGTCGATCACGACGGTGATAAAAATCTAGTGGTCAGACACTTGAATGACGCGTATTCTATTTTTGTAAAGATCTTAGTGACAACTGCTTGTGAACTGGATTGTCTGCTGATGCGATTCATTAATTTTTGATCTCTCTTTTTTCATCACATTCAGCCAAAAGTCGCAGCCAATCTTGTGATTACAGTAGTCTTGAGCGATTTTTGATTCCAAATCACATGGAGTGTTCAAAAGACTAGTCGGTCAACAATATCAGCACGGAAAAAACAATCTGTGCTTCAAAAATTGTTCACTCATCAGGGACTTCTGAATATTAATCTTTTCCAAGATGATGTCGATGATGTTTCCGGCTTGTTTTTACCAAACACTAGTGATAAAAGGAAGGTCTCGAAGATGACGCGTTCTATTTTTTTCTCACAAAGATCATCTGGCAAAACAAATTTCCGTCCGCGTTCCAAAACCGAACATCTTCAATGTGCTCATTGTAGTAGAAGCCCAAAAGACGAAAGCCTGCATAAGAAAAGAGCCCATAATTCGTCTATTGTTTCAAGTTTCACTACTGGGAAATTGGAGTAGCCCGAAATGACATTGGGTCTAAGAATGAGGTCAAAGTTCTTTCCAGAAGAATCCACGACACATTGTTGATACGACGAGACATCAGTTGTCAATATTTGTGCGGAAAGGGCATTGTGATTGAGCTAGTCGTGTGCCGAAGCCTTGATTTTTGACCTTTGAGTATTTGAACTCGTCTATAGAAATACAAAACTTTTCCAGGTTGACGCAACATTTAATCGTCCCAGTCTTCTGATAATCTCTGATGTGTCTCAGTTCACGGGAGCTATTGTGCTTTGAACACAACGTGACTTTTTTAAGATTAGAAATTCGATCTGTTTCTCTCATGGGAGATCGTTTGGTGTAAAATCATTATATTCAGTCTGTAGTCTACGCTTGTAGTATTTGTACATTGGGTGGTCGAACGTTTATAGTCTCAAAAAGGGAGAAAGAGGGATCAACGACAGAGCATGATGACTCTAGTAGACTCCAAAAAGGTTGCGAAATCTGTAGTTTTCGTCGTCCTACGAATTAGGAATGCAATGGAAGATTACCGAACGTCACTCTTTTCCTCTCATCTAATGAAAGTTATACGTGATAGTGCAAACAACAAGGTACATAGTTCAAGTCTCTTTTCCACAACCAGAGTACACTGCGCATCATAAATGTTTGCTCACGGTCAACGATCATCAGGAAAGTAGTTTGATCGTCACGTCACTTCGCGAAATACAATTTGTAAAACATCACGGTGAATTTTGCAGGTCTATATCTCGATATCACATTCAGCACGGAAACGTTTTTTGCTCGCGCTCAGAGATCACATCTCCATAGAATCACAACATTTCCCTACATACATATTAGTTGGTTATGGATAATAAGAAACATTTCCTCGGAAAATGTGCATTAGTCACGTTTTTGCAGCTGCATAGTTGAAGTGTTCAGAAATCTCTCAACGAAGACGTGCATTGAGTAAACTTCTCAATAGGGGGATCGTTTTTCTGCTTTGCGATCTTTTGAGTTGAACTATCTTAACTAAGGTAATTGAACCAGACACAGAGATGATGTTTCATGATCGTGTGCACTCTTTTGCAGAAAATATTAATCTCTTCGTGCACGTACGACAAGACTCAATTCGAGAAACTTTCTGAGAATGAACTTCTCTTCAAGGATTACACTCCTCTAATTGCTGTCGTGCAATTCTGCCATGCTCGACTTACTAGTACACTTGATTGGTCCAAGAGTGTTTAGAGAACCACCAAAACGTCTCTGCAGCATGTACTTGTGTTTCTTTGTGTGTATGATGATCATTGAAATTCAAAACACTGAAAATTGGAGAAAAATGTGTTCAACGTTCGTAGTCTGTGCATTTGTTATCGCAATCATTATAGTTCACCTCAAAAAAAGGTTCAAGAAGATTCCGATAAAGAAATTCTGGTTCAGTTTTATGGGGGCTCTTTGCCCTCTAATGATTGCACTTTAGACACAGCAGGGAATTCATCAATCAGAAGTTCAGATGACTTTTTGATGACAAAAGTTCTCAATACATTCCATATGACGCAAATAGAAAGAATTCACATCAATAGCGCTTACTGAATGGTTGAAGTAATGGGAAAAATAAACACAGGTGATATTTGAATTTTGGTTCAGATTTGTTTAGTTTCAGAAGTTTTCCGAATTTCCGTGTAGAGTGTTTGCTTAGATATTTCACAAAATTTGATATTAAGGCTTTGAATGAATTCGAGATGTGTACGTCTTCTCCGAACCACTCTTAAGAGTCCACCTCCCACGTCAAAAACACATTGCATATTTATGTGCTCGAACTTTGTGTCTGCTCCAACTTTTGCAATTTTGGCCTATTCAAACTATGATGAACCACATTTTCATTGAAGGACGGCATTCATCTGTCGACGTCTGGTCAATGGCTCTATTTAGAAATTGTATGGATGTGCAAAGACACGTCGAGCGATTTATGCAGCCACAATTGCGGGGTATAAGTTGCAGATCTCTAACGATCTCTGACCCCCTACTCGGAACTCTATGTTGCATGTTTCCCAGAACGCAAACTCAGGAAATTGCCGAACGTATTTGTGATTCTTGTTTTCTCGAAAAGAACAAAAGCTCGCAGATCATTTGGACCTGAGTTGTGAGGAAGTCTGAGCAATTGCATGATGCGAATCATTATTTGGAAGTCCATTGAGCTCTTAAAGACTTCTGAATTGGTTCTGACACTCCAGTTTTACGACTTCCTGGAATTGAAAACTAGATTTGCGGAACTCTTTTTTCAGCGGATTGAAGGGTCAAAAGTCAAACTTCAATAATTTGAGTTCTTACTGGAACGAGTCGCGAATAAACGCTGCTCAAAACATCTCAAAACAATAATTTTGATAATCTTATGATCATGACAAATTGTAGTCAGGTAATTGTGACTTACAGTTTTTTCCGTTCTTTTTAAATGCAGAAATCATCCCACACATCTTCTGTATGTGATCAAACTTCAAAAAGACAGAAACGTCATTTATAGACCCATTCCCACGATTTTATTTAAAGCGACATAATAAGAGTCGTGAACTCTCACACACAAAGATCAATGATTTCTCACAAACTTTTCACTGATCTTTTCAACATCTGAACGTTGTTATCGATGTGCCTGGTGGAAGAATCGACGACCACACAAAGAAGGATTGCCTCAGAATGTGTCAAACCACTCAGGCCGTTTTAGAATTCGTTTTCTCACGTAACAACGTTTGCACAATGACCTCGGGATGCATTTCGCCGCCATCAAGATTTAATCAAATCTGAATAATTGTGTACGACGTGAGTATAGCACTCATCATGATCGCTCTACAACCAGACATTGAATTCCAAATTCTTTGTTATATTGAAAACAAACAAAACACATGTGATTTATACAGTGATGAACAAACACCGAATAACTTCATCAAACCACAAAGCACGGTCTTTATTTGCTCTTCTTGAGAAATAACTAGATCGCTAGATCATGTGTTTTCCTGACAAAGATCAAAAGGGAGATGTGATCTTCAAATATCAATCGTGTCGTTTCAAAAAAAATGACTGAAATGTGCCAAGTTTGATTTTCTTACTGGATAGTACTGCAAGCTAATTTAACAATGAATTATTTTTCAGTGTTGGAAATTCAAATTTATTGAAACGTCACATCGCTTCGAAAAAAATTGAGTAACTCAGAACATTGGAAAAAAACTTTGCAATATGAATTCATTTTCACTTTTCAGAAACAATGAGTACCACATCAATAATTGACACGAAGCATAGATTTGAAAATTGTTCAATAATCGAAAAAAACTAAATGTGTTCTCGAAACAGATTGACTCAGGTTCATATACAAATAAGTGTACTACCTGACGATATTTTCTAAACTATCATATTTATAACAAGTTTCATATCAACTGACAAAATTCTCTAGTTCGATCAAAAACTATCCAGAATTTACCAAAAATCACAATTCTTCACCGGGAAATGCAAAAATGTGAGAACTGGTGAAGTCATTTGAACATTTAATTTTTGGAAATTGCAGAGCACACTTCGTGTGTACCCGGAATTATTTGAACGCAGTAGACCTGAGATCATTTGAACTTTTCTCACGACATTATGAAAAGTTAACTTCAACTGCGAGAAGTAATTAATTTCTCAGCTTTTCTCTCAAAGTGTGTGAAATTTTGAACATAATCTTTACTAACAAAAAATTTTGGATAAGAAACGGGGGTTTTGACTATTCTGACTGAAGTTTGTGACAGAAAAGTGACACATTCGCCTTCATAGATCATAGTACTTGCCTGACCTTAGAACTTTCCCTCAGTATTACTCATGCAGAAAGTGAAAAGAAATAACTTTTTGCGTGGCAGTGAGTCATCAGACAGAAGAGATGGCACAATGACGTCCTTGAACCAACTTCTTTGTGATACTCGTTCACACCAAAACACCTGGTGACGTCAGAAAACACGTCGAGAATGGAATCTGACCGTATTGTTTTTCTGAAAAAATAGCAGTAAATTATTGTGTACTGGCAAGAAAATGAACTTTTCAACAGAAAACTGCAGCTTTCCATTCTAAAAACGAATTCAAGATTTTTTCTTTTTTTATCAAATCAAAGACTTGGCTGTGAACAATATTTGACAGAGATCCGTTTTATTCTCTGAAAATCCATGTCAGACATAATAACTTAACTGAAAAACAGATGTTTTTCGAAATCACTACACTACAAACTAAAATAGCTGAAATTCAAATCAGTGCGAAAAAATGAAGATTGGACAACTGAAAAAGAATGGAGTTTGAATGGCCAAGGAACCCAAACGTATTCTCAACATTTGGTGACAGGTTCTCTGTATGAAAATAAAAAAACTATTTGTAGTTTAGTCATAGCTCAAACTGTAGTTGAAGTTGACACAATGATGTGACAATATTGTATTCAGAAAAATTCCAGCGATATAAATTTGGAAACTGATTCTCTTTTTTGAATTTTCCGTGAATTTGATGAACGATTCAAAGCTTTTGGAAATACACTAAATCTCAAAATCTTATCTACAATTTCCAAATCCGCCAGTCTTCAAATGATTTTCCATTTCCTGAATTAATATCAGAGAAAAATGTCTAGCCGAGCAAAATATAATCTTGTTCCTAATGAAGTTCTGAGAAAAGTTACTCCATCTCCGTCCATGAAAGATAATAAAAATTCGAATTATTCATGACATTTTTTTCTGGAAAATTCAAATTGTTTCCAGCCAAGTAAAAGTGATGATTTAGGTTTTATATAAGAGAATAACCTTGAGTTCTAAACCTTCTAATCAATTTTGTTTTTGAAAACTCAAGCTAGTTCAAGTATTAAATTACCGCTTAGTATCAAAAAATGGGATTCTTACTTTTGCCAAAAAAATATTTCAAAAAAGTCAGATTTTTGTACCACCCGAGCGCCATCTGTTTCCACGGTAATTATTACAGATAACATACGATTTTTTGAACTTGGGTAATCGAGTTGAAATTCTCCCGTACTCACTTGACTTTGCGAAATTTTGTCTAATGACAATCCCGTCAATACCTTGTGACTCATTTACAGTGCTGACTGCGGGGTACACAGAAGCATTAGAGCTGCTAAGCCGTGTAAGATGGATGGCATTGAACGTGTTCAAAGGCTGGTCAGCTTACTTCAAGAAGTGAAAGTCATTGCCTCCATTGTGATGCAACCAACCAAAATACAAAAATTGGTGTCTCTATTACCGTCACGTCAGAAGACGCCATAGGGCGGGTCGTCCTATCGTAATATTACGCTTTTTCGGTTGACTCATGCTTCTCAGCAACTGGTCTTCGAGAAACGACCCTGTATAAAAGGACCCGAACCCATCGGTTCAACACCAACTCACTTTCGCCCTCTGAACTCACTTTCACTTCTAATATTTCAGCATGCAATTCGTCTTTGCTACTATTGGCCTCATTGCTCTTTTTGATGTTTCTTCTGCCTGTTTTGCATCTGGAGTTTGTGGAGGAGGTTGTGCTCCACCACCACCACCAATTTGCTCTGGAGGTTTGATTCTGCCCGAAACTTTCCGCCAACCATTTTTGTTTTCAGGATGTGGAAGAGGATATGGCTGCGGAGCTTACGGATGCTACCGAATGAGAGCTCGCGCTGCTTCTGCGAGAACTTTGTCTCTTGAAAAGTCTGCAGCGGTAAGTTTGTAGATCAAAAATAGATGAGAATCATACGTTTCAGGAAGAGCCACAAACCCCAGACGAGAAGTTCAGAAGGTGTTGCGAGGAGAGAAACCTGCCAGACTCCTGCATGGACAAATGCAGCTTCCGAACCTACACAAAGGCTGCTCTTCAGGTTATTTCTGTCCAAACTCAAAAAAAAAGCTTCTATATGCAGGCCATGTACTTCAAGCAGGACAAGTGTCCAATGCAGGCTGCTGCCGATATCCACTACTGTGCTGCACAAGGACAAGACCACAGAGAATGCTGTGCCAGAAACTCAGTCACAACCACTCTTGCTGGACAGAAGGTTAGTTTCATTCTTCCTCAGAACAAAGCGAACACTGACAATAGCCATCAACTTCCTCCACCAAACAACTTTTTTCAGTGCATGACCTTCTGTGACCAACGCCCAGGCAACGTCACCCAGCTTGACCTCACCTACCTCGCTTGCTACGATAGATTCGAGAACATGAAGGCCTGTTTCTGGCAGGACATCGTCCAGAAGTCTGCACCAGCGTTCTCCTTCAATGAAGACTACGCTGATGAGCAGATGCCAAGCAACGCTTTCTCTTCTATTGCTAACGCTTTCCCAGCGGCAAGAACCTTCGGACAGTAATATGATCATCCATCCAATCATACTTCATTACATTCCTAGGCAATGATACGCCTTGCTTGTATATAAACTGACATTAAATGTTCCGTATTGTGATTAAATATTTTTCGATAAATATAATTTACCCTACTTTTTGAATTTTGTACTGTTCAAAACTTAATCATCGGTTAAAAATAACTTTTTTCATCAATTTTTCCAAACGTTTCACATATATCGCTAGAAGCATGGCCGTTTTCAAACGCGCTCTAATCTCAATTTTGCAGAATGAGTACGGTAGGCCTACCCGAGGGTCGGGACTCTCACAACGAACGGTTAGATCTTTGTGGATTTAAATTATTATTCTTACTTTCAGTCCATTGAAATTGAAGGCGCATTACTTAATCGTTCTTGTGTTTCAAGGCGAAACTGCTACAGTACTAAATAACCGATCAACGGAGGTCAGATTTTTTAACAGGTAGAGGAAGCTATGTGTGTTTGTTTTTGACCTTATCAAAATAAAAACAAGTTTTCTAGAAGAAAAAGCGACAATCATTTTCAATCATAAAACCGTATTTTTGTGAAACAATCATTTTCAATAACAAAACTGTATTTTTTCGTACCATACATGTAAATCTCAAGGATTTTATTGAGTATGAATTACAGAATGAAAAATAAATTTAAATCTCCTTTTTCATGATTAGATTTTTTGCATCACTCGTCAAAATGAGAAAACATAAATTTATTTTAATCTGTGAGCAGTTCCTTAGCAAAAATCGAAATCACAGCATGTCACAATAAGTCAATTGGTTAGTGTACATAATACATTTAAAATACGCGGAATGTTCGGGAAACATGATGGAATTTAAAAAAGACATTACGAGAAAATAACATGGCAAGGCTATTCCCCTAACATAAATCAGACTGAACAAGTTGAACTTGCAACTCACAGAGTAAGTCAGTGAGTGATAACACATTGCAAGATAAGGTCACAATATCAAAGACTCGTAAATACATTATGTGTTTTTTCAGATTACGAAATTTGAATACGTACTCAAGAATGTTTTCGAGTAAAACTAACAGTTTAATCTTCTTCTTGTTCAATCACAAGCGACTTGATTCTTAGCTTCAACGGTTTCTTTTTCTTTCGATCCTGAACTCTTGTCTATTGGAGATTCATCGTAAATACACTCACCACAATCGAGATATCCGATTCTCTTACGTTAACAGATAGATTGACTTTATTCTCAGTGATTTGGTTGTCAAGTGCAAACTGCGACAAATGTGTAAGGATCTCGTCGTCAATGCTAGTTTTGAGACCTTTCACGTCTGCCGTGATGTACGATGTAGTCGTGTCTGGTAGAGACAAAAGCCGGAATGTAATAATCTGAAAGGTTATTCGAAATAAAAAAAATGAACGAGAGAGAGAGAGAGAGAGAGAGAGAGAGAGAGAGATAGAGAGAGAGAGAGAGAGAGAGAGAGAGAGAGAGAGAGAGAGAGAGAGCCAGAGAGAGAGAGAGAGAGAGAGAGAGAGAGAGAGAGAGAGAGAGAGAGATCTGCAACGTTACCCACCTCTTGACTCTCCACGATACCATTCTCATAGATTTCAGAATTCTTCTTAAGCAGCTCCATCGCTTCTTGGCGTACAATGTTGAACACAGATGCCAGTTCCACTCCCTTCACGGCGCCATTGACTTCCAATGTTCCTGCGTGAGCCTTTCCGACAACAGTAACACCTAATACTGTTACTTGGAGTATGTTACCCTAAAATTTACAATTAAAAACATGCCAAACCATGGTCAGCAAAGTTTATTTTTTAGCTCGCTTATGGCAAATATTTGTTTAAAAGTGTTCCTAGATGCATTTTTAGAGATTCTGATAACATGATAATCTTCTTGTGGACAATTTTTGTTAGAATTCACACATTTTTATGGTCATCTAACTTCTCTCATTCACTTACCACTTTTGCCATGGTACTCTTGAAAATTCTATCGTTCAGTACATTTTCATCATAGGTGACAGCTTCTTCAGCGACATCTGAATACATATTTTCCGAGGTGGTGGTCATACAATTCTCACTCACCATAATTAGCAAACGGATCATCATTTACTGTCATCTCAAAGTCAAAGTTATTCTCATCTTCCACCGACGTTGCAACTGATACACTATCGTCAATAACTGATCCCGCATCTGAATTCTAAGATTCCGAGCTGTTCACGTCTTTCCGCTTACCAAAATCACTCGGTCCTCTTGGAAACTCTGGGAAATTCTCCACAGTCGCATTTCTTGGTAGGTTCGCCTTGGGAACCGTCAGAACATCAGCTTTACGTGTCATCACCGGGGTATTACTTCGCGGCGTGACTGCAGTCACGTCTGCAAGAAAAAAGTCGTGAAACTCTCTAGGTGGTATATTCATTGTATGAGGGTGCTCACATGCTCACGCGTTCATTGTCAACTCGACTCTTTTTGCTCCTAATCTGACATTTCAAGTGTGGCGAGCACAGAAAGAAAATGGAAAGAGTGCGTGCGCGTGTTCTCGTCAAGTGGCGGCAAACGACCGAGACATGACTTTGGGAGAAACAACCGTGTGCTTGACCCCTTGTCAATCGTTCTGTTCGCGGAGCACAAAACATTGGTGATAAGCTCTAGGTTCCTCGGTTCTAGTTCCTACATCTGGTTCGAAATAGAATTTCCACTTCTCACAAATTTTTGCCCAATTAGTGAACTTCACTCATTTCTAAACAGTTTCAATATGTTCTCACAAGTTGGGTAACGAGTTAACTCGAAAAAGAATGAACTTGAACTCAGTCAAACCCAGGCCCAACTTTGAACCACCGACAGTATTTTACATACTTCTTCAACAACGTTATTCACAAAGGTTAAGTTTCATACGTTCATTCTTGTTAGTTGCATCTTATCATGAAGAGCCACCACAACAATGAAGCGACTCACATTGATAAAGAAACATAACTCAACTTAAAGAATTATATTAGCCAAAGACTCCATTTTCTTTTTTGGTAGTCTTTTCTTTTTTTTTAGTTTTTCAAAATTTTTCCTTCTTTCCGATTTCCCTGAATAGAGTGAAGTTCTCTTTTAAATTTTTTCCTCTCTGATAT
The DNA here is from genome assembly GCA_963978915.1 of Caenorhabditis parvicauda. NCBI lineage: Eukaryota > Metazoa > Nematoda > Chromadorea > Rhabditida > Rhabditidae > Caenorhabditis > Caenorhabditis parvicauda. Next base: position 14,066,049 of record OZ022249.1, on the reverse strand, counting down.
TTGACACATTCCGCATAGTGTCATACGATTAGTAAAATTTCCATGGTGAGCTATTCCCTAAATAAACATCATTATAATAATATTCTGAATATAATTTTTTGTGAATTCAGAACAATCCGATATTTCTTCAATATGGTAAAGTGTGTTTAGCAACAACAACACTAGGTCGGGTTTTTCCAAGTTCAACTTTTTTTTTTACAAATAACTCTATTCCAGCCTAAATTTACTGCACATTGAGGCTTTTCGCAAGGTACTCGCTTGCCATTGAATACAGGCTGAGAAGGTGCATGTGTCGCGCTCTCTCTCGCTCCTCTTGTGTGTGTCCAGAGAGCATGAAAACAGGATGCGGGTATATCGCTTACGCGAACATACAAAATATACACAGACACTCAACCCACACTTTCAACTTGCCGTCACCTCGTCCGATGAGAACAGAATAAGCAAGATATTATTGTCTTTCAGATTTGCGCACCCCGCAGACATAGACGTGTTTTTTTTTGTTATAGCTTTCAATGCCATCTCAAGATAGTGTGGAAAAATTCAAATAAAACAACACTTTTGCGCGAAGAGCGCGTTTCTCGCAATGTTTTCACGCCTACTGTTTCACTACTTTTTCGGTTTTCTCTAATTTTTTCCTGTGAATTTTCTTGTTTTTTTCCCAAAACTTAGAACCCATAATACGAGTTGATGAAAATTCGTATTCACTTTTGGATAAATTTGAGAAATTGTGTATCTAGTTAGAAAAAAAGTTCTCTCAGCACAACTATTTTACGGAAATTCACAGAAAGAAATAAAACTCTTGCATGATTTCTTTCTAAATTCAGTAAACAATTTTCAAAGAATATTCAGCAGCTATTGAAGTAGTGAAGTTTCTCACTATACCACAACGCGGGTTGATTTCTAGCTATATTCAGTTGATTGGATGCCGTTCGGAAACTATCTTCTTATTGAATTTTTTAAAAACAAAAGGTGACCCCCATGCTATTTTTGTACAACAATCAAAATTCACCGACCGTGCTGATTGGTCAGTGTTAAGACTTGTTGTGTTTACCCCGAACATCGAGTCGACAAGTACTTCAGCGCACGGGGTGTGTGTGTGTGTGTGTCTAAGTATGCTCGACATTCCGTGCTCATTTTAGTTTAGTCATTTTACCTCAAGGTCATGTCAGTTTTTTTCATAGTCATGGTCATATTATGGTTCATAATATTCCTACCATCATAATCCCAAAACCTGTGCAAATAGGAACTGGAAGAGCATTCTCACCGTGTGTACACGCTGGGTACCTCGACAACACACGGCCACACCAGGGCATTAATCCGACATTGCTCTTCGCGCTTGAACCTTTTCTCTCTCTCTATATATCTCTCTCTCTCTTTCTATCTCTCTCTCTCTCTCTCTCTCTCTCTCTCTCTCTCTCTCTCTCTCTCTCTTTCTCTCTTTCTCTCTTTCTTTTCCTCTTTTTTGATGTTTATTTTTCTATCTCCTTACTGAAACATGTTTTCTATCTCTTATTTTAAAAATTCCTTTACTCATATCTTTCTCTCTCCCTCTCTCTCTATCCCTCTCTTCCTCTTTTCCTTTTTCTCTCTCTCTCCCCCTCTTTCTCTCTTCCTCTTTTTCTCTTTTCCTTCCTCTCTATCTCTTCCCAGAGTGTCTCATGCAAACAGTGCTGCAGGGCACCGCACCTGCCAAGATGTACATTCTCCGCTCGTCTTATCACCCGTTTTTACCCCCACTGACTCGAGGCTATTCGCGCACCTTACGGTGCGCTTGTTCCTCCCCGTCGTTATGAGCTCAAGTGTCTAGTTTTCAACCTTTCCACACACGAGTGCCCGCCACACACGGTCCAATATGTTTTTGTTGTACTTTATATCATACTGTTTTTGTTTTTATTGTTATATTCACCAACATCCTCAGGTTTCCTTGTATTTGTAGTTTCTCACAAATCTGTATTTACGTCAGGGTTGGTTACGAAATTTCAAGTTTAACAAAACCAATAAACATTTAATCATCAAATTTTCCAATTCTAACAAAAATGTTTTTTATTGTTAAACAACCGAAACCCTCAGTTGGTAATTCAACGGTTTTTCATTGTGAAATTTTCACTGTAAAACCAATCCAACAAACGATTTTGTTTGTTAAACTAATGAATTCCGTAAACTTCGTAACCAATTTCGAGTTATACACAATTTTTAAAATTTTGAATCTACTCATGTTTTCATTTTTCGAAGGTACTCTCTCAAACGGTCACTGTAACTTTTAATTGTATGCATCTCAGTTCTCCAAAACTCAACATTCAGAGAGCGATTCACCCAACCACCAAAAAACTCTACCTCTCTTCTCGATATGCAAAAATGTTGAGGAAAGCCTTGCCGATATTATTGTTATTATTGTGTCTGTCTCGGGTAGCCGTCGGGCAATGTCCACTTCAACTTCAGGTTTGTGAATGATTCAAAACCGACTATGTGTGAACTAGAAAAAGATGTGTCAACAGTACAACCACGCATTTTGTTGAGTGTTGTTTTCAGGAGCCATGTTCTTGCTCATCAAACCGTTACGAAGCTGTGTCAATTGTTTGCGACAAGGGAGATTCACTCAACTCAGTGCTCATCGCTTTGACACATCCGCCAAAGACTATTGACAGCTTGGTGATCAGTAACACGCCTATTGAACAAGTACGTCAATTGGTAACATCAATCTATTGATTTTTTTCTAGCTTCCTGGTTATGCCTTTCAAGGGTTCAACATCAAAAAGCTTGTCTTTCGGAACAATGGTCTGCGGAATCTTCATCCCAACACATTTTCCGGTGCTCTGGAAACTTCGTTGGAAGAGCTCGAGATCAGAGGCAACTATCTCGAGGCAATTCCGCAGACTGGCATTCCAAATTTACAAAGTCTCAAGATTTTATCACTCACTGGTGAGTTCCCAAAACTTCGAGAATGAATGTTTCATTTTTCAGACAACTTGATCGAATACGTTCAAGACAACGCATTCATGACGTACCAGAGTCGTCAGAGGTTGGAGCAACTCGACTTGAGCTCAAACAACATGACCGCTATTCATCCTACCGGACTGTTAGGTCTTGAAAATCTGATCCAACTGTCTTTGAACAAGAACCTCTTTGTCGAGATCCCAACAGAAGCGCTAGACTCTGTGGTCAATCTTGAAGATCTGAGTCTGGGTATCAATCAGATCATGACTGTCCCCAGAAACTCTCTACCACTTCCAAATTTGAAATCACTGAGTCTAGAAGTTAATCAGGTAAAAAATTCACATTTCTGCCGAAGCTCATGAATTTAAAACAAAATACCATCCTATAATGTACAACAGTACTCAGGTCGATCACTTGTCAAATATCAATACATGTGTTCCAATAAAAAAGCAACAAGTGATTTTTTAAAAGTCCAGTATACACAATCTCACTTAATTCATAATAGATTCGCTACATCGCCGGTGACAGCTTCGAAACGACACCTCAACTCAAGTACCTCTACCTTGGCAACAACCTTTTGACCTCCATCGACCCAACCATGTTTCTGAATATCAACCAGCTCAAGCTGCTTTCAATGGTCAGCAACAAAGACTTGACAACCATCCCGGCCAATTGTGGGTTAGATGAAAGTGAATTGTTACTGTAGTCAATTTCAGTCCTTCAAAACATCCCGGAGCTCAATCGGTTGGAGCTCAGCGATTGCTCCATCACTAACATTGAGAGTGGTGCGTTCAGAAGTGCTGAGAACTTGCAAGTGCTCATCTTATCAAGGAATCAAATAACACAGTTAGATTCTCATAAAAATCGAAAGTCAAATTTGTTCAGAATCGCTCATGACACATTTTCCAACCTAGTCTCACTTCAACACATTGAGCTCTGGAACAATGCGGTAAATCTTTCCCATTCTGACGTATAGCCTCACTTCAGATCAATAGAGTCGACGACTTTGCCTTCAGTCAGCTACCAAGTTTGACTTATTTGGATCTGAGCAGCAATCGGCTTGAGACGCTACCCGACAACATGATCTACGACTCGTTCATCACCACCACACCCACTAAAACCCGCAAATTGTTGCTTCAAAGTGAGTTTCGAACTCGGAAAGTCAAGAAACGACAATTTCACAGACAATCCTTGGCGGTGTGACAAGGACCTTGCGTGGCTGCGGAAGTGGCTTCGCGACAATGGAGACGTTCAAATCTCGGCGGATGGGGGCTTGTCCGCAAAGTGGGTCTTTGAGAAACATTGAGTGATTTGACCATGTTCACGTTCATAACATAACATGATCGTTATTTGGAATCGGATAACATGATTCAAATTGGTTCTAAAATCTGGAAGACAAAAACTTGAAGAAAAACCTCTGATTTTTGTTTTAGCATTCAATTTTCGAATATTGCGTTTCGAAAAATCGTAGAAAAATACATGATTTCTTCTTGACCATTCAATTGTGAGAGTTTTGTAAATTCGTAGAAGAAATTTCGAAACTAGTGCGGAAATTTTCATATAGAAAACCTTGAATTTTGATAAAAATCGAAGGAGGACTTCTGATCTCAATGGCAAAGTTAAATTCGATTATCAACGATTTCAAAATTTTTATAATTTCAGATGCTGGACCCCAGCTCATCTTAACGGACTCGACTTACGTCAAACCGACCCAACCGGCCCCGCCAAAACAAAAAAGATCACCGAGCAGGTGAAGCAAATCTTGAAGGTATACCTACACATATGCACGCAATCGTAAACAATCTTTATGTATGTGTATCATCTGAAACACCGCATGCCGCCTTTTGTAACGTGCATGATGATGCAATAACATCCGATAACCATCAATCGAGCAATTTGCAGCCAGCGGAAACTCTGCTCATCCCAACACGGCCTGACCTAACAACCAAGACTGAAGCCCACTCGAACATAAATGGGCTAGGGCTTGTTGGACTAGTACTCGGTATCGTTCTGTCCGTTCTGGCACTCTGCTTAGTACTTCTTATGATCATTCGATGCATTCTAAAGCAGTACGAAAACCGAATGACCGAAGAGCAAGCCGGAAACCACAACGGTGGATCGTCAGCATCTTCGGCCTATCTGGGGTCTTCTTACAGCGCTACTGGGATTCTGAACAACAAGCCACAACAAGCCCAGCGTTCGGCGACAAACAGCAACATCTATCTTAACCGACCACGTTATTGGTGGTTGTAAAACCACGTTTGTCCGTTTATTTATTCACAACAATGTATGTATGTGAGTTGATTCACAAACTTCATAATGTCCGTATATGTGTACGCTTTCCTTTCTATGTTTTCCATCAATTCTGTGACCAAAGTCATTGCAGACGCTTTCAGTTTCCCCCTTCACTTGTGTACAGCAGTCTTTCCTTTTTTGCCAATTGCCAAAAACATGACTAAGCTTGGTAAATGTTGTCAAGAGTAGTGAGGATGAAAAATGATCACTATGTTACTTCACTCTATGATCTCGAAATTTTCACCGTTGTGCAATTCAATAAACTATCATTACGATCAACTGTTTCTCAAAAAATTGAACAATGTCAGAAAAATGAAAACTAATGATTTCCACATTATAATTTATTTTTCATAATTCTATTTGACCGTAACACTTTCATTCCAGAGGTTTCTTCAGGAAAAGTTTATCTTTCAAGTCACCGCCATAATTCATCTCATGCGCAATAAGATTTGGTCCGGAGACCTAATTCGAGATGACCAAACGGTTGCCCATTCACAATGTCAATAGGTTCGTGACGCAAGAAGACTGTGAAGAAATAATAAAATCAGTCTTTTATCCAGCCCGCGCACGGTCATACTCTTCAATTCGCATTCTTTTCTGTACGCACAATTAAACTGCGCACGAGGCTTCAGATAGGATTGATGAGGAATAGGAGGAAAGGGAGAAGGTTGAGAGATGAGGAGAGGGAGGGGTTGTGACCTGGATGCGTCGGATGAGACGACAACCTTCACTGTACTCTCTCGTCGTCTGCGCCTCCCGACAGTCTCTCCCTCTGGCCACAGCCCTTCGTTCTCTTTCTCTGTCTCATTGCCTCATACCTGACTTGACCACAATCCCAGAACCCACCACAGAATCTGCCCAACACACTGCGCATCAGCCGTTCGTTCGTCACATCATGCGAATGTTCCATCGAATTGTCACGCTTCTAATTCTACCCTTTGTGGCTCTCGGCTGTCCCGAGCCCGTTGCCCAGCTCTGCCGATGTGCCGACATGCACAATGGTGTCGTGCTCGACTGTTCAGGCTCACCGGCTCATGGGGTGACTGCAGCTCTGAAGGCGAACCAAGCCATGTTGGGGCTGGTACAGTCGCTCACCATGCACAACTCCCAGCTCACTAGCCTTCCAGCAAATTTTTTTGCCGGTCTTTTCATCAAGAAATTGGACCTGTCGAGTAACAATATTTCTACTGTCGATGATCACGCTTTTGATGGTATGAATTCAGTGCTACAAGAGCTGATTCTTTCTCATAACAAGATTAGCAAGGTATTTTTCCTTCGTTTTAAAAGTGATGACTCATGTTGTTCTAGATTCCTGTAAAGTCTATTGCCGGTTTGTCATCGCTTCTACGCTTAGATCTATCAAACAACACCATTAACGAAATCACCGAAGCCGACGCTTTCCCGTTCATGACTAAGGTACGTCGTTATCGCTGAATGAGTCATTTTTTTCGATTCCAGTTATTTGACATCAACCTCGGAAGCAACAACATCAGTGCTGTTCACACTTCTGCTTTTGGAAACATCAAGAATTGCATTCAAACGATCAACCTTGGGAGCAACAGCCTAACCGTGGTTCCATCGTCAGGTGTGCTTTTGTTACTCATTTTTCTCGCCTCAATCAGAGCGGAAAGTGCGAACGCGCGCGTGTGTGCCATCAATGATCCATGGATAGTTGTAGGGGAAAAAAACCATTACCGTTGGGTGGCTGCAGCAAAGGTCAGCGAACCGCATCAGTAGATCCGCGCTTAGCCGTTTGCCCCCGGTTTTGGCTACATACACAGAAACTCGGCGTGAGCGGAAAGTGAAACCGGTCAGTTGGTTTGGACACTGGTTCAGTGTGCGGGATAGCGGGACAACGCGCATGCTCCACTTCTTGACCATGCAATAAACCAGAAATAGACAAACTGTTACTTTTACAGCAATTCGGGGCCTCAAACAACTCCAATCACTACATCTTCACAAGAACAGCATCAAGCAGCTTGAGGCACTCAACTTTTTGAACCTGCCGGTGCTCAACCTTTTAAATCTGGCATCGAACCAGATTAAGGAGCTCAACCGACAGGCTTTTCTCAACGTTCCCAATTTGCGTTATCTATATCTCACGGATAACCACATTGCGCAACTCTTTTCCCATCAATTCTCATCTTTTGAGCAGTTGGAGATGCTCGACATGACTAACAACATGATCACCGAGATTCCATCTGAATCGTTCTCCGGCCTCACTCAGCTTAGACAACTCTATCTGAGCAACAACCAGATTGCGAAAATCCAAAAGAACGCGTTTACAAACAGCTCAATTGTCATCTTGGTCGTGTCAAACAACCAACTGACCGAGCTTCAGGATGATGTCATCAGTGGTCTGTCTAGTATCCAGCAAATCTCGTTCAAGGCCAACAAGGTGAGTTATGAGTTGAGATGGGTAGAGGTCAAGCCGTTTATTATATCCAACGTCTCATAAGTCGAGATGAGTACGCGCAAAAGAAAGAGACTGAGAGGGAAAATAAATAGTTAGTTAGTCCGGCCTTGGAAAAGTAGACTGAGTACCCACTGATTTGAGGTAATAATAGCCTTTTAGTAGGATCTTGACTCGACCGCATTCTTTTATGGGAGTCAAGCGGGAAAAGTAAAACAAAGCCAATTTTCAGATCAAGGAAATCCATCAAAACGCATTCTATAACGCTCCATCCTTGGTCATGGTTGATCTCAGCAAGAACCAGATCCAAGATATTTCTCCATCTACATTCTTGGCTCAACTCAACCTTTTGCTTATTGACCTGAGCGGCAACAAGCTTATCAGAACACCATACGCTGCCTTCAACAGACGCGTCGGTACTGTGCTTCTGAAGGAGAACCCTCTTGTTTGCACTGAGAAGATTCACATGTTGCAAGACGGAACTGGAATCAACATCAACGACAGTGAAGATATCATCTGTGGTGGCACTCCGAAGCCAACAACAACGCTAGCACCATCCACTCTTATGCAGATGCCAAAAATGTCACCACGCAAGTCACCAGGGGCACATCATTCTACACAGGAGTCTCAAGAAGTTATTCTGCCATCTGGAGCTTTTCAAGCAGCAGGGCTTGTTACCCAAGCCCCAGTAAAACATCACACAGTCGCTTCATCCAGGTATTCAAGACAATTGTCCATGATCACACGTTTTTCTCAGATTTGTCCAATCCGACGACTCTGAAACTGTCATCGAGCAGGAAACCGAGGAAGAATCTCTTCCAGAGTTTCAAATCGATCAGCTGTCCGACTCACTTCCTGAGAACCCAATAGCAGTTGAACGACCAGAGTCTTCCAAGGAAATGCTTCCAGTGAGTTACCTAACTTACGTGTGACTGTGTTCCAAACTTTCTCTCAAAATCGCCATCTCTTGACCGCACAAATGCGGGTGAAAGTGCAAAAAACCGTCGATGACCTCGATTCACCGTATGATGTGTGTCGCCGGTGTGTTGTCTCATGTCATCAAGCCACATGTCTCCCAAAAGTCTCAGGAATTTGTTCCCAATATGAAATTTGGCATTGTGAAGTTTGATGTGGCAGAGTGGGTGATTGTCAGACAAAAATGTCATTGCAACATTGTAGGATGTTGAGAAAGTTTAAGTGTTTCTGATCTGATTTGAATAACTTAAGCCCGGGAGCAAGAGAAAAATAGGGAGAAGCAAACTGCAGAGTTCTTCTTTCATTTCATTAGATTGGGGAGAAAATAGAAAACTTCATTCGTAGATCAAGATTTCCCGACAGCGTAGAAAACAAAAATTTTCTAGAACGGCGAAGTTTCAACACAAATTCTTGGAATTGTTACCCATTTCCAGACGAGAAACGAAGAAGCTGAGTCAGATGAAGCTGCAACTACCCCTCTTCCTGCCAGACGTTTCACTGACATTGCTGACAACCCAAATCTGATTCACCCATTCCCAGTACCGTTTTTGAAACGAGGTCCAAAGCAAAATCAGGCAGCTAGAGTGGTCACTGCAACAGAGCCAAGTTCAACTGAGATTCACACACTTCCACCATCAATTCTTATTGAGCCTGGAAGCACACCGAGGTGAGATTGATTTTTTCATACACGGTTAAAGTGTGAGCTTAAGATTCAACACTAACCACACGCAAGTCGTCAAAACTGGCAGCCAAGAGCATTTTGAGGAATTCCATTTAAGAACCGAGCCGGTAAAAGAGGTGATTTTTTCTACTGTGTTTTTTCTTTTGACTTTTCATTTCGATTATGTTCAAACTCTCAAAATATAATTTTTAGACCGAAATCCCTTACCCAGCGCCAGCACAACCAAAGTCCATGTTCCCGACCACCTTGGTGATAATCTGCGTTGGATCCGCTCTAGTTGTCATGATTGCCGTCATCCTAGGTCTTTGCATCAGCAAGCACAGGTACGACTTTGCGAGAAACACAGTTATAAAACATATATATTTTTATCAAACTTGAAATTATTGTTTTAAAAAGTGATATTCTCACTTTACATTTACATTGTCCGTCCCGCTATCCATGTTTAACGCTTCAACTAATTCTAAAACATCTAACGGCTACTTTAAGCTTAAGGCAAATGGCATTCGAGAACACCTACTCTGATACGAGTGTCCCACGTGGAGCCGGTGACTATGGCAGTGCTTATGGCAACATTGGCGCGTACAGCAATGCCCATACAGTCAGGTCAGTCTTAATTACCATCTAATTGGTGGTCTGCGTGTTTTGTGTGTACAAAAAGCCATTCACTCCTTTCTTGGCGGCAAGTTTTGAAAGAAAAAAGACATTCGAGTGGCTTAGATGTTGCCGACGGTAATTATCCACTGTTTTGCAGAACAATCGGAAGATTCGACGAGTCACAGCCATGGATTTATAACCCAGGAGCCAACTACTGCAACTACTACAAGTGATTTTCAACACGGAAAAAACAACTCCAACCCGCCATTAGCCTTCTACAAGCCTCAAATTTTGTTCACCAAAAAGCATTGATCTGTTAGTGCCTCATTACTTCCCTAATTACGGTTCGACTTGTGAGATCATAAAAATGATAATGGAAAAAAACAAGAAAAATACGCATTTAGCCCCTCATCGGGTCTGCTCATAGCTTCACTACGTTGTACATTGCTTTGTCTAATGAATATTTCTGGTAAGATTTTTTGTACGAAATATGAAGATACACTGTGAGCTGTGATTACAATGAGATTCGTTTAATATTGGTTACACTGAACTTCACTGACGAGATTCTAGAAGACATTTACAATAGTTCCAACAATCAATTTCGGACATCATCCAAGTACCATGAACTTTTGTGGCTGTTTTTTAGTCTATAAGTACAGAACAAGAAGTTTTTAAGGTTTGAGAAAAATAACAACACTTCAAGTGCCTCCAAGTTTTCAGAAAAGATTTTTCGCAAAAGATTCATAGAAATATTTTGCAATTCGTGTTTTTATTTTTATATATAAAAAATTCGTGTTTTATCCGAAAAAACTAATAACGGTATAGATCTACGATAATTAGCCAAGGAACAGCTCCACAGAAAATGATTTTCGGTCGAAAACTTGAAAAAAATTTCAGTAAATAGTTTTTACTTCAAGAAAAATGAACAAAACTGAATTACCTCCTACAACGTGTGACAGCTCTGCCAGCGAAACTTGTGAAACACTATTTTCATTGAAAAATTATCTTCAACTCTTTGTTTCATATTTTATTTTAATATTCAGGAAGAAGTCACAACATTTCCGGTTTGTCATCACAACTTACGAGGGAATGCCACCAAGGGGCCACGAAATTATACATTCTGACTGGTCTCCTAGGTTTTCGAATATGGTGAAAATGATAGGACCGGTCTCAAAAGTTGCTTCATCGACCTGGTTTTTGAGTTACGGTCGATGTCATTTTTACATGTAAATTTGCAAGAAATCGCGTACACCCTCGTTTCTGCGCATCAACGCAAGGTTGTTTCAAAATTTTCGTGTTGCGTCGCCTAGTGGTTAAGATCTAGGACTCACGCTATTGCTTTTGCGGGTTCGATTCCCATCAAGCACCATTTCGTTTTGCTTTTCCATTAGAGTTGTCCTCTTTCTATCCTGATATGTTACCTAGTGTCAAGAGAGAGAGAGAGAGGGGAGTGAGATGGGGGTGAGAGTGGGAGAGAGAGAGAGAGATAGTGAGAGCGAGAGAGAGAGAGAGATAGTGAGAGAGAGATAGTGAGAGAGAGAGGGGGGAAAGAGAGAGAGAAAGAGAGAGAGAGAGCGAACGAGCGAGAGAGAGAGAGCGCGAACGAGCGAGAGAGAGAGAGAGAGAGAGAGAGAGAGAGAGAGAGAGAGAGAGAGAGAGAGAGCGAACGAGCGAGAGAGCGAGAGAGAGAGAGGGATGGATGAATGGTAAATTTATTTTGAAAAAAAAAAGTTTGGGAGCGTTAGCGAAATAACTCCAGCGCGTAGCGTGGAATATCTGCTGGTAGTTTATAACTGATCCACAGATTTTAAACTAACTGCAAACTCACGAATCAAAAACCATAAAATCCATGAGGACAACTTTAGAATCTGTTTTTTGAAAATTTACAACTCTCATGGAAAAGCAAAACAAAATGGTACTTGATGGGAATCGAACCCGCAAAAGCAATAGCGTGAGTCCTAGATCTTAACCACTAGGCGACGCAACACGAAAATTTTGAAACAACCTTGCGTTGATGCGCAGAAACGAGGGTGTACGCGATTTCTTGCAAATTTACATGTAAAAATGACATCGACCGTAACTCAAAAACCAGGTCGATGAAGCAACTTTTGAGACCGGTTCTATCATTTTCACCATATTCGAAAACCTAGGAGACCAGTCAGAATGTATAATTTCGTGGCCCCTTGGTGGCATTCCCTCGTTAGCTAATAAAAGGTACAGTTCAAGAGCCAATCATTGTTTGCAAGTGAAATGACTAGTGACAGCCGCCAAGTGGGCCACCATGTTTCAAAATTTGGGTTAATCGAGCAGGCTAGTACACAAGACTTTCGTTCAAGGACAGATTCCTCCCGTCTACTTTGATAAATTGAACACCGTCCGTGCTAAGTAGTATCAAGCGCCATTTTCGGATGAATTGCACCCAATTGCCGTTTCACTAAATTTGATAACATGACACAGTTTCTTTGGCGTGTGTGTGTGTCTTTCAACGTCCACAATCCAGCACAATTCCATTCTCGAGATCTCGACGCAGAGATTAACACCTCCTACTTTTCCCCTACTTTTGCTGGCCCAACACCACCCCCATTAGACCTTGACCCAACCACGTAGGCCGGCGGCTCCCTTCTTCTTTGCTGCTACAAGTCCCCCACACCCAAGCCACATCCATACAATACCCACGAGACGTGAACCGTCAGTGACTGTGATCGACATTCACTTTTTCATACACACACACACACACAGTTGCGGTATCAAGGAGATAGAAGAGTCACTTCACTCTAAAGAGCTTCACTAGTCATGCGTTCTTCTATACTTCTGCTTCTTCTTGTGCCAGCGGTCAGTGCTTTCTGCCCAAAGGTCTTCAACAACCAGGTGAGTATTCTGTTTTACTCTTTGTTTATACTGTACAATACTCGGGTTCTGTTAATCTTGCATCCGGTTCCCAGTTCTTGAATGTTTCAATCAAAATTCAGTGAATGGTCACTCTTCTTGGCTCTTATTCCGAGAAAGTAGTTCCCAGAACTGATTCATTATCTCATTTCAGACCGCCTGCTCTTGCGACAGCACAGTCGAGGGACCAGTAGTCCGATGCACCGGATCAGAAGGACTTCAGATCGTCGAGAAACTCAAGTCGACTCACATCGAGATCCGCGAGCTCTCCCTCGAGAATGCTAACATCATTGAGGTTTGAATTCTGATTCTGACTTCTGAGAATCTGAGATTTTCAGATTGGCCCACGTGCTTTCAAGAACCTGAGAATCAAGAAGCTCGTTTTGGACAAGAACAGAATCACCGACATTCATGCTGAAGCTTTCGGAGGACTGGAAAGCGTCCTGCAGGAGCTGTCAATCTCTCAGAACAGACTTGCATCGGTAAGAATTTTTCAATAAGACGCGTGAAAACGGCCGAAAAGGTCAATTCAAAAGAATCTGGGTCATCAAAGTCAGTCAAGGTCGATTCGGTTTTCTCCATATCAAACTAAGCCATCAAAAAGCGATCTGAGATAACACATGTCCAGAATCGAATCAGAGCATTAAAACATGAAAAATATTAAATGGATCAACTTTACAGGTACCAACTGCTTCTTTGAGCAAGCTTCGTGGGCTCAACGTGCTCAACTTGAAATGCAACAAGATCGGCAACATCACCGAGCCAGCTTTTGTCAACATGACCTCTCTGATTGACGTCAACCTGTCCTGCAACCAGATCTGCAACATAAGCCAGAACGCGTTCAACTCTGTCCGTGGAACTCTCCAGAACCTAATTCTCGACAGCAACTGCCTCAGTCAATTCCCAGCTGCCGCCGTGGAGAACATGGAGAACCTTATTGCTCTTCACGCCAAGTACAACAAGATTGAGGCTCTGGAGCAGGGACAACTTACCAACTTGAGCTCTCTCTCTATGCTTTCTTTGACTGGCAACAACATCTCGACTGTCAGCGGTGGTGCTCTCGTCAATACTCCAAACCTCAGATACCTCTACTTGAATGAGAACAACCTTGCCACATTTGACAACGGTGTCATGGCTCAGTTCAAGCAAGTGCAGATGCTCGATCTCTCATTCAACTTCTTTGATTCCATCACTACTGAGACCTTTGCCGGATTGGAAAGTCTTCAGCATCTTAACCTCGACAGCAACGCCGTCAAGTCAGTTGCTCCAGGAGCTTTCGCTGGTACCCCACTTCTTCTCCTCTGGCTTCCAAACAACTGCATTACCGAAGTCAACCAGCAGACGTTCCAAGGAGCTTTGTTCTTGAGACAAGTCTCGCTGTCGAACAACAACATCAAGGAAGTACAGCCACTCTCATTCGCTCATCTTGCCAACCTTCACACTCTTGACTTGGCTTACAACAAGATCATGTCTCTGCAGTCCGCCGCTCTCACTGGATCTGACCACCTTACTGTCAGACTTCAAGGTAACCGTTTGTTACTCTCCAAAACTTGAATTTTACATTTAGAAAACCCAATGGTCTGCACACAGGACGGTTTCCATGTCATGAACGGAAACGAAGCCATCAACCTTACTACAGAAGTTAACAAGATCTGCGCCGGAAAGTGGCAAGCTGAGAGCACCGACTTGTGTCCAAAGGCTCAGCCAAGACCAGTTCCACCAACTTGCTGCACACCACCAGTAACGACGACGACTACTACCACGACAACCACCACCACTACTACTACGACCACCACCACCCCCGCCCCAGAAGAGGAGGAGGAAGAGGTCGTCGAGGAGGTTGAAGAGGGAGATGAAGAAGAGGAAGAGGAAGAAGAAGAAGCTACCACTCAAGCCGCCACCACTACCACCGAGGCTTCATTGAAGAAGAAGGTAATCGTTTTGTAACCACCGGATTCCAGCATCTTCATGTTTCAGATCAACATGGACCGCTTCTGGAAGCTCTCCCACAGACCATCTGGAAACAAGAAATCCCCATTCATGCGTCACCAGGCTGCCGCCGCCACTGGAGTCAAGCCAAAGTTCCTTCAGACGGTAGGTTGAATGGGCACATGAGTTGTTAAAATGAATGTTCAGACTACTGAGGAGCCGACCACCACATCCACCATCGAGTCTACCAAGACCACCGCTGAGGCCGAAGCTGTAGAGGAGGAAGAAGAGGAAGCTGAGTACGAGGAAGAAGGTACTGAAGGAGAAGAACAAGAGTACGATAACGAAGAATCCACCACGGTTGCTGCTAGCACCAAGTCATCCCGCAGAGTTCCAGCTCGCGTCAGGGAACGCTCTAAGATGCTCGCCAATCTGCCACCATGGTTGAACCGCCAAGAGCAGAAGCAGGAGCCACAGGAGGAGTTCAGTCACGACGAGAAGGTCGAGACTGTCGCCACTGCTGACGTCGCTGCTCAGTAAAAGACTCGAAACGTGTCATTGCAACTCGATTGCTCAATATTATGTGCTTTCTTTGTCTTATTGCCGTCCCAAACATTTGCTCCATCACCAGGAGATCTCATACGAGTTCACACCAACAGAAAACCTTCACACCACTTCTTTAAATCTCCTTTTTTACACTCGATCACCCAAATACGCACACATTCCAAAGACATGTACAAGCTTTCTCCACCCCAGAACGTGGTTTCGATAAATTTTGTATGTAGCTTTTGTTACCTGAGAGTCGATCCATATAGCTGCTCGTCGTTTCTGTTACTGCTGGGCAGCTGTCGTATGGGGATGGTAGAGAGCCCATGTTTAAGATAACATGAGCACGGATCTGGAAAAATCAATATAAAACAATTACATATTGTATATATACAGTTTTACCTTCTCTACGGCAACTAAGAACTGTACCAGAGGAGCGGTAGACGCTTTGCCACTTTTCGACTCATCAAAATGCTTCTGATCAGAAGCAAGCACCTCGGCAAACTTTGACAGGGTTTCCAACATTCTTGTTAGCTGAAATACTATCATGAAATTTCAATTCCGTAGTTCTTACCTGCAAAAACTGGAAGTGATCAATCATTAGGGTCACTTCTTCCGTCGCTTCTGTGTATGCACAGATATTATCCGAGTTGATAAGGAAAGCTCCAATAAATGGAATCTGAATTTTTTCGTGAGAATATGACAGAAGCCAATTCACTTACATCGTGAACCAGAGTCAATCCCTTTGTCAAAGGTCCGTGATCAGTTTCTACCCAGATTGGTGACGTGCTAAGATAGAATTTTTCCGATTCTGAATAAGTTTTTTCTGCTATGTTTTTTTTTAAATAAGAACTTACTTAATGGAGCATCTTTCTGAAAACGGATGTTGTTAAAGAGGTCAGGATTTGTCTTGTTGTAATTAGTGACTTTATTGACGGCTTCTTCAGTCATGTTCATGAAGCGAACACTATGATGGCCATCAAAATTGCAAGAGGAGATCGACAATGTCGACATTGAAAGTACCAATCGGTGAGGTAGTCGGTTGTCAGATGAAGGATTTGGCAGAGGGAGGATGATCTTGAATATTGTGGTTTTCAAATTTCATGAGATTTTTTTTTCAGTATTGGAATTTCAATTTTTTCAAACATGACAAAATAAAATATATTCTCTCAAACAAAAAATAAAGTTTGATCGGAAGATGAGCAAAGAAACAAAATCAAATGGTTACCTTTGGCATCAGAAGCTCAATTCTGATATCTGGAGTTTCCACGTCAGTTTCGATGCCAGCTACAAAATTGTTGTCTTCCTGAACATAAAGAGGGTGACGAATAGTTGGAAAACTTACAATCACTACGGACAAACTGTGAGCCACGTACAGGCACCACCTGATGGTTCTGTCGTCGAAAGACAACGAAAATGGTCCAAGTTGAAGGTAGGTTGCAGCTTTTGGTACTGATAACAGATAATAATGATGATTACAACGTTTTCACTTTCCCATACCTGGTAAAGTATCTGTCATGGGATGAAAGTAGTTGGCCAATTCGAAATGAATGATATGTTGGTCTGTTGGCAGTCCTCGTTGGAATCTGTAAACAAATTTTGATTTTTTACTCAAGTTTTAGGAATATTTTTTGTGAATATTCTTCAAATATGAATGTTTTTATGCTTCACATCAAGAATTGTGGGGAAATCACTTTTTTTTAGAATTTCCTGTCCAAGAACAGATGGAACTGTTTTTTTAACCAGTAGCTTCAATTTTTGTGAACAGAAGAAAAAAAACTTGATAGTAGATTTGTTCACGAAACGAAAAGTTTTTAACAGTGAAACTCATTGATAACTAGTATTCTGACTTTTTTCAATTAAGAAATCATACCTCTCACTAACAAACAAGTTCTTGAGAGCATCTTTCTTTGTGCTCATATCCGAAACACACTGAATAGTGAGATCGTACATCCTGACCACTAAGTGGAAACCCATCAGCTGTGGCCAACACCGTTCCAGTCTTGTTCGGAGAGTCGAATCATTCGTGTTGTTGAGAATTTCTTGATAATGCTGGGCGAGCCGAGTGTGCATCCATTTTCTGATTGGATTCTCACATTGGTAGTTCATCCACGTGAATCTGGAGCGTTGGATGGTTAAAAGTTTCAATTTTTGACGTTTACCTGTCTGACGTCGCACTAGACTTAGGGTAAGCATCAATGAGAACTTGGAAAAGAGTCACTTGCATTGCTCCACTTTCAATGTTCCATTCCGGTGGGTAACCTGAATGTCATCATTAAAACTAAGTAATAAGAATATTTTTACTTGTAATTTACTCAGATAATTTCTTTTGAATTCATAAAACTCGATTTTTAAAAAAGTCAGTCATACATTCCGTTTTTTTGAAGTAATGCTCGAATAATTTTATTGTTTTCGTGCAGGTTTTTTTGCAGTTTCCAATGTCTGGTTTGAGAAAAACGAGAATCTTACAAACCTTTTTTGTAATAACTTTTGAAACATTCGAAACATTTTTGCATTTTTTCGAATACTGAAAGATCGAAAATCTCACAATTTGAAGTATGCGCATCATCGCAAAGATGAAGATCAATTTTCTTGACATGCAAATGGTATGAAGTCTGATCGAAGTAAAAAGTCCTGAAATGCGTAGAAGTTGATGCCGCTCCTGGTGTCTCCGCGTTCGATTGTCTGTTTTGACCAGCGAGAACAGGCATCTAAAGATTCTTTCTTTCTTCAACGACTTCCGGCTTACTAGTGCCACTCCGTCATTCTGTGCTTTTTTCACCAGATCCATTATGTACGAGGCAAATGATATGGCTGAGCGTAATTGGGGCAACGTTGCAACCCACAGAATGTCCTCTAATATCGTTTGAATTCTGGCGTGAATGACGGCTCCGTCTGCAAAGCGTTCGTGTTTTTTCGGGATAGAGCCGTGTCGACAAAAGCTCAT
Organism: Caenorhabditis parvicauda; assembly: GCA_963978915.1. Classification (NCBI taxonomy): domain Eukaryota; kingdom Metazoa; phylum Nematoda; class Chromadorea; order Rhabditida; family Rhabditidae; genus Caenorhabditis; species Caenorhabditis parvicauda. The sequence continues at coordinate 14,047,848 of OZ022249.1, read as the reverse complement.
TTAAAAAAATACTCACCAGTGCTGCTCTTCTTTAATGCGATTCGGATTTTACCGCCACTAGTGATTAGCCGCAGTGATGCGTTGATTTTTGACCTTTTTTCGTCTTTCGAAGACTTTGCTGATGCTTCGACACGGAGAAGGTGCCACGAGAGCTGAAAAATTCTCAGAATTAGAAAAACACACTGTTCATCAAATAAATTGCTTTTTGGAACTGCAAAAATATTGGCGTGAGATACTTCTGGGGACAAACATTCTAATCAGCAATGTGTTGCCAAAAATAATGAAAATTTTCATGACTCGATGAAAATTCAAAAAAGACAGAATTTTTCATAATTTTAACAAAGAAATCTCACATGTTTGTACATCAGCGTTCGATTACTCGTAGGACATGTGATTCTTGTCTGACGCAAATCTTTGACTTTCGCCCATCCTGGACTCCTGCTTTCTACTGATAGCCGAGACAACTGAAATCAGCTTGACTCGACCCAACGTAGAAACTTTACCATGAGGGATCCTCCAAAAACGTCAGAGTCGAAATTGATTTCTACCGTGTTGATGTAAAGAGACATGTTTTCGACGACTTTATTGGCAAAACCATATGAAGAGCTGTCGGCGTAGTTTCTGAACGAGCAACGTTCAATAGTTGGATTTTTGCAAAATTCATTCGATTCATTGCCTAATTCTTTTGAGTGACTTTTTTTGAAAAAACAGACTTCATCAATCTTCGAAAATTTTAAAAGTTTTTTTTTTCAAAATCGAAAAATTACCCCAACGGGTTTTCTCCACGCTTCCCAGTGAATCCACTCGACAACTCGACGTCAACATTGATTTCGTCAATGAACTGAATGAAAATTGGTTTCAGACAAAAAAATACTTACGATTTCAATGGGCGAAGTCTTTAATCGCGTCCATGGGACGTTCACAGTGACACCGGTGCAATACGCCTTCTTTATTTTGAGCCACGTGGGGAGCTCCAGAATCTCGGTTAGAACTTCCTCATTGATTTCGATGAATTGGAGTTTACTATTCCCTTTGAGCACATCAAGACTGATCTGTTCTGGCTTCAAGTTCCGAGCAAATCTGAATTTTCCGAGTTTTCACTTGTCTGAATTTTTTTTTGCGTTTTCCAAATTTCTCGAACAAAGTTTCAGATTTCCATTTGAAATATCAGTCTTCTCTAGCCAAAGCTATTCTCCAAAATTATACCATATCTGATAACTTCCAAACAGTTTTGTATATGGTTATTTTTCTAAAAACACCGGAACTACAAAAAAGCACCGGATACAAAAACGCTACTATGAACTTGAAAAAACTGCATGACCTATTCACGGTTCATATTGAGTAAAAATTTAGAAATTAGTGTGAAAATCATGAGAGAATTTTAATAAAGAAATATTTCAATAAAACTCACTTAGATAAATGTTTGATCAGCTGGTTCTTGATGATCGAAGCCATCGGTTCACCCAAATCTGGGGGTTTTCTGAAAATTGGTTTCGGTTCTCATTAGGAAAACTGGAAAATAATCGAGAACAATATCGTTGAGATTCAGACACACTTCCGTTTTGAAAACATCGGTGATTGAAATTGTTATCTTGGCTACAAAAGTATGTGGAATTTTGAGGTGACGTGTTTCTGGAACTGATTCTTCCAAACAAGTGTGGATAAAAAAATCTCACAAGATTTGTTGCACTTTCTGCGAAAAACAAACAACGATTCTCACGAGATTGAATGAGAAAACACAGTAATCTTAGTTATTCACGTCAAGCTCGATAAATTAATTATAAGGAGCGAGGGAAAAGGGAAGAATGCCATGGAAGTTTTGTAAGTTTTGAGTGCTATGCTGAAACGAAAGGGAAACTCTTTGACTTATCATGTGAAGCTGTGTACTTGCTATCAACAGAGAAACGACGCCATACATACTCGAGGAGCTTCTATTTCTTTTCACTGTTTCAGCGTCACCATATGGAAGATTGTGAGAAATCGCGGTTGAAACTGATTATGAGAACAAAAACAAAACTACCCGGAAGCCAAAACGAAAAAATTTTGTATTTACAGAAAACACGTGGGAAAAACACGTTTTGCAACGAGAAAAAGCCTATCAGCGTACGTCGCAATAAACGTTAACAAACAAACTTCCGTCAGTTGACTATGCGGGCCGGTTCACTGTTCTTATCGAACTCTCTTACGTGTTGATAACTTTTTATCGACTAGTACATTTTCTCAGTTATGTTTTGTACTTTTCGAAAGGATGAAACTTTTGAAAATGTAATTGACTGACTTCAAAACCAATCTAACAAAAAATTCCGAGAAACGAAGAAATCCGTTTGGAAAAATATCCAAAAATGAAAAAGAGTATCAAGATTAGACACGGATATTCGCAAGAGTGTGATGAATGTCATATTATACTTTACTCAAAGAGAGCAGAAGAAGATTCAGATCATTATAACTGATATGACGTTACGTGACGTGATTTCTAGAAAAAGGCTGGAGAGCAAGATGTCACAAAAATGGAGACAAAGAAAGAGCAATGAGATTGAAGAGGAGCTAAGGTCTAAGAAGATGAATAGCAGAGAAATGCAAATAATTTGGTGTGACGTTCATTCAACAAAGTACATCACCCACTAGTTACAGAAAGTATCTGAAAAATTGAGAAAAAAATGTACTTGCTGTAATTGTAAAACAACAATGTAAGCACGCACAAACCATCTGATTATTATTATCATTATTATTATTTTTGATATTATGAGAAATTTACAAGGAACTATCAAATTGCTCACATGACCTACAAAATGACCGGTTTTCAATAACTGTTCAAGTTGGTAATGTAAAAAAATTGATTGAGAAAAAATACAAAGATTTCTGTTATTTTTTTGAAATCCTTTTTTTTACCTAATTTTGTATATGTTTGTCGGTAACTCAGAAATTCACAGGTCATAAAAAATAAAGAACGCAACAACTGCTAAAAACTGCGTAAACAGCTCTATCTCAAAGTTTAGAAGAGTTTCAATGATATCAACGGTAGATTTACAAGAATTCATGGTAAAAAACAGATTATAACATATTGAGGAACGTATCTTGAAAAAATGACAAACAAAAGAAAAACTTTGAGGATGAGAAAATTTGAAACAAGTTGAAAGATTTTATCAGCAAACTACAAGTCGCATTCTGTACTCAACAAGAAGAGAACTACAAGTGAAAAGAACAGAATAGTAAAAAGAGTGGATTATCTAATTAGAAAAAGAAAGGAAACCCAGTCTGGCAACAGAGGTGAGAACGGCGAAAACTGGTGGCAGACTGGTTTTTCTGAGAGGAGGGCGCAGAGATAAAAACAACTTTTGACGGAGAGCACATGTGCAACAATATTTATTTTGTGTTCACTCGTTTTGTACTCCCTCCGATTCTTTGCTCCAGGCGCTTTCTGATCAAAAAATGGAGTGATGAATTTGTATTCAATACTTCAACAGTTTTCAACTTGAAAAACTGCAGCAGATCACATTAGGATACTTTTCTTGACAAATTTCATCATCTGTTTGGAAAAAAGTAAGAATCAAAACGAAAAAAAACCGTGGAATGTAACATTTTAGTAAGTTTCCTGTTACTACCAGTCCCAGAACTCGGCTGCTGTCAAAAGTGTTTATTTGGTGCCACTTCAGATATTGACTACAGACTTCCTCAATCAACTTCTCTAGAAGCACACTAGTTTCATGAAGAAAATTTATGTTTAATAATGATGGTAGTCGATTGAACTTGACAGAATAGCAACAGCTAACCATTGCAATTGAAAAAAACCCGTCAATAAAAAATACAAACAACTTTCATGACACACATTGTTTCGATCTCTAAAAAATGTTCAACTAGTGTTCAGTACCTCTGTTCACATTTCAGTAATTTCATCAGTTTCAAAAATCTATTATGAGACAACCTATAGACTTCACAATTTTGAGATTCACAGAACTTGTTGAATATTTTTTGAATGATGGGTGATTTCTTATACTTCAGATACTTCAGAGATCCATTGTTCGCGTTGTCATGTGACGGCGTGGATCAGAAACTTCCAGGTTGAACGGTCCTTTGCCAACGTTGACCACGGAGTCTTTCTCACCAGTATGCCAGCACGTCTTCTCTGACCAGACATAGAACGGATGTGAAGAAAATCGTCTCTCGCTTTGATGATGTCGTCGCTCCATCTCAGAGGAGGTCTACCTGCTTTCCTTTTCTGTCCCAGAGGTGTCCACTCGGTGACTTTTCTTGACCATCGGGTAGGCGGTTGTCGAGCGACATGCCCTGCCCACGCTAGCTTCCGTTCCGTGATTCGTTTCAGAATAACAAAATCATCAGCGTCGACGTCTGCGTCTTCACATATTTTGTTCATCGTGCGTTGCAGTCTTCCTATCTCAGACAGAAGCAATTGCCAGGTTTCTGTTGCGTAGAGCAAAGCTGGGATGACGCATTGGTTCAGCAGCTCTTTCTTTTTGACCTTGTTACCAGTGAGCTTGATTGCTTCCTTGATATTGCTGTAGGCGGCCCATCCTGCTCGAATCCGTCTTGATGTCTCAGGGTACAGTTGGACCTCGTCTTTCTTCGTTGTGGCCTTCTTGAGTGGGATCTTGTGCTTCAGGATCTTTCCAAGGTAACGAGTTTCTTTGACTACAGCAATGTCGTAACCGTCGCAAACGATTGGTTCAATATGGGCGTGGTCGTTCACTAATGCCACAGTTTTGTTGTAGTTGAAGATTAGACCCGACTTCTTGGCTTCGCGGCTGATGTCGTTAAGTTGCTCTTCCAGCTCTTTACACGAGTTTGCGAATATAAGAAGATCATCGGCGAATTCCAGGTGAGCTAGTCTTTCTCCGTTGATTTTGATCCCTCTGTCTTCCCAATTTATTCTGTCCAGTGCATGCTGAAGAGCCAGGGAGAAGAGTGTCGGTGAGGAGCAGTCCCCTTGTCGTACACCTCTCTTTACTTGAACGTCGATGTTCTTCCCATGCACAGGGATCCTCGCGGTGGCTTCTGCGTTGGTGATAGCCAGTGCCTTGATGTAGTAGGCGTTAACACCAGCTGCGAGGAGTCCTTCTTCTACGGCAGACCAGTCGATGTAATCAAAAGCTGCTTTGAAGTCCACTGCAGCGATTGCTAGCGGGATGGCATACTCATGACACTTCTCAATCAATTGTGAGGAGGTGTGAATGTTGTCCATGCAGCATCTTGCAGCTCGAAATCCAGCTTGACTCTCCTCGATGTATTCCTCGGCGTTTGTTTTTACTCTCCTGGTCAGAATGGAGGTGAAAATTTTCGCCGGAACAGAGATGATCGAGATCGGACGGTAGTCGTTCATAGTTTCAGGTTTGGATTTTTTCGGCAGCAAACAGATTCTAGTCTCACTCCATTGTGATGGTGCGGTTCCGGTTCTGAGCACGTGGTTGAAGAGATCGGTGAGCTCCCTAATGAGCTGTTGGGGTGCCTTCTTTAACATCTCCACGGACATGTTGTCTGTACCTCCAACAGTTTTCCTTTTTAGCGATTTGATCACATGCTCTACTTCTGATTCCAGGATTCGTGGTGGAATTTCTTCGTTTTCCAGAAGTGACTCATGCTTGGTCGCTGGAGGGAAGTTTTGCTGCTTGCTGTATGTCGATTCGTAGTGGTTTCTGACTTCTTCTCGTATGGCGTTTCTGTCGTTTGTCCACGAACCATCATTTCTTTTGAGTTTGTGAAGGGGGAGCTCTCTGAGCTGGAACTTCCTTTTGACCTGTTTGATTGACTTCCTGTGCTCTAGGGCATGTTCCAAGGCTTCTTCTTCCCATCTCGCAATGTCTTGTTCATACGCATCTCTTGCCTTCTTGTTAGCTTCCTGTCGTTCAGTCAGAGTAGATTGTGGGTTGGCCGAGACTTGGGCGCGTATTTTGAGAAGGTCAACTGTCGTGGAGCTGAGTGATCTTCGTTTGGGGATTTCCTGACCAGCGATATCGGCGGCGGTGCTGCATACGTTCAGGATGGTGTTGTAGTGGTCCTGGACGCTGAGAGGACGTGGAATCGCGTAGCTTCCTTCATTGAGTCTTCTAATTATTTCAGTTTGGTACTTGTCGGTGCATATCGTCTTCTTCTCGTTCTTCACCGCGTACGCTGCATTTTTGGAGTACTGACGAGTCTTTTCGTATTTGTTGTCTATGTACAGTGATGCGATCAGAAGTCTGTGGTCGCTGAGATTGAAGGTCGAGTTGAAGGTGTCGATGTCCTTAATGATGTCCCTCCTTCGACACAGAAAGAAGTCAATCTCTGTTTCTGCGCCATTCTGAGTCCCTCGGTACGTCCATTTCCTCGACTTTTTCTTTTTGAAGAAAGTGTTGATGATGCTGAGACTTTGGCTCTCGGCGAAATCGACGAGGGCATCTCCATTGAGATTCCGCTTCCCAGTGCCGTATCTTCCCATCGTTGGATAGAAGTCTCCTGCGTCTGTTTCTCCAATGCTTGAGTTCCAGTCGCCCATCAAAATTGTGGTGTTGTTGCGGGTGTTCCTAGTCATCTTGTCGTGCATCAGTTTCTTCAAATCTCGGTAGAACTCGTCGATTGTGGAAGGTGCTGCGGCCGTAGTTGGTGCGTACACGTTGATGAGCGTGACCTTCCTATTGTTGATTTTTACGATGAGTGCCATGATTCTTGTTGATATTTCTTTTATTTCTAAGATGTTTTGGGCGAGGTCCTGCCTTATCCAAAATCCTAGACCAGGTTGACGAGTGCTTCGGGTGTTCAGTATAAGTACGTTGCCAGAGGTTAGTTGTACGCTTTGATTCGCCGTGATCTTCGTCTCCTGGAGGGCAGAGACTAGACATCGCGCTTCCGTGCACATCTTATCGAGGGCTAGTATGTGTTGATCGCTGCCCATTGTCCTCACGTTGATTGAGCCAATTCTTGTCTTTGCGAAAATTTTCCTTGTTCCTCTGGGTTGCTTGGCTGGTGTCAGTTGGTTGGCCGGTCCGTGGCTCGTTGTCAGAACCTGCTGCCCTATCCCATCAGCGCGAGCCGTGACTGGTGGAATAGTGGTGGCAGCAGGGTTTATAGATCCGGTTTTTCCTCTTTGTAAGTTTCTTTTTGCGGTTTGAAGGGTTGACAACCCGGTGCGGCTTGCAGGGCCTCCGGGCTTTTCACTCCGTTTCGCTTGAACACGGCGACGGCGAGTGGTAGTCGGGTTGCTGGTTTCTTGGTTCGTTGTCGATTGTTCATGTCGACGTTTGCATCGTTGACGGACCACACCACGTGAAGGTGAACCAGCTTGTAGTCCACCAGCTTGTAGTCCCTAAAAAAAACCGTGGAATGTAACATTTTAGTAAGTTTCCTGTTACTACCAGTCCCAGAACTCGGCTGCTGTCAAAAGTGTTTATTTGGTGCCACTTCAGATATTGACTACAGACTTCCTCAATCAACTTCTCTAGAAGCACACTAGTTTCATGAAGAAAATTTATGTTTAATAATGATGGTAGTCGATTGAACTTGACAGAATAGCAACAGCTAACCATTGCAATTGAAAAAAACCCGTCAATAAAAAATACAAACAACTTTCATGACACACATTGTTTCGATCTCTAAAAAATGTTCAACTAGTGTTCAGTACCTCTGTTCACATTTCAGTAATTTCATCAGTTTCAAAAATCTATTATGAGACAACCTATAGACTTCACAATTTTGAGATTCACAGAACTTGTTGAATATTTTTTGAATGATGGGTGATTTCTAGTTTTTCGAATAAATGAATCTTCTGTGAATGGAAATTTTCCAGTTCTCTCTCTCTCTCTCTATTGAATTTCCTATTGAAGAATGGATTTGTATATAATGCATTTTTCATTTGACAATACGTTTGTCACAACGTATATGTACAAGGTTATGTTGTGTGAAACAAGAAAATATGGATAACAACACAACGTAAATAATTCCAGTAACCTGGTAACCATGGATGTGGGGAAGTAACAAACTTGTTTTTATTATTAACGGTGACAGACTTGACGAAATCCCAAGTGGTTTCACGGATGGTATTGACGTCTCCGACTTGGTTGTTTGCGAACTGGCGAATGAAGTGTTCATTGCGAGTTCTATCGAATGAAAACATAATACGGGCCTGAGTGAACATATTCAGTTCACTTCTATTATAAGTATTTTGAATCGGAAACTATGTTTGAAAACCAAGACGATTCAAATGTTTCGGTGGTTTTTCTTTTTGAGATCATTTGTCAAAGTGTGACTGATTATGTAACCAAAGTTCTAATAAAGTTTCATTTCTCTTGAGTACCGTAAACAAAAAAAACCGAGAGAGAAAAGCACAATTCAGAGAACAACGGCCATGGTTGGAATGGATCATCAAACGACATGAATGGGGAAAAACCTGTATTGCCAAAGGGCAGCTCATCTTTTTTCATCCATAATATGAATAACTGAAAGCGAGAATGAAAGTTACTGATGTTTTATGGAGGAAGTTTGCCATTTCAGACGATTAGAATGCAGCGGAAAGTAAGTTTGTTGAGTTTCTGATGTGTGAAGCGACAGGATAAAAAAAAACGGCGACGAGCCTATTCTCTGTCGTAGGTTCAACGAGTCCATCTTTTCGGTAAAAATTGGAAAACCTGAAGTTAAAAAATGGCAAACACTTCTAGTTACAGAAACGATGGAGGAAATCACTGTACCTCCGAAGTCTCTTTTTTCTCGTGCAAGCGCATTTATGTAGATTCATTTGCAATATTTTGACTATGAATTCTCAAATGTCTAGAACCTTTTACTAGTTTCCGACAAATAATTTTATAGCTGAAAGGACATGCTCCCAATCTGACAGAACAGTAAAGCTCTGAGACGTTTGAAACGATTTTTTTCGATTTATGGCGTTTTTCAGTTCCATATGAACAGTCCATGACATGAACCCTAAATTCTCTCGTTCTTGGAAGAAAAAGTTTTTGTAAGAATATCCTAGCCTCCCCCATTGTGGTCAATCAAAACTCATGTGTAAGCGCGCTGCGATGATATTATCAGTTGTAAGTATACGAGCTCGAATTGTTTTATTTACTTTTTTCCCTCTATTGGAAAATGAACATAACTACAAATTTCTCTCTTTTTCTAAATTTAATGAGTTCAATAATAATTTTCGAATTGATAGTCTTAATAACCTCGAATAGAACTTTCAACAGAAACTCCGTGAAGTTATGTTTTTATTTGTTCCGACATTTCGGAAAAACAACTTTACATACCTTTCTATTCCTTCAGTTTTTTTTTTCAATTTCTGTCCCAATTTGTAAACAATTTCAGATGAGACCTCCAGAACACTTCGACATTTATCCTGTTTGTGAAGTTTCCGGTATGTTTTTCGAAAATTCAAATCGTAAAGTCTTGTCTTCAGGTATTGGTAAAACTAGCGGCGGGAGATATTCTGACTCAAAGCAGTTTGTTGTTCAAGATAAAGAAAATGTTGTTGTTAATGTGAGGTAAGCACGATATTCTCAGTATTCCTTTTGAAACATTGGTTTTTAGTATGAACAATATGCAGCTTTATGGAATTTGCTGCGGATTTAATGGAGGCTTAGACGTAGCTACGTTTGTTGCAAATGGGATGGTTCATGCAGTATATTCTGACAATCCAATCAATATGAGCTATACGTGTGCCAGAGTTTGTTGAGTTTTTTTCTGACTGAAATCTAGTTTAGCTCCGACGAATGTTGAAAAGCAAATTTGAAACCATCGCCGCATCTTATCGTGAATCGCTGGATGATTTCTTTGAACAAAGAAAGTTACTACTACAAGATCCTATCAAGAATAAAGTGGAGCTGCAGGAAATCGAATCGAAGGTGTTTTTCAAATTTCTAGTAGCTTTTGAAATTTTTATAGTAGCAGTCAGAAATTTAGGTTTTTTTGTTCTCTTCGCCGAACAAAAATTTCAATAATATTCTGGAAAATATGCAATCGTGTTACAGTGTTAGGTTTTGACTTTTTAGTTGATACTAGAGATAACATCCGATACGTAGGACTGACAAGATTTTACACGCAAAAGCACATCAATATCTACACGTACATACAATGTATAACAATTGAGGTATAACTTCTTTTGTCGCAAACGAACAGAAACCAATCTGTTTTTCTTCTGATTCATCTTGCAGATATTGTTCCATTTTTATTCTTCATTTTGAAAAATTTCAGACATTTTCGAGAATTTTCCGTGACTCAGAATATTTTCGTGTTGACTTGTGAATGACTTCTGTTGCGTGAAAATCGAAACAAACAAAGAAGTACGAAAACGAAAATAAAATGCTAGGAAATAGTTTTTTTTGAGAATGAAGAATATCACCGGTTACATTTTATCCCGTACTTACAAATGTTGAAAGTATTTTTTGAGGCGATAATCTGATTGATATGAAACAAATTTGTGGCTGCAAAAACAAAATTTGCTAAATATTAGACAGCTACTGTATTAAAAATTATATGAAACAGTGACAAGTGGAGAGAAGATTGATGTTTTTCATCTGTTCATCAAAATATACAGAAGTCGACATAACGTATTCATTTCAATAAATTCCAGTTGAGTCGAGGAACAACAGCGATATTCTTACTACACATTGACAACAATATTCACGTGCTTCATTGTGGTGGATCAAACGTGTGAGTATTTTTCTAAACACTGTGACTTGAACTCAATTGATTCTGAATCATAAAATCCAAATTCTCAGAATTACCCTAGACTCATTGAATTTTTTTTCCTAAAAGACATATTCATCATCTTGAGTAATAATCTGGAGAAAAACTGACAATATTGTTATGAAAAAGTTGGAAACTTTGAATAAGAACGTATTTCTTTGCTTCTCAGAAGTAAAGAAAAATTATTTTCACTGTGTATCCAATTTAGTTCTCGGTTTTTCAGTGCTCTGACGATTTCTGACAACAAACGAGGCAAGAAAGAAGCATCAAGAAGAAACTTACTGAATCATAACAAAGATGATCCAGAAGAGCAGGAACGTTTAAGAGCAGCAAATATCGATCCGCATGTATGGATTCATAAAAAGGTTTTTATAAAGAAAAAATTTTCAGCTTGTGACGGGATCAACTAGAGCTGTTGGAGATTTTCTGAGAAGTGATTTGTACAAAGATCATCCCGATTTTTTCAGTGCATCATCTGCACCTATCATCGCGGAACCTGATGTAGTTACACATCCCGTTAGTTTTCAATATGAAAAATAATGCTCTAAATGGAAATGTCTGTTTTTCAAAACGAAAGCTCCTACACAACGAAATTCATCGAAAAGTAGTTAAAGTGTAACAAAATATGACATAAATGAAAAGAAATTTTCAGTGAACGATGACTCATATAGAATTGATGTTATTTTAATAGAAACTTGAACAATCGAAGTCAAAAAAAATACTTTGTACAGTTGAATAAAAAGGAAAACATGATCCAGCAAAAACTGAGTTCTTTCAGGTTGAAATTGGTTGGAAGTTCTTGTTGCTGCTTTCAGATGGCGTTGTTCAGAATGTTCAAACTTACCAGCATGAATTAGTAACTCGGTTTGTTCATTTTTACCTAGCGGCGGTACAGTGAAAAATTCAGGTACTTTTCTGAAGACTTTACGAGCTCGATTCTCAGCGATGATTCGACCATCAGCAAAGCTGCTCAACACTTTTCGAATCATGTGGCACGTGAGCATTCTGATGCATATTACGAAGTGAGTTCTGAATTTTTTTTGGAACTTGATGGAAAACGATACATAAATTATTCTTTTTAAAAAAGTCAGAATACTTGCGTTATCACTGGTGTCAAGCTGAAATAATTCAGAGTGGCCGTGAACTGCACACGATGTCCAATTTTCGTGCAGAACAAGCGATCGTTCTCGTCAAGCTCGCAGACTATGAAATTTGCGAAGATTTTGATTCTACTATGGGGTCTATGAACACTTCGCTGACCTTAGAAACTATGGAAGCAATAGAACCATATGTAGACATTCCTCCAGGACTTTTCAATGAAAACTTGTTATCTATTTTTGAAGATTAAGAAGTTACAAACGGAACGTGAGCAGAACATTCTTTTTTTTTTCATAAAAACTTTTTTTTAACTAACGCTTTCTTTTTGAAAATCAAATCATGAAACAGGTATTGTCCGTGTGTGAAAAACGTTCCGAATGCTTCAATTCATCAACTCCCCAAAAGTTTCATCTTAAAGGACCATTTTCTATTGTTAATTTTTGAATAATTTGTTGTGAATGTGTTTCACTTTGGAATGAGTGTTTGTACAGTTGATTTTAAAAAAATATTTTACGCATATAAACACTGAAAATGAAATATTCATAAACGACGAGTAGACTGTGCAAATGCGCTGCATTGTCAATTTTGAATCAGAGAATGTATGAAATATTGTTTTTGATAAAAAGATTCATTCTAGTGTTTGAAGGATAGAAAATAGTTGAAAGTTTTTAACATGTGATCTTGATGATATTTAAGAAGCTTCATCTTGAATTCTTAGAAGCCTTTCGTTCATGGCCGGAGTTAACACAATTTTGCAAAACTCTGCAGTTGTATGTCTACACTTACATGGGAAGTATATGAAAGCCCGGAGAATCTATGAGGTCTGAGTAGTCTCGTAGGTTTTCAAATATGGTGAAGACGATGGAACTGCTCTCAGAAAATGCTTCACCGACCTCGTTTAGGAGTTATGACCAAAAATAGGATTCACACGCAATTTTCAAAAAAAGTGATCTGTTATGTTGAAGAATTCTGTCCTGAAAAGGAGCGAATGTGTGAACATGGAGTTGACGCAAAAATTTGTGTTTTCCGTGGTAGAGTGGTCAAAGCTCATGCCATTTATTTTTCACGGCAAAGTTCGATTCTCACTTGATACACGTTTTTTGCCCAAGAAATACTACAACGATTCATCACTTGTGATCAAGGCTCATATTATGAACACTTGTGTAACTCTTTCCGATTTAAGACCTAAAAATTTTTGTCTCAGAATCGACTGAAAACGTAGGAATTGATAGTTTCAGTCATTCTGAATCGTTTGGAATAGGTCTCCCCTCTAGAAATCTGCTAGGAATCGAGTTACAGAAGGTGAATGTTGGATGATATTCAACGTCCACTTCAGATGCATGTAACTTCGGAATAGAGCTTCAGAATCCAGACAGACTAAGTTTTCCGTGCATCTCGAACCTTCAAAATTCAATAAAATGCAAAATCTCAACAGTCTTTCTTACCCAACATCACAGATCCCCTTTTTTTGAAAATGGCATGGGAATTCTATTTTTGGACGTAACTCCTGAACGAGGTCGGTGAAGCAACTTCTGAGAGCAGTTCCATCGTCTTCACCATATTTGAAAACCTAAGAGACCACTCAGACCTTATAGATTCTCCGGGCTTTCATACAGTCTGTGTCAATGAAAGAGGACCACCTACTTTTTATCCTCTAATTCCCCGCACAGTTAATTTTCAAAAAACTTCTTCTGGTGATACCTTGAGTTCCTTAAACTACAACAGTATGCAGAAAATCAGATGAATCGGTTCATCCATTTCCAAATTGTAAGCAAAAGTATGAAAAAAACGGTGTGTCAGAAAAAGAGGACCACTTTTCATACTATACTTTTTGAGTTTTGAACAGGCCTAAAGTTTGGTATTTTTTGTCAATAATGTTTTCTTGATTCTAATTCACAACAACTGAATGGAATAGTAGGTATACACAGCGTGAAATTGAGAAAAAAAGAAAATTTCCTGAAATTTCCTGAAATTTCCGGAAAATGACAGAAAATGGCTGAAAGTCAATGTGAAAATGATAGTATATTAAAACTTGATGACAGTAACTTAGAAAAAAGTTACATGATTCCAAACTGAGAAGAGTCAGTCAGCCAGGCAACTTTATGCTTTTGAAAAGACGAAAAAATGCTGAAAATGCAACAAACTTGAAGATGTGACCTCGATTGTCGTTTCACAAGTCCGCGAATTCCGAAGAGCCAATTGATTTTTTGCCTTAGAATATTATTTCTGATATTATAGAGTATGAAAATCTTTACTTGTGGCGACATCCTCACGAATAACGCGAACCCGAGTTGATTGAAGTTTGACAACGAGTTTGAAGTAGTGATCTTAACCGAAGTATTTTGTGAAAAACGAATAGATCCAAAAGCATTCTGAATATCTTGACTTTCTGAATTTCAGAAAAATTGTAAACATTCGAAATATTTTTAGAAACAAACTTGGAGTAATTGCTAATGTTTGCACAAAATTATGACCACAAACATAACTCACTAAATTTTTCACCGCTGCTATAATTTCTTCAAAATTTTCAAACAACTTGGGTTCGCGTTATTCGTGAGGATGTCCCCCCAAGTAAGGATTTTCATACTCTATAATATCAGAAGTAATATTCCAAGGCAGAAAATCAGTTGGCTCTTTGGAATTCGCGGACTTGTGAAACGACAATCGAGGTCACATCTTCAAGTTTGTTGCATTTTCAGCATTTTTTCGTCTTTTCAAAATCATAAAGTTGCCTGACTGACTGACTCTTCTCAGTTTGGAATCATGTAACTTTTTTCTAGTTTACTGGTAACAATTTTTCCTATACTGTCATTTTCACATTGACTTTCAGCCATTTTCTGTCATTTTCGGGAAATTTCTGGAAATTTTCTTTTTTTCTCAATTTTACGCTGTGTATACCTACTATTCCATTTAGTTGTTGTGAATTAGAGTCAAGAAAACATTATTGACAAAAAATACCAAACTTTAGGCCTGGTCAAAACTCAAAAAGTATAGTATGAAAAGTGGTCCTCTTTTTCTGACACACCGTTTTTTCATACTTTTGCTTACAATTTGGAAATGGATGAACCGATTCATCTGATTTTCTGCATACTGTTGTAGTTTAAGAAACTCAATGTATCACCAAATGAAGTTTTTTTGAAAATTAACTGTGCGGGGAATTAGAGGATAAAAAGTAGGTGGTCCTCTTTCATTGACACAGACTGTATACTTCCCATGTTAGAGAAATAAAATAAAGCTTGAGGAAACAGAAGAAAAAATTAAAGTTAGCAATCTATTCCGATGTTATCATTGGTTTTTTACGTTTTTGACAAAAAACGAAAAGTGAAAGTTCCTTCCCACGTACGATTTTTCTGAAAGAACAATAACAACCGACATCGTTTTCATTCTTTCAAACGATTGAAACTATGATCCAGAACTTTTTCAGTGTATTTTAGAAATGAAATACTGTTATCAAAGTCTGTTCTGATGAAAAAAGTAATACCCTCGTGCAAATCGACTACCAGCTGACCACAACATGCTGATAAAATTGTTGTGCTCTGCTCCTGGAGATGCAGCGTACCAGGATAATAAAAAAACGGAACTGTTTTTGTAAATAGAGAGTTCATTCAGTTTACCGAGGATGGTCTCTGATGAAAGGTAACGTTTTCTTCTTGTGATCTTTTTAATAAATTATTTTCAGTGGTATTCTTCTTTCTCTCTTTTTCCATGCGTTGTACAACTTCATTCATACTTATTTCTACGGTATGATGTTCAACTTGTGGGGACAAGCCGGGCATCATGATGTGAAAATCATTCAAGGTAAAAGCAGTGGAGAAAACATGTTCAATGATTGTTTCCAGGAGTCTTCTTCATTATCTACTGTCTGCTTTTCGGCCTCAAGATTGTTATAGTTCTGTGCCACATGAAACCAAAACTTCTACCTGGAGTAGTGAAGAAAAATCTATCAATATTGTGAGTAGGGAGAAAAATAAACAAACTGCAGGCAGATATGAAAAAATCTGATGATAGCTACGCTCAAGATGTCCAATCGTAGTGCATTTTGTTTTTCACACTCTCAGACTGTTTACATATTTAACGGTAATAACAATTTTTCACTGAGAGAAACCAAAATTTATGATTATTGAAAAGAGTTCAGTCCCCATTTCGCTGTTGAAAAAAAAACAATTCAGTCTATTTGCATGTCATGCAATATCATCCTACATCAACATTCTTCTGACACAATACTTTGGTGCGCCACACGCTAAAAACGAAGAAAGTTTCACAAGTAATGTAGAGGTACGAGGAATTCGCGATATTTTTTTCACAAGTCATTTTCAGGATCTTCTTCTTGCTCACAGTTACTTTTCGTCAACTTCTCTTTTCTTCAGTGCCTTGTCGAACTATATGAGAAGACATATCAAAAAGTTCGCTACTTTATCATGTTTCAACAGTGATGAAACAGTGGAATAAATTATTGGAGAATGGTTTTTTTATCTCACGTTTTTCACACCTCTCAGAAACACGTTAACATCGCTACGCTCGGGGGCTACTTTTTATCCTTTTTCCTTCACAAAATCACATATTCAGTTTTCTTTATTGAAAACAGGTGTGGTTTTTGTATAGTCTTTCTCTCTCTCTCTCTCTCTCTCTCTCTCTCTCTCTCTCTTTCTTTCTATCTTTCTTTCTTGCTTTGTTTATCTCTCTCTCTCTCTCTCTCTCTCTCTCTCTCTCTCTCTCTCTTTTCTCTCTCTCTTTCTCTCTGTCTCTCTCTTTCTCTCTGTCCCCCTCTCTCTCTCGCTCCCTCTCTCTTTCTCTCTCTCTCTCTCTCTCTCTCTCTCTCTCTCTCTCTCTCTCTCTCTCTCTCTCTCTCTCTCTCTCTCTCTTTCTCTCTCTTCTTATCTGGCCACGACCATCACATATACTAGTGTGGCCCGTATACCCGCGATTCGAGTTTTCTCTTGCGATTTCTAGCATTTTACAAACAATAGTTCTGTTAACAGTATTTATTGCAAAGTTACAGTATTGCAATAAATTGATCGTGAGTCAAATTGTTAATCAAATTACTTCATCCTCCAGAAGAAAATAAGATGTCTGGTTGACACCGTTTGGGGTGAACCCTTCCCAGTCAATGCCTTGAGAGAACATTCCAGACGTGTCGAAGAAATCATCGTAACTCCGTATCATGATGATGCGTATCGCCGCAACAAGAAAAAACATCGCCATACAGATACCGACAATCCAAGCGACTCCACAGGCGCTAAAATGAATGAATGCCTAACGAGACTTTTCAGTTTCACTCACACTTCAGGTGAAGAAGGCCTCGTCTTGATTTGAGTTCGGATGCGTCCAACTTCTATCGATTCCTGACGCCTGGCGAGGACCTCGCGGATTGTTTGATTCCAGTAGATCTCAGTTTCCGTCTGGCATGGTCTCGATGCCTCCTGTAAAAGGATAAACGGTGCTTACATCCAGCGTCCATTCATTCTTACCTCATTTTCGAGAGCCTGTCTCTCTTCGATTTCACGCTCCTGGAGAGCAATTCTCACTTGACGCTGGGCTCTATTCTGTTCGATCGTGATCATTCGACGTTGTTCTTCGCGTCTCATGTCATCTCCCAGAAACTGCTGGGTTGGTTGCTTAGGGAGAGGGCGCGTTTCAATCTTCCCTTCTTCCATTCGGGCTTCGGGGCACGCGGACATCGTTAGAAAGAGAAGAAAGTTCTGGAACAGGCACATAACTTTGTAAGTTTTCCAATGGAAATAATCCTGGAAGAACTTTCACAAATGATCACGAATTTTCTCGTTCATCATTGTTGTGATAAATGATTCAAGTACATTTCATAATTTGTCCTGTTATCTTATAATTTTCATGTGGCTCCATTCCAAACATTTGACTACACGAAAAGATCCATTGAAAGGTATAGTGATTCAGTATTTAATTTTAAAAGCCACTTTTCAAAAGTTTTTCATGCTAATCGTACCAAGAGAACTCAACAAGATACGTTTTCTTCGAAATTAAGAAACAGAAGAAGCTAGAACATCAGCAGGGTGTATCGACTTGAGCTAATTCGAAATGGGAAAATAGTCAAGAACAGACTAATGTAAATTCGATATCGGAGCGACACACCGTCTTGTATGTGATCAAAAAATCGAGAGAAGATTCGTGCCCGAACGTATGGGAAGACGGTCATAACATGTGATTTAGGCGAATTTTATGTCAGTGAGGCCGGTAAGGGTCATTAAAATGAACGTTAGGTGAAAAGAACTCATGAAAATACCGAATTGGGAAGACCATCAGATTTATTCGTTTCATTTTGATGTAGCTCATAATTCTTAACAGGAGTTGACCTTGAACGTTATTGAGATCCAGAGTTGAGACCTAGCCAGATGTGTTAAGTAGGTCGAATAATGAAGTTTTCATGTAGAAAATTTTCACGCGTTTTTTGTTTCAAGCGAGATATTTTAATTTTAAGAATCACTTTTCAAAACGATACACGTTTAGAGAGAATTTATGTCAACTTTTTTCCTAGCAGGACCCACTGTTTCTGTATTGAAATGTATTCAAGCTTTCAGAACCTACACTTTAGCTGGACACGTTATAACAGGGGCGTTGCGAACTTTCCGACCTGCTCATTATTTCTCTATGTCTTTTTTACTAGGTTCTTTTGAACATTTTTGTTCTCAATTTCTGACAGCTAGGTTTGGATGAGAATGAAGTTTCTTGTATTCTTCCAAGTACACATAAAACATAGGCTCATTGCCGTTCCTATGACTGTGGCATAGCCCTATGACAACTATCATTTCTATCATGGAATTTACTCAATCATGTTCAATGAACAATCAATCATAGTTGGAATATTATTTGGACTCAAATGGACTGGACTGGTGTTGTAGTTTCAAATCAAGTACATCGTTTTTGAAATTAATCTTAAATAGAAGCAAGCTCTATGTACTAAATGATGTCAATATTCATTATAACTCATGTTGGAATTTGGGGTTTCAAAAAAAATTCGTCAGAAAATAAACTTTTTTCGAGTTTGTATTTTGAAAATGGTTTAGTTCACATTATTGATGTAAGAAAACTGTCTGATTCAAGCGGGCAACCAATGAGTGGGCAAAAGAAAAACCCCAGCAGATCTTTTTCGAGATACTAGGATGACTACGGTACTTTTTGCCTAAATAACCCCATAAAACTCGTGTTATGCTTATTCGAGCTTAATGGAGATGAAGTTGTTGAGAGAAGTTAATGGTTTGGGACTAAAATGGTGAAGATGGGTAGAAGCATCCATGAATGAGCATCTCGGCATTCTACCGCCCTTTATAAGGCTCCCAGATTTGTATTACTCCGCCTCTTGCTCTGCGCGCCTGGTCGATCCGCACACCAGCTCTGCCGCCCCTGTAAGTTTTTTTGCAGTACAAGTCTCATCCCGTGAGCTTCTCTTTGCTGTTTGTGTAGGAAGATCAGTAGATTTGAAAAACAAGACTTGGCAAAACGGGAATAAACCAATGAAAACGGTTTGTACATTTGATGAAAGTGGTAGATTGCCCTATGGAACCAGATTCCAACAATTTTTCGTATGATAAATAACGAGACTTTGTGAATGGTCTTGCAATCCATGAGTTTCCGGTTCTGGTCAATCAGAGATTAACCAATTTACCTTAATCAGGTGGTTTTTGGAAATTAACATACAATGTCACTTTTTTAAAAATAAGATTCAAAAAATACTTAGGTTATTACTGATTTCTCATTCCTGGAAAACTGGAATTTACTAACAAACACTGTGCTTTTTTGTACTTTGACAGTTCAGTTCTCATGAAATATTTTACTCCAGCGATCGTGTTTGCAAGCTTCGTTCTGTTGACGCTTCTTTATGTGATATTTAAAAAAATGTGCGCGGTAGTGTAATTTCCTTTTCATAGTCTTCTTCAAATGGTCTTCTTCAAATTTCTCATTTTATAACATTTGGTGAGAAATTCGAACTTGTTACCCAGTTCTCAGCGATAATGATGATGATGATGGGACTGGTGAGTGTCCTCATTATCTCTCACATGAGCCTACCTGAGGGCACACGGTAAATATAAATTCTCAGTATTTTATGTTACCACCAAAAACCTGCTTTACCATGCCGTTTAATTGAAAAGTCTCCACGCTGGAAGCTCGTAACCATAATTCGTCCTTCAAATCTGTTCCATGCCTGGTTGCTACAGAGACATCTCTGCCTTGGTCTCCAAAGTTTCTGTTTCTCAAAACTTTTCGGATCCTGATCTTTTACCGCCATTTCTCATAACTGAAAATCGTACTTGCTCTTCGTGCTCACAAGGCATTAGGCAAACACCGAAAAAGTTGTTATCGGGTTGTTTGTAGGAAAATTAGTTCGGCGCAAGTACAAAGTTGATCCCACACAAATTTTTGTTGATTCTCTACAAGCCCAAACCCAACGGCATGTACCTAGACAGCTTTCCGGCTTGTGACCTTTTGCCTCGAAATTCAAAAACCCGACTATACCCAAAATTTGAATTTAAAAAACACTAGGAAAAAATGTACCTCGAAGAACATCTGAGCAAAAACCAATTTCCTGTCCCAAGAATAAAACATGGAGAACAATATGTCACCCCCAAATCCTTATTCTTTCACGATTTTATCGCAAACGGAAATTGGAAAACTACTCTGGGTTAGCATACGACAATATTCTTGTTCAACTGAAGAGGACATTCGAAGAATCCAGAATATCGACTGATTTGATGGTTTTAAAAAGATAAATGAACGAAAACCGATTTTGACTGGTCATAATGTAATAACTTTGATGTGATCATTTTTCAAAGTGTCATTTAAAACAGAGTTCAACAATTTTTATTATGATTATTATTGAAGAAAAGTTGATCCATATAATTAAGCAACTAAAATTTGATTTTCAAAAAGTTTTTTTTCCAGAAAACAAAAAGTTAAAAAAAAGTATGTTTCGTTTTTCTGTAGTGACATACCAAAAAATTTTTGAAATTAGAAGTTGAACATTATGAAACTTCCTAAATGATTAACAAAAATTTGGAACCTGATATCCCCATAATCTTTGGTAAAATACACATTAAAAGTAGTAACGAACGAAAAAAAATCATTAATCTTTCGAAACAAAACAAAATGCAACAACCAATATAGGGAAATAAAGAGAAAGGTGTGCTTTCCCCAAAACTTGTAAAACAGAATTTTGAGAATCGTGTTTTCAGTGATATTTCTTTCTGTTCATTCCTAGAGTATTTTCACGAAACATATCTTATAGATAGTATATGAAAACACATGTCATCTTCAAACTGAGGCAGTGAATCAAAGTGGTCTGAGAAAATTAGAGAGGTTCCACTGAGTGACAACTGCCAATTGGCAAGATCATCTTTCAACCACATAACCAACATGTTCTAATGTACAGTGAAGATTTGAAGTGCTCCGAAAGCCCCTTTTTATCTGGAAACATACCTTATTATTATTTTCATTTCTCTTTTGAGTCGGAACGGGAACAAATGCGCTTGGTACCTGTTTTTTTCTCAAATTCCAATATGCTCTGATTTGATAGTAATATACCTAGCAAAGTTACTGAGTTTACATTTTTTTCCTCCATTAAAAACAAAATTTTACTGATCAAACACTTTTTTTTGATCAATTAGTCTCTTTCAAAGCGCAACGACTTCTAGAATAGAACGATTTCAGTTGGTCGTTTACAAAAGACTGTTTGTTGACTTTTTTCTCATTCATGTCATATATGAGTGTTTTGTGTTTAGGTGTCAACTTTGGCATACAAAAAAAGGTTTCTTCCATTTTCTGGCAATACAGTTTTTACCCCCTCTCTCTCTTCTCTTTCATTCTTTCTCTTTCTCTCTCCTTCTCTCTTTTTCTTTTTATTTATTTCTCTCTCTCTCTCTCTCTTTCTTTCTCTCTCTCTCTCTCTCTCTCTCTCTCTCTCTCTCTCTCTCTCTCTCTCTCTCTCTCTCTCTCTCTGTTCTATCTTTCTTTTAATCTCTCTCTGTTCTTTCTTTCTTTCATTCTCTCTCTCTCTCTCTCTCTCTCTCTCTCTCTCTCTCTCTCTCTCTCTCTATTTTTCCAATCAACATCGCATATCTTGGTGCAGCGAACACATCAACGAAATGATTGATTACGAAAAATCTAATCGCTTCTGTCATTCTGTCAGAAAACAGCTCATTTTATAGTGAGCTGCCGCTTCCTCTCTCACATTTTTCTTTTCTCCTACCAACGTCGCGACGAACTTTCGGCGTAAATTTTCACTGTGCCATTCTCAAAAGATAAACTCTATCGAACATCCCAACTAACAGCTGCAGTTCCATTACATATTCGTCCAGATGTTTCTCATTACGATACAAAAATGATCCAGAAGAAGAAACATCAAATGCCATCTGTACGAAATTGACACCAAACAAAAAGTTGTTTCCTCTGTTCGCAACAGTACTATCAGTTGTTGATAATACGAGCATCTTTTGCATCTGTCGGTGTCTTTCTTGCATATTGAGCCACTTTTATTTGATTGAGTATTCTATGAGAACCACATTGTTTCTCTGAAAAATGGTATCTTCCTACGCCCATGGTGATGTCACTAGTAATTTCATATTTT
The DNA here is from genome assembly GCA_963978915.1 of Caenorhabditis parvicauda. Classification (NCBI taxonomy): domain Eukaryota; kingdom Metazoa; phylum Nematoda; class Chromadorea; order Rhabditida; family Rhabditidae; genus Caenorhabditis; species Caenorhabditis parvicauda. The sequence goes on along the minus strand of OZ022249.1, from coordinate 14,025,494 downwards.
TCCGGTCTAGATGTCCTTTTATATTTTCGGGGATTCAAAATAAAGTTTGAAAATGGAACCATAGTGTGCTAAAAAGACAAGTAACATTTCATTTGAAAAGTTCAGGACAAAAAACAGAATAAGGACAGAGAGCACAGTTGATTGACTAGTGAAATGAAAAGTTTGAAACTCAATAACTGTCCAAAGTACTGAGTAACGAGTTATTTAGCACTTTTTACCTTACTATTAGTAACTCACTACTAAAAACTAAAAATAGGACAACCGTCATTGTATTGCATAGTTAGTGAGAAATTTTCTCTTATCACCAAACAATAACACATGTTGCTTGAAACAGATCGTGTTACGCGCCTTGTACCCCTTGCAGAACTGAACGGCGTTATTGTTTGAAACTTTGTCTTTTTGTTGATTTTCTAATTTATTCCCAAATATTGATAAATTGACTCGACACTGTGGTTAGGACGAATCTAAGAACGTGAACTAGCAGGCGACTGCCAACCTTTATTGCTAGTAGTTCTCCATAATGTTCATTTAAAAACTTGAAGCCGGAAACATTATTGATAAACCAACGCGACAAACTGTTGCAATGTCATGACACCTGTCAGATTATCTGATGGAATTTTGACTTTTTAGGCCATTGTATGAGAGTAAAAAGTGAGAGAAAATGAGATAGAGAATAAAGAAAGAAAGAAAGAGAGAGAGAGAGAGAGAGAGAGAGAGAGAGAGAGAGAAATAAAGACTGTACACTGCCAGAGAATGAGAGATTCCCACAAAAAAGTCGGCCACATCTTTCTGACACATTATGCTCCACCCTCACCCTCTTTCTGTATGCCACCGACAGCGACCTCGGTGCTCGAAACCATTCTGGTTTCACCTTCACACTTTCCTCATAGACCCAAAGGTTTGAATGTTTTTGACCAAGTTGTGCAAATTATTCTCAGAATACCATCCAAACAAAAATAACCATGAGAAACATGTCACTTGGGAGTATATATTTTTTGGATCGAAAACAAGAATTTTGCTTCTTTACGATTTCTTACCAGTGTTTTTTTCTTCAAAAATTCTCCTCATTCAATTCTCAATTTCCGCGAACTTTGTTTTTCTCACTTCTAATTTACAAAATTCACTCGAAAAACTTGAAAAAATCCTAATTTAATGTTTTCACCTGATTTAAAAATAATTTTTAATAATAACTTAGGAATCATCCTTTTTCATAATAAACAAATTCATCCAAACACATTTCCCAAAACAAAAGTAGCTTGACCCTAACTGCCAACGTAAACTTGGACTGACGGAAATTGATGAGATGGATCAACTATCATCAGTCGCATCCATCAAACAAGACACACTCCTTCGCCAACCCGAGTGTGTCAGTTTTTTGAACTGTTTAGGCGAAAGTTCTTATCTTTTCTCTTTTTCAATCACAACTGTTTCTTAGGTACTAAATGGGCTCCTACACCCTTCCCACCAGCGATTGTTTAATAATAAAAGCTAGAAATGAATCATAAAGGAGCACCAACAATGAGAAACCGTCCGTTGCCTTTTAGTATAATGTCCTTTTGAACTTTTTTCTGCTTTTGACGTACTTTTTAGTAGAAGAGGAACTATTAATTTTACGACGTCGACCCGGTTAAATTACTACGGGTGTAGTGGGAAATGAGAAAAAACAAACATTTTCCTTATGACAAATTCTATTTTGTCAGCTAGAATGGTTCACGATTTTTTTTGAACAAAAAATCGATGAAGTACTGTCTTTGTAAGTTTGATTCAACACATTAATTCTATTTCGCTATTTTTTCACAATAAGTTTTCGAAAGAATGCTCGAAAAAAGAAATATTAAACATCAATTTTGATAGTTTCTGCTTCTGTTTTCAAGTGTTTTTGTATAATTTCCCTTGATATACATAAACTTTTCACTAATTTCATAACGTTTTGTTACCAGCTTTCACGTCTCCTTCTTCTGTTTCCCAATTTCCCAGAATGAAAACTTCACATCACTTCACATATCTTGCACACTTTGTTTGAAAAGTCATTTCTATCACTTTCTATTCATTCCACTTCTCACATCAAGACGCTTGTTTTCATCACTATACCGGCTCACCATCAAATTTTAAGAAAACAAGAAGTCATGCCAAGAATGTCGTCTGGCAAAGGAAAAATTTTGGCTATTGTACTGCTTGTCACCTACATCTTTCTGGTTTCATCGGTGAGTTTATCGTAGTTCTCCGGGAAACCTATTAGAAACCGATAATAATCGAAATTCATTAAAAAATGGTGAAAGTTGTCTTCTTGAGAATATTCTAAGTTTATATACTTTGTTTATTTTCAACTGTCTCTGCTGGAATATCAAAAAATCCTGACAACCACAAGGATTTTCACAATGAATTCACTATTTCAAACATTATTATGTTTTTCCAGATGTCAACAGCTCTGATCCTGTCAGCACAAGAAGAGTTCCTGAAAGCAGACCTCTTCTCCATGATGACTTTCTTCTTTCCTTTGTTCCTGGTTAACAACGTATTCGCTGTTCTTGCTGCATTCATCTACTGGTCACTGAACGAACAAATAGATCTCTCCATCCTTCTCGAAAAGTAAGTCTCGTTCATTCTATTAGGAAGTTTCACAAACATATCTAAAGAACTTGAAGACAAAACAGCTTCTTTAGAACTGATTACCATATACACAATGATACAGAGTCTTGGTTTTTCGAATTAATTTTATCAGAAAACAAAATTTGAATGGTTGTCTTCTTTTTCATAAAAACGAGAGAAAAAACAGAAAAGACTTTCGAATCTTAAAAAAACCATCAGAAAATTAGTTTTTGTTTGAAAGAAAAATTCAAAACTTTGTTTTCAGGAGACTCTTCAAACAGGTTAACGAGACGATCGAGGACGTTGAAGTGATGAACTCCTACTATGATAACGTGCTTCCATGGGAATACACCAAGCCATCCAAGCCCGTTATGCTCTAAACACATGTTACATTGCGTTCTGCATAATTATGAAAACATTATCCACGTGAACTTTCTTCTTCTATTCTCGAGGCTGATTTGTTTGTGAAAAATCGACTTTCAAACCACAAAGCTTTAGTTTCACCCTGTTAATCTCAATTTTAAAGATTAGATTGACCTTACAACATCATTATAACCAGCCCGTATTTTCTGTAAACACATCAAAAAGTTGATTTTTCACGTTTACCGCGAACTAAGAAACAAACAAACCAGCTTCGAAAAAATGAAGTTTCCTCCTTTGCGTTGATAACTGAACTCTTCATTTCAAGGGAACCCTGTTACATCAATATATGTCGACAATAAATTATTGATCAGAAGTAAGTTTTACGCAAAAATGGAGAAAAGAAGCTGCTAAATCTAATCTCCGTTTTTTTTGCAGAAGATAAAGTCGTTTCTACATAGATGAAGGGAGTCGGTCACAAACTTTATTCAATTTACTCAGCTTTTGTTCTCAACACTCCTCTCACGGTCTAGGAAGTTGCCTGTTACCACGTACAATCATACAGTCACTATTATTCATGAAATGCACGATTTTTTACGACAATGTAGAAGAATGTATTATATTTTGACAAAAATGGAAAAGAGGAAGAATGAGATAAAGAGAGAAAAAAAGAGAGAAAGAGAAGAGAGAGAAAGAGAGAGAGAGAGCAAAAGAGAGAGAAAAAAAGAGAGAGAAATATTGAGAGAGAGAAAGAGATATAGAGAGAAAGAGATATAGAGAGAAAGAGAGAGAGAAAGAGAGAGAGAAAGAGAGAGAGAAAGAGAGAGAGAGAAATAGAAAGAGAGAGAGAGAGAGAGAGAGAGAGAGAGAGAGAGAGAGAGAGAGAGAGATAAAGAGAGAGATAAAGAGAGAGATAAAAGAGAGAGAGAGAGAGAGAGAGAGAGAGAGAGAGAGAGAGAGAGAGAGATAAAGAGAGAGAGAGATAAAGAGAGAGAGAGAGAAATTATTTTACGATTTTAATGAATCATCAACTTAGTGATCATTCTGGCCACAGTCTATCGTTTTGTTTGTCCGATTCTCTTTCTTTGAATACTCCATCCAGTAATGAGCACTGTGGATTGAAGTTTCAAAATTCTGATTAGACAAACTTCCACGAAGACTAAAAGCAGCCCACAGTCACTAGAACCATCATATTTCATCGACACAACAATAGTCTGTCCCCCGGCCGACATGAAACAGCTGATGGGTGTTCTGACGGAATTACATTTCATTCAACTTGTTGCAAAACCAACTGGCTGTCTTGCCGTTAATGGCCCATTATTCACGCGTTTAGAAATTATATCTATCGTTTTTGTCTAGAGTATAGTTAGGAAGATCTTTGAGTTGAGTAGTATGGTTTTCCACAACTTTGAGCTTTTTTTCTCAAATACCGTTTGAAAATCATGATTATCAATTATTTATTTCTAAAAACGTCTTCAAATCATCCCAACGAGAAAGTTGAAATTATTTTGGCAATCACCAGTTGGTGAAGAAATATGCGTGAAACCAGTTTGAAATCGATTTTTCTCGTTTCCTGTTTTCTCCACGTTTTTTTCCAAAGTATAAAATTAATAGATGAAAAATGTTTTAAAAGGCGTTTTTATTCATATTCTCAGAATCCAAATTGTTTTCAGTTTGAACCCTCTTTTTCTCAAGAAAATCGACACCATGTTTCAATTTTCTGTTTAGAAATTGATTTCAAAAAACCCATATTCATTAAAATGAAAATTTTTCTATCACTCATGTTTGAGATTTTCATTGAAATAAACTCAAAATAGAACTATCGTGTATGTCGTGGGATTCATCCATTTTTAGTTTCATTCTGGTCTGTTCAGTTACGGGAAGAAACATCAATTTGATCATATGAAACATTTTCCACGTGGAGAAGAAAAATCTTTCTCAATCTGGATTTTGCAATATTCTATTCACATCTTCCCACACATCCACGTGCAAATCTAAATTCAGACGTGGGCTCTATCCACACTACAATCACACATGTATATTTTTTCTCTTCTATATCATGTTTCTTCCCCTCGAGTTCTTCCCATTTGTTTTTTCTGAAGGGTTTCTCCGAGTACTCGAGTACTTGGTATAGTTTAAGTTAGGTCTATTACACCGGTGGAACCTAAAAGTTAGGCCAGCTAATTGGAAAAAATTGAAGAACTGGCGATGGGTTAATCTAATAGAACGATCAGTGTGAAGTCGTCAGTGTTTTTCTGCTCCCTGCTCTTTCACATCATTTTTGCCTTCACTATCTTTAATTCATTGTGGGAAGATGGGCCGGAAGAATATCTTCCTGCTTGACGGTCATTTGTCACGTCTCTCTTCTCGAGATACGGTAGCTCGAGGACGTCATTAGGCACGTTATTGCACCACCATCCAAATGAAACATGTTCCCAATTCTAGACGTTTATTGTCTTTCAATATCGAGGCCCAAGGCAAATTGCCTAGATTCAGATTGTTGCATTCATACTTGTTCTCTTTTTTTGAACGTTTGAGAATCTGTGAACGAACGGTTGTTTCATTCAAACAGGTGGATAGATATTCTCTCAGTGTTTTCTGTTTCAAATTTCCAATAACTAAAATCAAGTATGAAGTGTTTTTGGAAAACAAGATTCTACAATTTTCGAAATTTCAATCTTGAAAACTTATTTTTTCGCACATCAAAATAGAAAAAAACTGTACTATTTAAAATCCCTATCATACAACTCATGCGAAATCTTCTCTCGAGCGCACGACTGAAATATCGGACAAAAAAGTAACAAGAATGCGAGCCATTGTCATAAACTATCCCGGAATGACCATTTATCAGTTTGTGTAAAGTGGTGTGTTAGATATTAGTAAATCAGCAGCTGTATGGATGCTCAGTAAAGTTCATCATCCATGCAGTAATCATGTTTTCCGGTAGCCAGTTCTGTTGCACTCCGAGTTTGTTACAATAAGAATTCTAACAGAGTACCCCAGTCTAAACCATTGGAAGTCGGGGTCCAGGTCAGCTGCCGTGGTATATGGATATGATCCGAAACCACAAAACACTTGTTCTCAATCATTTGTCACATACACAGACGTCACAAACTATGTTTCTTCAAAAACGTTCTCCTTTTGGAATACGATTAAATGTGGTTTCTTGAACGTCATCCGATTCCATGCCATTCTTTGTCGGAATCTGGGCTTTTTATGTACTTTTTCTTCGAATTTAACACCATGTCAGATCCAAATTTTTTTTTAACAGATAATTTACTCGATCCTATGCAAATTTTGAGATTTTCCCAATTTCTAAAAACAACTTTTTTATCTATCAAATTAAAATAATTTTCAGAGGCCTTAACTGTATTGAGTACTCCATTATTTATTCGATGATATTAGTTTTAGCATAAAATATCCAATTATTCTTCAATAATGTTTAGAAGATTCTAAAACATAGAGAAATTTCATATCACTATTAAACTCGACTTTTGAATGTTTTCAATTATGACTTTAGATTTTATCTTCTGCAGAATCTGGAAAACAATAATTGTATTTCCCACTTCTTTATACGTGAAATAACTATTGCAAATTGTGATAATACTCTGTAGCTCCTCCGTTTTACCAAAAACCGGGATTATATTTGTAGCCGGTTTATAGCTCCAGAAAAGTAACTTATCTCAGGATACTAAGAATATGTACATTTCATCAAGAAAAAAATTTGCTTCACTAAAGTATTTGTTTTCTTGATATGGTTTTCAGTTCACAAATTCCAAATCAATTTTTGTACTTTCAGCAACTAGTAAAAGTGTTCATAGTAGAAAGTGTATTGTATTATTATTTTGCTGGAGCTGAATCAAGATAAAGTCCAGTTTGATGATTCATTACACTTTTATCTAGAACGCTATAACTCATTGCTTGGAAATTGTTCTCATTAGTTTTCATAGACAAAAACTTTTGATTCTTGAGCTATTGCTCCAAGAACCTAGTGTCTTGAGAAAAAACAGGAGCGTCATTGCGAATTCGGAATGAAGTAAAACAGATGGATCTTCCCGCGACCCATGTGTCCTTAAAATCCTGTTGTTTAGTTCCGACCGTGTGATTGAACGATCGAACAAAATCCTCATTTTCAGTTATTCAAGGCTCCATTCTCACACGGCCCCATAATAATTCATTGTTTTGCGCGCGGTTTTGCTGAATTCGTGAAAGTAATTCAACTTTCCCAGAACATGTTTCACAATGAGTCAATTAGTCGTTCCTTTGCTTCCGGTTTCGACCAGATGAAAATGCAATAAACAAATGAGTATCTCCCCTAGGACGCTAACCGAATTCACCCCCCCCCCAATTGTTTTGGTAACGAGCCAACGAAAGAAATACACGAGAAAAAAAGAAACAAAACACTCATTGTTACTTCCAACTGTCATCTATTCATGTCGATTGTTCTTTTGAATTTCGGTTATGGAAACCACAAAAATATTTTTCACAAAACTGTATCCAATAGAAAAATGAAGGATTTTTCGGCGATACAGATAAACTTCTTCCCGAAGATTATCTCTCTCTCTCTCTCTCTCTCTCTCTCTCTCTCTTTCTTTCTTCTCTCTCTCTCTCTCTCTCTCTCTCTCTCTCTCTCTCTCTCTCTCTATCTTTCTCTCTCTATCTATCTATCTTTTTCTCAACTTTCCGAACCAATTATCAACAAGAGTTCATCCAAAGAGTTGATACCAAGTTAATAAAAGTTCCCCATTGGTACCCAGCTTACATGCGACTCCATAAAAATTTCAGTTCTTTGTCCGTGTTTTAGATTGACCATGATGTATTTCATACTTTCTAAACACGAGTTCACACCATTTTTTAACCGCAATTTTCTAAAACACATGTAGGTTTCATGTCAAAATTTGGAGTGTTCAGAATGTTTCTTGCTTCATTAGGTATATTTTGGACAGCTTGGCTGTAACTTCTCAACCATGAGATCTGTTGAGCTAAAACTTGGTACACAATGGTGTCTGAAAATGTTATTAGGAATCGTTTCAACCACGAATCAAACAAACATGGGTGGTCGATAACTTGTCACGTACCGGAAGAACACGAGTCATCTCAACTCCTGCCTAATTCTTGATGCGATTTGACGTCTGGGCAGAGTTGCCTTCTGCCTCAGACGTTTCTCGGCGTTGGTGTTTTGTAACTACTCCAATTACAACCATGAAAATAACTCACCAGACGACGTCTGCATTGTCAGTTTCGCACCCGAATGGAAGATCTTATGTCTTCCGGTGTTCTTGGAAAATGCATTTTAGCCCTTCGTCATTGACATCTGATAGCATGGTGCTTCTCAGCCGATACCAAATTATAGTGTTAAGTGCATTCTGAGGCTGTTTCGACGTCTAGAAGATTTTTACACGCCAGATACATTGATTTTGTTTTTGAAATGCGTTCTGGATACACTCAAAGATTGAAAGATTAGCCTTTTCCCTTTTTCTAATCGTATGCTAATAGAGATAGAACTGTTTTGAGGGGTTTTACCACACGTGCTGTTGATTTAAGCTTCTTATCGCCAGTTCTTCTTTTTATATGTTATTTTTCTCTTCCTGAGTTTAAATCCAGTTTTCAGATCTAATGCAGAACACATTGATTCTGATGCTCTCATCGTTATGGTTCGTAAGAGCGTGTAACATCGAGTGTACGAAGGTGAACAGTTACCTTTGTGCCGATAAGAACATTCTACCAAATGATTTTGTGGAGCAAATTGATGGAGTCGTCAGGATGCTTTATACAACGTGCTCAAATGAAGCGATGAGGATGGGTTCTGACAGGTATGATAAAATCTTACCAGAAAATAAGAAAATTGACTTTGTGATCAATAAGATTATTTGGTAACATTTTTCTTGTTTGATTATGAGTTGCTCCGTTTCATCAATTCAATCAATGTTCATATTTTAGGCCAAAAATTGGAATCACCCTAGCCGAGTGTAACTCCTCAACTTTCAACCGAGAGGAGAGCATCGAGACCAACAATAAAATATGGATGACCGATGGTAAACTATTCATCTTATACATTCAATCAATAATAAATTCAGAATGCAGAGTTGACCACCAACTGATGCTCCTGATCATTGACGGCGCCATAGTCCCACTGATATCCATGAGAAGGAACTCAATTTTCCGAAGCGCTGTAAGTTATGCAAAACGTTGGTTTCGGCAACTCAAAAACTCCTCGAACCCGAATATTCATGAATTTTTTGATTGTGCTCAAACCAGAATTCGATCAGGAGACATTTGCATCACTCCATCAAGCGGCCACAACGTAACATTCATACTTTAGCACTCGATTCTCGCCCACTCGCCCTTGCTTGGTCTGGTCATAAAACGACCCCAAACGGCAGTAGTAGACATAAAATTTGATGGTATTATTCGTTCGAGAGTGTTTTTCTTCATTTTCAGCCTAGAAGCTTACATAACAAGTTTTGCGCAGTCGACGATTTATCATTTTAGATATCTATGTTTTTTGATGATGACTCGAGGTAAATAGATATTTTGATATCATTCTTCCTAATGAGTTTTATTTTTGAGAAAAAAAACTTCCAAATATCTTTTTGAAGAAAGTATAACTTCTTTATCGAATTTTGCACTGTTTCACTCAACTCAACTCTCTCATAACTAGAACAGTTAATAAAACCCCATTTTCTCAAGGGTTGTTTAATCATCATTTCTCAAAAAACCCATCATCAAGGCTCAAATCAGCTTGGCTCCGATTGAATTTTGCTCGTAAGATTACGAAATAGAAAATCTTGAACGCAATCTTGGAACACATAAGAACACTATTTGCTCTGAAAGGAATATCATAGGCTCACACTCTTCACTCTCAAATTCAAAGCAAAAAGGGTAAACGTAAGACATTGTAGCCTTCATAAATATTTCAGTCTATTTGGTTTATCTCATATAATTCAACAACCGCTCTTTTTTTGCTCCCTCTAGCCCCTTCCCACGCACGGCCAACTTGCGTTCAAGGAATTATCTCAGTAAAGTTTTTTTCTTATCGAAACTTTCTTTGCATATCTTCCATCATGTTTTGAGGAACTAAATTTTGAATTATTCACTAGGTTTTCCACGGTTTTTATTCTGACGTCTTGTGAAAACTACTTTTGAGCCACATTTGATGGGAAACTCTGAGAGAAAAAAGAGGGAGAAAGAGAGAGAGAGAGAGAGAAAGAGAGAGAGAGAGAGAGAGAGAGAGAGAGAGAGAGAGAGAGAAAGAGAGACCGTTCGCCAAACACACTTTGAAAAAAAGGACTTAAAAACAAGATAAATTGACTGGAATACGTCAAATTGGAGGTGTCGGATGACCTCTCGTATAGACTCTTTGAACATTCATAAAACTACTACCAACCGGTTCTAAACCTCATTCCGAACAGAAAAACTTCAAAAAAACAAAAGCTTCGTGCTTTCGACACATGTTCAGAATTATTTTGCTGTGTTATCAGACACAAAAAATTATTTTTGCAAGTACTTTTCTGTTGCTTCTAAAAGATTTTAGTCTTTTTTCCTGACTCCCTCCATTAATCATCAGCATCATCGGTTGACGCATTCAGTTAGCTGTTTTCAAATGTGAAGCTGAAGCTGACCCCGAAGCTATTATGCACTCATCCTCTTTTGCCGCTTCCCCGATTTTGTCAAGTGGATTTCTCTGCGTAAAATACTATTTCCTACAGTAGTACTCAACGACCCGATTTCCGTTGTTTTATCGTATTTGCTCTGAAAATGCCTTTTCTCTCAATCCAATGCGATCTGCGAGACTATTCTACTACACAAGAAACAATGATTGGAGGAGGAATTTTCTAACCCACGTTCATTCAAAACTTTTTTGAAGTTGTTTTCCCTTCTCTAATACCTCTGTGGTTTGTGTAAACCAGACTTCATGATACCCTAGATTAACGAACAATCTGCTAAATCCTTTCCAGATTACTGAGAACGGTCTGAAGATTATGATGTGAACAGTTTTCAATCTGCTTTTTATTACAGCTCAAGCTAAGTCCGTTCAAAATTGAATATTAGGGCAGTTTTCAGACTTCTTACTGACGTCCACATTCGACATACAGAAACGTATCCCCAGTCAGATTTAGTCTTTGTCAAATGTAATTTTGACGATCTAAAAAAACCATTATCCGTGTTTCACTCCTTACTCTTTGCTCTGTCTCATGTCTCGCAGATCCGGAACTCAAATCATGTTCATTTCCTGTGAAAACTTGACTTTGCCTTTGACTTTTTTTTCCAATTTTTCCAAACGAAATGTAGCGTTTCTGGTGCCAGGATAAATCAGATTTTACTGCAAAAGGCAGGATAAGAAGTAATTCAATGCGTTCTGAGATATTTGATATTGCACTGCAATTGCCCAATGTTTCTCTATTGAATTGACAACAAAACGATTATTCACACATTTGATTGTTTCCTTTCCAGCTTCCAACAGTCTACAACAAGTCTTCGCTGAATGAAGTAGCAGAGATCTCACTACTCAAGATGGAAGAAGCTAACAGATCCAAATTCGCCAAGAATGAAGAACTCTTTGAGCCTTCACAGGTTTGTATCTTGAGAATCGTATGCTTTCTAATGTTTTGTTCAGGACAACCGAAACCACTGGCCTACATGGGCTATCATCCTCGTTATCGTCTGTATCATTCTAACTGCACTGGCTTTCCTTCTGGGCAATTTTATAACAAGGAAATCAACTTCTTTGCGGTGAGCATATTCAATCGCATACGTCATCACTTTTTCACTCACTTTTTTTCTAATTTTAGAAATTTCACGAGCTTTTCATAGAGCCGAAATGCGTTTCTTTTTCAAAATTGGAACAGAAAACCGGATCAATTCACAATTTTTTCACAAGGAAGTTTAAATTCGCCATCTATTTAGAGCGTGTATGTTTCTGACTTTGATGAACAAATTCTCAGGTACAAAAATCCAACAGCTGGACCTAAACGAGAACGGAAGTGGGGAGCCGGCTTTTCCGGAGGACTTTGGGCTGCAGCTTAAACTGTTATCCACACAAAATTTGAGTTTTTTGTAATCTGCAGACCACAATCTCAACCAAATCACCATTACGGGATCGTATATTTGTTGCGTTATCGCGTTTTACTCCTTTATTAGCCCAATTTTGAGTTCGGTGAGACCAACAAGCCGCCAAGTATCCACTAGTAACCACGACCTTTAACTTCATACGAGGTTTTTTGCTGTATCTTTGTGATTCATTCAACTTTTCACGATGAATAAATGAATAATATCCGGCGAATGGAGACACGTCGATTTTGGCCAATGTTTCTCACTATAAAATGCTGAAATTTGTAGTTTACCTGCATTTTCAAGACTTAGATCTTCACAAAAGTTGTTTTTCCAACCATAGCTTATCATGAAAGGAATTAACTATTGGCTTCAAATTACAGATCTAGATTAGGACATGACGCGGGATTTACATGGTGAAAATTGAGAAAAATTAGCCAAACTGGCACCATCAGGCGAGTGGTGTACATATTTATCGCAATGCAGCGCACTTGCATTTGCCATGGCTTTCTCCGCCTCTTGCTTTTGTGTGATCTCTCGCAGTGTGCTAGCATTTGGTGTTTGTTTTACATACACATCTTCTCGGTTTTTTCAATGAGGGAGGGAAATACTATGAACTTGAATATTGAAGGTTCTCCTCAGGCTTCCGTAAGAAAAACGCACCATGATATATCAAGATACGTACGAGTTACGGAACTTCCCTAAAAACTGTATCTATGTAGATATGGCAAATCAAGAGCGAGATATGGAGAAATTTTGCTATCGAGTGGCAAGAATATTTTTGTTTGATCTTTGAATTGCTTTGATCTGTTGGATGTTATTTCAGTATCTCGGAATTCATACAAAAATTTTGTTATATGACGTCACAAATTCGATACCTACCCTCTTCCATCTCATTTTTGCAAAATAGTCTTTCCAATCAAATGGTGAGTACTCTATCAGACTAGACCCATTTATTGTTTCAAAATTTTTCTCTTAGATTTGTGTTTGTCTATTGAGAAGTATTTGTCTAATAGTTCAGATTCTGGTTATTCAGCAAAGCGTAAGGTAGTAAGTCAGAATATCACGTTTTTCTCTGTAGATCAAAATATTGTCTCGAGTTTCGGAAGCTCAAGATCTCAGTTTTTCATCAAAAATTCTCGTCTGGTAATCTTTTGTACAACTTCATTTCACTTCGAATTTATCCGGGTTCACAGTTTTTCACAAAATAAATATTCACAACGGGAGAAAAGGTATTACGAAGTTAACCAAATACATGTTTTGGGATGATTACCAAAGGTACAGGACAAACATAGATACAAAAATTAAAGCCGTACATAGAGAATACTTCAGAGAATATTCAATCTTCCTCAGTTTAGTTTGCAATAGTGAGCGGTGGGAGCTCGACCGATTGAGTTGAGGCCTTTCTCTGTGGGAAGATCTGGAATGGTATGGTTGTCGTCATCCTGATGAGTAATATGATTCACCTGTTTGTTGAGGTGTGGGTGTCCGGCCAGCTCTTTTTCGTACCACTCGAAGATTGGTGGGATAGGTCTTCCGTTCGGCATCTGAAGTCATGTTTCTTCAATCACAGTAAAAAAAAGAACGAAAAAATCAGCTATTTCGCTAGTTTATTTTTTGTAGAGGTAGAGTTTCCAGCGTTGAAACTCCAGAAGCTGCTGATAGACATGAAATGTCACAAAATCAAAAATCTCACGAGGATATCCGGCTTTCTAAGTTCATCGAAGAAATTGAAAGTCAGCGCTTCGATCGCACTGATTCTCTCGGTCGGTTCGTACTTGAGAAGACTCTCGATGAGACGAAGGGACTGGGATGAGATTTTACCGCCAATCTTCTGAAAATTTTCTTTTTAGAAAAAAATCTCATAATTCACACCTTCTTGAGTCCAATTCCGGTGATGTCTCTGATTTCGTCTTTTCCAATTTTCTCAAACATTTTCTCTTTGGTTTCCTGCTCCGGTGTTCCGAGAACTTTGATGAAGGCAACCAGCAAGTCGACAGCGTTGTCAGCGAGAAAGAGCGGCAAGTTTGTGTACATCTCTGCAATGACGCAGCCGATGGACCAGAGGTCTGAAGAATAAGGTTGTCTGATGAATAGCAGTCTCCGTGGTTCTCTTTACTCAAAATTGAATCGATTTTAAAATTCAATTTAATTCTGATGGAAAAGTGTTTTCAAATCACTCACCAACGGTCTCGTTGTAGTTAGTCGCTCCCAGAATGAGCTCCGGCGCGCGGTAGTATCTAGAGCAGATGTAGGCAATGCTCACATCGCCTTTGCCGATTTTCTTAGCTGAGCCGAGATCGCAGACTTTTAGGATTCCTTTCTCAAAATCGACGAGAATGTTATGCGGCTTGATGTCGCGATGAACGATTCCGTGCAGGTGCATGTATCCCACTGCACGAAGAAGTTGGAAAGAGAAAAGCTGAATGAGCAATGGAAATGGATTGTAGAATGAAAAATACCCTGACATGAATGGTGTACATGCTGCCCATGATCTTGAACTGGTTCTTGATCCAGTAATTCAGAGTTCCCGGGATGTACTCCATAAAATAACGAGCGTAGGATACCTGCAAATTGGCTTTGAAAGGTGAAATGTATCTAATTTTATCATTTTGTTCAGAAAATAAATGTAACTACTATCAAGAGTTTCGATTTGTCCATTCCGGAATGGGTTCTTAGACTACTCCGGAGGATATTCAGAATATAATAGTTTGATCTAATATACTTTGAACTGAAGTCTGCAAACTTCAAAAAAAACTATCAACAGTATCGAAATAGGGTTTACAGAGCGAGTTCTGAGATACAATTCAGAAAATATTTAGAATATAACATGTTAGTCTCATGAACCTTGTTCTCATCCTCGAAAATGTGGTAGTAGATGAGCTTGACGATGTTCGGATGAGACATTTCCTTCATGATGTCCAGCTCTCTGTTCTTGAAGCGATTGTCTAGGCGAACTTTCTTTATGGCGACGTACTCGCCACTGCTGCAGAGTTGGGCTCTGTTTACACACCCAAAAGAACCGTTGCCAATGATCTGAAGTAGCTTCTTGTTCGGAAAATTCCGGACACGGAATTTGATCAGTTTCAACATTAACATAATAGAAACTCACCACTTCGTCCTGAAACTTGATTTCAAACTCGCGGGCGCAGTTCAGTGCTCCGGATTTGACGCGAACCGCTGTGATGGTTCTCGGGAATGTGCGCTTCTGGCCGTTGGTGAGTCCCTGACCGTTGGTCTGAACAATACCAGCAAGGTGAATGGCACTGCTTCCTTCGAGCGGGACTGCGTTCATAGCTCAAATGTTTTTGTTAGTCTACAAAACTCATACCTGGCAGAATTTGGACCGTGGCAGACCATCTTTTTTCAAGCTTAGAAATTATCAAAAAAAATTTGTGCTGTATGAGGTGTTGTAAAACTGTTATCGAGATGTGATTCTGTTCAAACATCTGCATCCAACTTTTCTTGGAGCAGAAAAATGATGTAACTTTTTGTTTTTGGGAACATTTTTTCACTCTTTTCTGTTTTTTTGAATTTGTAAAACGATGATCACAAAAGTTTCAACCAGTTTTGGCATCACTAAATAATGAGCAAATACAGAATTATAAAAATCTCGAATTCTTCGGACCTAACATAGAGTTTGGGAAGTATACTGAAATAGATCTTTTTACAAATCAGAGGAATGAACAACTGACAGAAAAATCTTGTAAGTACCAGTACTGCAAAATGTGTGTGTAGACTATTCAGTCCCCACTGTTTTCGATGTCTACGTATAAACGAAACTTTTTGGTTTTTGCCTTTTTTCTGTCGTTGAAGCCGAATACTTGCGTTGTGGTTTCTATAAGAAAAAGGACGCGCTCGGAAGTTAATCACAATATAATCGATGATCCTCAGAAAGTGAAAAAGTCATTCCGCTGTGTGAAAAGAGAGAGAAATCTTCCAACACAATAATGAGAGATTGCGTCCGTAAAGAAATTTTTAACCTCACAAGAATAAGGTTATGAAAACGGATATAAGTTGCAAGAAATGGTTTGCTAACTCAAAAATTTGAGACAAACACGGAACTTTTGGTTTGTGGCTCTTTTTCTGAGCTCATAACAGCAAATGCCCAGGAGAGCCATGAACACTCTGTTCGGCGATGAATAAGGGCGGCAAAAACTTGCAAAGACGAAAGTTGGACTCGGGTTTAGCGCGTTTTTACTATTTTTTTGCGCGCGCTTGAGACTATTGGTGTGTGTTAACACATGTTAGTGAGCATTATAACAAATAAATGACGCTGGTTGATTACCAAATTTCTTTGACTGTTTCCGGAAGTGATCACACGATTCCTTCAGTTTTTGGTGTTATCAGATTGTTATTATCAGAAACACAATTGTTGACAGTTCTGATTCAACTTGTTTCCGAGAATCTCAAACTCTTGGGGAATCTTACACAAGATCAAATGTTTGCAAAATGAAGATCATGTGATGACTGCGAACTTTTTGGTTATTACTTCATATCACCTACTCAGAAATTTCTTTTGTTTTCAATTTTTTTTTTCTCGGTTAGTGATCTCACCTGCGGACATGTCCTGAGACGCAATGGTGAAGGATTGATCCATGGAAGACGAAATCTAAAAGTTCAGAATTTTCATCTTGGGTGAATTTGAAATTGGAAAATGAGAAGATATTTGAAAGTCTTTAAGGCGAAAAATTGATAAACTTAGAGTCTACGAGAAAAGAGAATTACAAAAAAAGAACAAAATTCTGAGAAAAAAAGGGAAACTGTTAGATAATGACAATCAAACGTGAACCGTACATAACATTTTTCAATATTAGTTCGAAACAGAAGATCTACAATATGCAATCACTTGAAAACCTGCTTCATAGTATAAAAATGCTCCGAAGTGTCTAGATGGACCAAAAGTCGTCTCAGTTTCTTTCCTGATCAGAGTTTTTGAATGAGAACGGGAAGATTAACTGTCTTCCAAATCAGAATGCACTTCAGAAGAAAAGTGGTGATGTACGATCCTCCCAATGGACGTTATGCAGATAATGTATGAATCAGTGAGTGGGTGTGGGTTGACTCATCAATTTTCGTGTATCGGAGATGTCAGGAGAAGACCTACGAAACAGTCTGAAGCGAATGCAAAGAATAGATTTGGACTGGACATGCGAGCGGAAATAAGGGGTTTGAACAGTCCATCTCATCAAGTCGTGCACAACAACAATAAAAAAACGTGGAATGTACGTGCGTACAATGTATAATTTTCTGTAATGAACATCCTCATTCACACCTGCTAGTAATTTGCACACATACAGTATGATTCAAGGCTGTAGAGTCCATATTCCTAAAAGTTTCATTGAAATGAAAGAGGTAACAAAATCGGTTTTTATTATTCGTTCTAGCAAGTTTGACATTGTGATAGCAAAAATTCAAAATGTTAAAAGTAAGAAGAAGTGAAAAATGAGAAAACGCGATTTTGGTACGTTCAATACTTACAAACTGAGATGCATTTTAATTGCATAATGGGTTATTCACCAGGCGCTCGATTCGTGCCAACAACAACTCTTTGAATAATGAGAATTCTTCGACTAACTGAGGAAAATGAGGACTGTACAGAAGCAAACACTAGGGGTGCGAACTTGTGTCAGATTGATATTAGATGTTCCCAGTGCCAAAAATATGGCGTAATATTTGTGCACTTGTTAAGCAGAATTAATAGGACAGCTTCTTTTCAAAACGTAGAAAACCTAGTTTGACACAATTATAGTGACTTCAGTTCCCAATACCATCTGGATAATTAATGAAAAAAACATATTCGCTCACACAAAAATGTCAACACGTCTTGGTAATGTAATTCATTTTGTCCCTTCATTCTACTGGAACTGAATAATTAGGAACCGATGGAACTATGTCCATTGTGGGGGTTAGAAGAAGAGGATAAATACATGTTGGATGACAAATTTCAGGAATTCGGGAGCTAAACCTTGTTCGAGGAAGAAAGATGGGCCGCATAATGCACACATAATCCAAAGAAGCAGATTTTCTGATTGAAATGCTCTCTGAATTTGTCATCTAGTTCTATGTCGGAAAAATGAATCTCATAACGTGGGAAAATTTGAACAAATGTGAAATTCTAGATTTCTCCGACCAAACGAAGCGTCTCAATTGTTTTCATAGTTTTGAATCATGACAATAGCTACCAAAAGTCGTGTACATTCCCATAGGGAAAATGTATTTTGTTGTCTTTTTAAATCTTTTGGGATTGAAAGCGAATGAATGATAGGGTGTGCGTTCGAAAAACAACAAGAAGAAGCAAGAAATAAAGCAAAATGCATCCGTTGGATCTAATGAAATTACATGTCTGCTTGTTTTATACAATTATTTTCTTCGCTCATGTGTTTCTGACGGATAACAGACATGAGGATTCAATGATTCACAAACGAATTCTATTGTGCTTAAAAAAGAGACGTGACTCATCGTGAATATCAGAAAAAGATCAATCGTGATGTTTTCGTGCAAAAAAGCCAAGTTGTTAGAGGTGATACGGCAAACTGATTTTCCAACACTTTGTACCGGCATTGAACCGTAAATAGGCGATAGTCGCCCATTACCTGTTTGGAGATTCTCGCTACCAACTTAAATGGACTCATGTCACCGCATACTAAAATGAGTAGAGTGCATGGTCGCAGAAAGAAATAATGTCATGTTTTCTTACATTCCAAAAAGAATACTCAAAGAATTATTATTCGCAGAAAAAAATAACGAAGATAGGCGCAACTTTCAAGAATTTCAACATCATTTGCTCCTTTGTTGAGAAAATGTAAAGAAAAGAGTATATATAAAATTAAGTTTGAGTATTTCATTGATTCGCAAGCGCAGAGGTGTTTCCAAATTCATTGTGGTGTACCCTCAACTACCTGGCACAATGTTCACTTTCTCGCCTTTCTAGACTAGGAATTTTTTGTGTTTAGTTCTCAGGAATATGAGACGAACGCGCATCAAAAATTGCGCTCCACATACTGAAATAAATTGAATGCATAATTCAGAAAAAAAGTTTTTCAGTTGAATGAACTTTGAAAGAATACAATTGTCTGAATGCCAAAAAAAAAAAACAAGATTTAGAAGCCACAATTGTTCATTCGTCAATTAACATATAAAAACACATTAGTTGTGCACATCGAACCAACTCATCTTGTGAAGTCTGTCATATGATATCTAGAATCAACATAAACTATCATGTGTATACATATTTAATAACAAAAACACATTGGATTGTACTCTTTTTAAAAAAAGTATCAGAAGGTCGCGTTGTTATAAACAAAGACAACGATATTGATATTCAATCTCTGAATAAACAATTAATTATCGACTTGGAGAAATGAGTCATGGAAATTTTTCAGATCAAATTTTAGGGTTGAAGAAACCCTCCCGGAGCTTTTGTTCCACGATTTCAGTCAACCTTTTCTCAACAGAAAATAGAGTAACTGAGGAATGAGATTATGCCCTACATGTATAAATTAACCGAAGCTTTCTGAGATGGGATCAGACGCTATTTTCAATGGAGATTGGTGTTGGATTTAGTACAATTGCTCAGCTTGTTTTTGTCGAAAGGTTTTCATGTGGACGTAAATTAAGGACAGAAAGACTGGATTCAAAGATTGGTAGGGTGTTCTCTATTAGTTTCCACTAACACAATTTTGATCAGAAATTTGAATATTTGAAAAAATTAGTCAAGAAAAAGTATCGAAAAATTGGTCTGTTTCAGCCTATGTTCAACGGCAGATAATTTTTTTTCCCTGTCATTGCTCGAAACAAAAATTGTTCGAACAATATGATCATGTGATAGCAATAACTTATAGTTAAGACAAAATGTTTGTTTTTTAAAGTTCCAACACAACAACTGTAACTTGTTTGATGCCTGTTGATCTGCTAGGTAATGTAGATTATGTTGCCTAGTTTTGTAACGTTATTTTTATTAGTCCGCTGGCAGTCGTTAGAGCATACGAAACGACCTGTGTATACCTATATACTAGACACAATGAAACAGGTACCGTAACTACATTCCTTTTTATATGTTATTGTCAAATCGGGGTGGATGTTAGTGCGTATAACTTATTGGTTACTCCTGAACTTCAACTAAGGCATCATAGACGCATCACACAGGTTAGTTTTCGAAAAAGCTGATAATGTTTTTCGGAAATAACTGGAAAATACGAGGTCTCTTGTGTATTTAACACAGCAAAATAGTAGGATGCGGCGGAGATAACTATTGTCGACTATTTTTCGATGATTTTCCCACGATTTATCGACATTGTTTTCACTCTAATTTTGCCCACCACGCTCGTATTACTTCAAAACTTTTTATCTTATTTTAAAGAATGGCTATTCAAATCATGATGAAGGAATATCATAAGGTAAGAAAAGAAGTTTTAAAATTTTGGTAGGTGATTAAATCAGAATAGACTCTCAAACAACCTATCAGAAAAATATAGCTATCATGTTTCATCGTGTATACACGAAAAGAAGCAAAGATTTCGAAAACTGTGAACTAGCAGAGCCAAAAGAGCATTCGGGAAAGAGTGCAAAACGAATGAAGTATGCGCCGCAAGTCACTGGATGAATGGCAAGACTGCCTTCCGTACCGTGCATGTGTTCAATACTTTGGCCTGGTGCCACTCGATGGAAGCTTGTGGCTTGTTTGTTAGGGTTTCAAATTGAAATTTTTTATATTATCAAGGAGATTCAGGTCTGAGTTTTCTACTCTTCAATGATTTTTAATCATAAGAATGACGATATTGGGACAAGTGAACCAGTACATGAAAATGTACTTCTTGGCCGTCTAGCCAGTTCGGAAAATAGAAAAATGAAAGCCGGGAAAGGTCAAATTATACAACTTGTATTTCTCCATGTTACAGGGAGAAAGAGTAGGCATTAGATAAAAAGATAAATTCTATGTACATGCTGTGATATCATTAGCAGTCTCATGTTGTATTGGGTGATTATTGTTGAACACTGGAATTCGTCATTGAAACAAGAAAATTACACGTTGGTTCTGCATCACTTCAGAACATATGACATATTTATATGTACATGCTCAAAGAGTTCGTAGACATAACAATGAAAAACGAAATAATAATATTTAGGAATCTCTTCTAAGCACTTTGTTGCCTCTTTTTCCAGAATCAAGAGTGACCAATGCCAAAACTATCACGTTGAGAAAACTTTTGAGATTGTTAACTTTGAGAAACACGTGCCGCCGCAAGCGCACTAGTCTATTTAGGTAGAACTTTAATTTTTTAAAAGATTTTCAAAATTATGGTTTTGAAACCAAATCAGTAGGAATGTATTCACAAAAACCAAAAAAGTTGAGATAAAAATTTCATGCTCGTACAAAATAACGAGATCTGTATCTAAAATGTTCGCCGAAAACGCTTCCATTTGGAAGTGGTCCTAACAGAGTTTTTCTTATTTTTTCCAGCCACGTTCACAATATGACAATAACCAAATGTGAAAAGTGATGATCAAAAATCACGATAGTTTGAATTAGGTGTGTTTGAAGCATGAATCCTGGAGTGTGTGTCGTCTTTTTGGCAAAATCTCTCTTTTTTTGTGACTTAAATAGCAAACTTAAAAGTTCCAGTAATGTTTGATTTTTATTTGCTTTAGGAAATAATCGCACGATTCCGTTCTCAACATTTGAGTTTTTA
>OZ022249.1:13993802-13998802 GCA_963978915.1 Caenorhabditis parvicauda | reverse complement strand
GGTTGCTCGACCAAAGGCCGAACGCCCGTCAGCGGACAATCAACTGTTTGCCAGCTTGAAGTTGGACACCCTGTTAGTTTTTGTTTTGTTTTTTCCAGAAGAATTGTGACTGAGAACGACACGATAGAAAAATTACCATATCAAAAGCTTCAAAAAACGCAAGAAAAATGTTTTTTTCTTAAAATGAACAATAAAACAGAGAAAAAAAACAAAAAGGTTATGACCTTTTTTCATGGAACTTAGAAATAGAAATTAATATTTATCAGTTGAGTTAGTTGGAAATGAAACTGAAGTTGAAAACATTTTCTCTTACAATGATATTCTTCAGAAACAGAGAGCTAAATGCCCAGAAGTTGGCAACGGCGCTAGCAGCAAATACTTTGTTATCTCCTCGAGCTGTGGATGGGCGGACGATGTCACCGTCAGATCTTCTGATATCCCCTACAGCTCCACGATGTTCTCCAGCAATGAAACCCGGATCGTCACCTAGCTTGAAAGGAAGTGCCAGCAAAGGACAACAAGACGATGCTCTTGATTCTTTGTTCACGATGGTCGATCAAGGTGGAGTCGAAGACACGTTGTTTCACGAAGAAGATCCGAATCATGGTGGATTGAGTCCAGTTCAGGTTAGTATATCGTTTCGTTATACTGAATCAGAAAGAAATCCAGATGCTGGAAAAGCTTCCGTGTTTAGCTAGAGCGAAAATAGACTAACATTTCATACAAGTTTTCTCGCTTACTAACATAATCAAGATAATTTTGAATGGTTGATTGGCTACAACACATGTCTGATTTTTGTAATATAGATTTGAATTTCTTCACTTTACAATAATTTTTGCATTTCTTGTGCTTTTTTGTCCACAGTAATCGAAAAGCTCCACTTGAAAGCTTGTCTCACGTGAAGTGGGTGGCGCAATGGGGCGAAAGAGTTGAGACTGAATTGAATGATTGGATACAATTTTCAGTTCACGCCTCCTGACTCTCCAACATTTGGAGTTTCGGCGTCGACCAGCAAGAAAGCGGCCACACCACCCCAGAAAGTTCTCAACACGGAAGCAAGCACGTCGGCATTCACGGCATTCTCATCAGCAAAAAAGACCCAGGGCATCAAATC
This sequence comes from Caenorhabditis parvicauda, assembly GCA_963978915.1. Classification (NCBI taxonomy): domain Eukaryota; kingdom Metazoa; phylum Nematoda; class Chromadorea; order Rhabditida; family Rhabditidae; genus Caenorhabditis; species Caenorhabditis parvicauda. The sequence goes on along the minus strand of OZ022249.1, from coordinate 13,997,688 downwards.
ACTGTTTACTGGCCCAAAGCTGTTATCAACATCGATGCCCCCACCCGCACCAGCGCCCACACCGGCTTTATTCTTGAATGAGTCGTCAACGATGAATGGCAAAACGCCACCAGCTACACCAGCAACACCTCGAATAAGACCTACACCGACACCAACTCCAGCGCTGGAGACATCGTTGAAACTGGGGCGCGAAGCTGAACCGCCAATGTTGAAGAAAAAAGAAAGAGCTTTCCGAACGTTTGCAAAAAGCTCAAAGGTAATATTTTTGTTGTAACGTCTTCTATACAAATACCAATCATAGGTTCCTGTTTATAAGCTGAACAAGATCAACGCACTGGTAGAGGAATCGAAGACTAAATCCAAGACCGCAAAGGATGTTGACGCTTTTGAGTTTGACGACGAAGAAGATATTTTTGGAGCTCCGGAGCCCAAGGAGAAAGTTATCCAACCCGAAGTTGTCACAGCCCCAGAGGTCAAAAAGCAGAACGTGTATGTTCCCGGAGTTGGATATGCAATCTCGGCCGAGAGCGTGAGTCTTTGGGATTTGTAGGGCTAATTGCTTTCGCAGTAGTCAACTACAAATGTCGGGTAAAAAGCTTGTAGGCAATCAAACAATTCAGACGAAGACCGTAAACAAAAAGAGGGTTGATCGACCAGGGTTCATGACGTGTGAGCACACAAGTGAGAGAATTGAAAAAAATATTCTGTCTTCAAAAAATAATTCAGCTACGACCTCCCACTCGGAAATTGTGACCCTGGCTGAATCGATCAGACGAAGAAGAAACGCTAGACTTGCGTGTGAATTCCTGAAACCAGAATCTGGAACAAACTATGATTGTGCAAAAGCAGTTGGTTCTACGACTCCGTTACCACTACCCAAGATTGTGATCACAAGGAAATTTGCAATCGAAGAAGTGCCAGTTGACAAGAGGAAACGTAAGCGACAGAAACAAGACAGTGACGACGACGATTGGGGTGGAGCCCCAAAGAAAGGTCCCGGAAGACCAAAACTTGTTAAACAGATAAGGAGGATTCCATTATCGTAAGTGGAATAATACAAGATTAGTATAAACTAACAACGTTTCAGATACGAATTATCACTTGTTGATCAAGTTAAACCAACCTTTGAAAACACTTTTTTCGAAGACAGATTCAGACCGGATAGCAAGCGTGGTCGTCAGATAGGTGAGAAATACTGAAAAAGTCTGAATTGTAATTTTTTACAGCGGAAGAACGGAAGTTGAGAAAAATAACCCAGGAAGCGGCTAAAAGTCGTCTCAGCAAGTTTGGACCTGCTGATGGGATCCTCCCGGTATATGACAACTTATCGGAATTCAATAAACCCAAACTTTTCAGAAGGGAACTTATGTCGTTTGCAAAGCAGATCTCATCAAGGAAGATTGTGCCATCTGGCGTGTCGACAATCAGAATCTTCTCCAGAAGTTTATGCCAAAGGAAGACCCACAATCAAAAGTTTTGCACTATAAGAGTAGTAGTACGGTAGGTCAGAACACTGTTATCAGAAGTCAACTTGTTGTTATAGTACTCTGGTTGGTGTGAGCAGATCTCGAGCCAGTATTATCGAGTTTCCATCATTGTCATCAAGCACACAAGATCGGAGACAATCATCCGACCCGAAATCCCGTTACTCGATCTCTTCCCTGCTATGTCGATTGAATGTCACGATCAGTGTGAAGTCATACCAAGATCATGTGAGTTACCCGTTTCACGAATTTCATTTCAAACCCGCTTTCAGGCTTCCCAGAAGCGTCTAGATGTGATGAAACTGATGTGCAGAGAGACTCTCTGAAGAGTGCTCTCAACTCGTACCTCCAAGCTCTAGTGACTCATGCACTGACCTTGCAACACATGCAGACACTATTCCAGAAAAAAGGTAAGCCTACATCATGTGCCTTATATGCTAGATCAAACGTTTGCTGGAAATGCGGTAACGCTCGTCTTGTGAGAAAGACTACTGTAAATTCAGTGAATAATAGCGGGAATTCTGACTGGACGCGGTTAGCCAATGAGAAATTGCTATACTCCCCTTACCATGGTAATCTTGTTATCATTATGTTGCCGTTTCTGTATGATCTACAAAATGGTCTTGCATGATAGTGACTTGTCGGCCACAACGCGACACTATAGTAGTGATACAGAAAAAATATGAGACGTTTCACGAGAGATTCGACCAAAAAGTGCGCTAGGCTTCTGATAGACCAAATGAGTTGAAATTCAGTGAACAAGTAGATTTGTGAGTTCTGAATAAAAAAGGACAATTTTGTTCCATTTGGTCCACCAAAGTTTCGCAGTAATGTCTCAAACTTTGCACTTTTTGGAGTTTAGACGTTCATAACTTCTCTCAAAGGTATTTTCTTTCGTTAATACTTCGCAAACTCGAAAAAATGAGTATGAAAAATCGATCAATGTGAAGAAAATATTCAAATTATCGATTGATGTTGGTACACCAAACGAAGCGTATTTAACATTCCCGTTCGTTCATCGTTCATTTCGAGACTTCAAGACTCTGGTGGACCAAATGGAACAAAACTGTCATTTTTTGATTCAGCGCTTTCAAATTTACATGTTTATCGAATTTGAACTCAATTTCAATTTGTCTATCAGGAGCCTAGCGCACGTTTTGTTCGATTTTGGTCGTTTCTCTTATGAAACGTCTCAAATAACGCATTCTTCCTGTCCCAAATTTGTGATATCGTCTTCATCCTGTTGTCTATTGGTCGCCATATCGTTGTCGTCTCACTAATTTTTGAAGAATCAAAAATTGCTAGTATCTCAATTTTTCCCGTTCCCCTTTGCCAACATGCAACATCATAATAAGAAAATGAAAAGCCATTCTCATTGTGAAAGATGTTTTTCCCTCTATTCTTTCATGCAAATTACTTGGAAGATGGATCAGGTCTTCACTAGAAATTACCATGGTCCTCTAGATGGAAGATGAACGTCCCGTATTTAAATTTCACCGAGTCATGCACTTTGTCTTTCTGTCAAGACACTGCAGCCCCTCGTTGTCATCCGTTTGTCTCCACTTCGAACCATGTGTTGAGGCAGATGCCGCCAAGTGAGAGAGAAAAGCGGCAAAAAACGACTCGTATTGTTTATAGCAAATGATGCTTCACCAAATGATCGGACGAGTTGAATTTTCAACATGCGGTACATCAGACGAGCCGTGTAACCGTAGAAACAAACGCAATGAATTACCCTAGTGTCGGCCTGCGTCACACATCAATGTACGCTTCAGGGGCTGTACACAACGACCAAAAATGACGCTTAATGTGTTTTGTAACGTCAGAAACGATTCCCATATCAACACGAGTATACAGTATTGTGAGCGGCCCCCGCATAAACGACATGACATTGTGGTCGGCGTTTGCTGAGCGGGATTGATTCACTAATGGGACGGTGGGAACAGTTTTCCCTACACTATATAACAATGTGTATGTGAATTTATCATGCTCGTATTATTAATAGACGGGACGTGCAAATAAAGAGGCGCTAGGACGCGTGTTATAAGAATTGCAAAGGTTCCCATTTCACAATTGTACTTTCAGACCCGAACTTCATGCGGTCTCTGGTCGAAATTGACAAACACAACAAGGAGTCGATAGCGAAAATTGTTTCCGCAGTTCATGTGCCAAGAGGAATTCTGAAATTCCTGGAGACATACGTCAACCTGCATCGAGAGAAGTTTGCCAACAGGTTGATCTGTTGCCAAGTGAGCAAATCCGTTGCATTCAGTCACATATGCAATGTTTCAGGTTTGCAACAAAAATCTGACAAGACGGGTTGTCCAGCTCTTCTCGCGCGAATTTTATGATCCCGACACGTTGATGCCGCAGGAAGAGTTTCCGATGCCGGATCTACTGTC
>OZ022249.1:13923802-13988802 GCA_963978915.1 Caenorhabditis parvicauda | reverse complement strand
TACAAAACATCGTGGCAAAACATGTTTTGAGCACCGAAGAAATCCCTGTGGATGTCTGGCTCTCTGGAATTTCAACAATCTGCTTTTATGACTTTCCACGGGCTGCTTCGAGGAAAGAGTCTGTCCCGAACTTTTATGTTTTAAGCGCCGTGCCGAAGTGCAGTAATCTCATAACACTTTACTCTTTCATTATGATCGTTCTGCTCCTCAGTCGTTCGCAGAGCCTCTGTGTTGAACTCGTGTTGTTAAGACCAGATAGACTAAATTCAACATTTTACCTCTTACAGGAAGAACTGTTTTTCTTATAGAATTACATAGTATGTCTATTACTAAACTAAGCTTGCTCCACTTCTTCCAATGGTAATAACAATAATGATATTTTGCTGATGACAACAGATTGTCCAAGTTTGAAAACACCTGTCAATTGGATGACCTACTGCGGCAATCGTATAGTGTATTGATGCCTGCTACATGTACCACTGTCCACAAATAGCATTTGATAAGCGTCTTACTACGAATTGACAGACGGACTTAGCGATCAACTTCAATAAAATTTTAATTATTCTCTCTCCTTGTGTTTCACATTGTTTTAATTGATTGCGTAATCTCTGTAAGCGGTGGGAACTTTTGCTCAACTTTCGTATTTTCCCCAACTCCGTCGCTGGTGCGCCCTCGAAAAAGCAGAGTGGCTGAGGGGCTGCAAGCAGCCAATGGCCCGTCCTCACAACACACACATACTCTTTTTCTTTTCCTCACTTTCGCCCGTCGTCCGACCCGACCGCTCGTCGTCCACTGTGTGTGAGCGTCTCTGGGAGCGCGGTTGAGCGTCATCTCTGGTGCCCTCTCACCGCTCCACACACTCGCACACTCGCACACACACACACACTAATACTACGTACAGCGACGACAGAAAGACCTCGTTTCGACCAGGCATCTAGACTAGACACACATACACAAGCGGAGACCCACACACGCAGTGTGACCGCGACCGCCACACCAACACACTCGCATTCATACTGGCGGTTTATCGTAACCTCGACTGCGCATCTAACCCTCTGAGCGACCAGAATGGCATACAAACACGTCCCAGCGGCCGCTCCGCGCCTTCAAACCAATGTCCAGCCAATGAGCCTGACCTGGTATCGATTAGATGAGACACATCGCTTGCGATTGCTATTGTAGTGATACGGTCCGATGAGCATATCTGCCCGAGAGGTGTCAACCTCCTATCACACTACCTGCATTGCCCACCGCGTCGTTCTTTGTTCAAGGGTCAATTTTTGATCACACTTATTCATACTACACTTCATGTAATCTTCATCAACTCACATTTCCACTTCATAAGAAACACAAAACTTCATATCACGGCTCATTGTTCAAGATCTTGATAATTAATGATAGTCCCTTTGGTAATAACAAATTTGTAAATCTTGAGATAATTAATGTTTGATTGCCTCGGGCAAATCATTGCCTCAGGCAATTCAAATTTTTCGATAGCAGTTTGTTGGGGAAAAGTGACCTATATTTCACATAACCTTTGCATTGATATTTTTAGACGGTTCTTCTTCAACCATAGTGATCCCTCAGGCATACTTTTCTTTTTTTCTCAGAACATTTGTTTTTAAAATCACTCTTTACCACGCTCACACTGCTCACAAAAAGTGAGAAGAAAAAACAAATCAATAGTTCTCGCTGAATGTGCGTCGAAGGCCTATATCACACATTGTATTGTAGCGCTCAGCTACTGATACAATTCTATCATACTGATACAGAAATTGTTTTCATCGATCGCCGAGAGTGAGAACTGTGACTCATCGCGCAATCGACTCGCGTCCGCTCTTCTCAAATAAAAGTCTCGGTCAGCAGTAGCTGACTGCTAACTGTTTTTTTCCAATCAATTTTTACCAGTTAACTTGAAAAAATTGGAGAGTTAGACGCACAATGAAATGATTTTATCAATTCTCATCGAAAATATAAAAAATATCGATCGATATGAAAACTTAGACTGATTGAAATTGATAAGTTCACGACAAATGAATGATTTGATAAAAATCTCATAGAAATGTCGTCGTCTTTTTTGCAATCAATTCGCTCAATGATGAAAAATTTGTATTACCTTCATTGACCTCTAATACTACGATACCTCTGCGAGATAACGACACACGATGGTTTTTCATTCCAATCGTCAATCAATTTTTGCACGCCGATTTGGCCTCTCCGACAAAACACAATTCATTGCCGATCCGCATAAAAAGTACCTACAGACGTTATCATTTCATTCTATGGTACAGAATATTATCGATTGTTTTCATCTTCAGAATACATTTGCCTTCAAAACAGCTTCCATTAACCTTCAAAGCGTCATTACAGCTCATATAACAATATAAAAAAATAACATGTAAACATAGATTATATCATAAACTTGAGACGAAAAGTTTCGCGTGTTTTGCCTGTTTTGACCTCCCGCGTACGTGCAAACTGCGACCGATTTTTCCCGCAATTTGTTTTGTAGTAATAGCTGCGTCTCTCGTTTTTTGTCAACCTAGCCCGTCCTGAGTGAGATTAAGTCATTCATAGCTATTGCTAAAGTCAAAGCTCATGTCTTCCACTTACCGTACTTCTTACATGGCTGAACTCTTAGAGCATTGGCAAATAGATGTTGCTCAAATTGGTGAGTCTGATTACCTTCAATGATCTTGAATGATGAACTCTTCCGTGCTCGCGACCACTCATCTTGCAGAACGTCTGAAAAAGTTTCTTGAGTTATAATTTTCATCGTCATTCTTTTTCATGGATTTGGAATCAAATTAAGACATCTGTGCATTTCAGAGGCTATTGCTCCGCAGTTCGTAGAACGAATCAGGATGGAGAAGTGTTATGACGACCACATCCCTGGGTTAGCCACTGGATCCGACTCTGAAGAGGAGCAAGGTGCTTCTGGAGGTGAAAAAGTACAACCCATCGATTGATCGCAATAATATGATTCAGCCGGCAAGAAGTCTGCACCACCACCGTCGCAGATTCCGACTGGCATTGTCACCACGCATTGCTACAATCGTATGCGCTGCATCAACGACGCTGGCATTCAAACCGACTTTACGGAGGAGTTTGGAACTCTGTTCGAAGACGGGAGAACCGTTGCGTATGATGACGCGACGTCATCCAACGGGACGCTCAGACTTCTCATACAGAACTTCAAGAACATGTCTGACACGGTTCGGGGACCTGTCAAGATGATTCAAGGAGTCAACTGGTAAGTTGTCAATTTGAGTTGAAAGTTCAGATGAGCTTTTTGGCATAACGCCATCTCACTTCGAATATTCAGGAGAATCATGGTCATGCCGCGTCAACACGTCGTGCAGAAGAAAGGTACCCAGAAATGCTTGGGATTCTTCCTTCAGTGCTGCCCGGACACCTACTCGGAGAAGTGGAACTGCCAAGCTTCTGCAGAGCTTCGTCTCGTCTCGCAGCGTTCTCACATCCCGAACTTCACTCGCAAGACCAGCCACATGTACACGTCGAAAGAAAACGACTGGGGATATTCGTGCTTCATGACCTGGTCGGACATTGTCGATGAAGCCCAGGGCTACATGAAAGACGAACGTGTCATTCTGGAAGTCACCGTCAAGGCTGAACCACCAAAGAACATCACGTGAGTTCAAAACCATTCTCGAGAGGAAGATATTGATTTCGTCACACTTCTTCGAAAACAAATTTCAGGACTCTGGAATCTTTCATCCAAGAGATGAACGGTTGGATGCGTCTGTCAGAGGCCCAGTGCAGTCGTGGACTGATCGACAAGGCTCTTGAAGCGAACCAAACCGCTCTGGACTTGTGCAAAGATCGCGACCCAGAGATGCGTTCTCGTCTCGAGGCTCAAAGAGATGGTTTCATCGCTAAGAAGGTCAGAGAGAGCATCTCTCGTATCGAGAAAAGTGAGTCATTTCATTCTTCCCGCAGGAAAATGGAACGTGCAGAAGACAAAGACTGTTTTCAGCGACCTCTTCGAAGTCGAACGACACTGTCTCTAATCAGACTGCGCTGAAGCAAGCTCTTCACAGTGCCAACGGATCGAAGACCCATGGAAAAGGCAACAAGAGTCAGAAGAAGAACAAAGACCGCAAGTTGTCTAACCAGAAGCAGGCTCTGAACAAGAAGGCTGAAGCGAAGAAGGGTGCCAGACAAGCCAAGATCGATGAGATGCTCAAGGGATCTTTTAACGGGGTAAGTGGTGTTTGCAAACTGTTTTGATTAAACGAGAGAAGAAATACCAAAAACTGACAGTTTTATTTTCAGGACCTCCAGCCAATCTGTGAGTCATCGGTCCAGATGAAGCTGCCACATAGCTTCGATCCTCAGCAGCTCCGTTCTTACGGTGGACTCACTCGCAGTATTCACGAGATCAGGACTGACGAACGTGACAGCTTTGTCATCAAGTACATGACTGAGCAAATGCGCTACCTGCCGTTCAAGACCAAACACTCTGACTGGTACTACGCCAGACGCCTCAGAGAGCTGGCCGAACACGCATTCAGCGTTGAGCTTGCACGTCACGAGATGATCATCCAAGGAGACGAAGATGCCAAGGCGTTCATGATCAAGATGGAAGAAGACGACGAGCCGGAAGTCCTACCAGAGTACTTCTACGAGTTTGACACGGACATCGAGGACATTTTCACCAAGGAGAGAGTGAAGGCCCGTGAATCTCTTCTAGACAGAATGTCCAACGTTGTTGACGCAAAAAGCAGAATTTTCTGGGTAAGTGGTTTGACCAAAATATTGTGCCGTAGCATGTCTCTCAACATGAAGAAAGAATGGTCAAAAAATGTTTTTCAGCTTCACTGTGACGAATGGATGTGGACTGGTGTCGAATCTGAAACCTGCTCTATGTCGTCTGATGACTCTGAGCGTCACGACGATGGATGCTTAAAGCCGAAACGCACCAAGTTCGACTTTGACGACTTCAATGACCGTGAAAGCCTGTTGCCACAATCTCTGGCCATAGTGCAGTCCAACGTTCCAACCACCACTTCTGCCACCCAGACTGATTATGTACCACCCCGCAACAAGCCGAAGGAGAAAATTGACCAGGTTGACGCTTTCAAGAAGGGCAGCAAGCCGTTCCTTCGTGTTGTCAAGAAGGCCAATAAGAAGCTCGTTGTTGCTTCTGGAAGAAACAGTGCTGATGACACACCACCGGCACTCAACGTCAATGATGACTTGGACTACACGGGCATGGTCTCGCTGATCGATGACTTCACCCAAGAACAAGTTCTCACCGGAGTTCACGTCATTGCCCAGAACATGCGTAACGCCAAGCAGATTCTCACAAAGAGCTCGCAGATCTTGCGCTACGTCTCGGAGAGTGGTCACCATGAGGGTCTTCGCAAGGCGCTCCGTGACATCTCGAAGATTGCCGGAACCGCCTATGCTGAACGTGAAGACGCTCGTGACTCATCCGGTCCGGCTGACATTGTCAGCAGCGACGCTACTGTTGAGGATGTCATCCGACAATTAAAGAATGGTGAACATCTCGACACGCTAGTCATGAGCTTTGTGAGTTTTTTTAGTGTTTGATCCTAACGTGGAAATTCTAATGTCTGTCACGCCGACAAGCTGACGGCTTTTGAGATAGATTCAAAAAAATACTTATCCAAAACGAAAACACAAACACAAAATTTTCAGGAGTCCGCCAAGATGGAGAAAGTCCGTGACGTCATCCAAGGCTACTACTACCTCGACCCGTCCGACCTGGATCGTCTCATCAAAGGTGCTGCTGTCATTGGCGAGAAAGTGAACTTCAACAACAAGGAGATCAAGGCTCTGAACAAGGCTCTTGACGACACCGAAAACAAGCTGAAGAAGCTTGAGAAGAACAGTAAGGAGGAGATTAAGAATCTGAAGGCCACCGTAGTAACCGAGAAGGAGAAGAACACGTCGCTTGGTCGCGAAATCAAGGAGAAGAACAAGCAAATCAAGGCTCTTGAAACCAAGTACAATGCAGTTATGTAAGTTTGAAGAAACCTAACGAACTTGAGTTACATTTTTCAGCACCGAGCGTGACAACCTTACTGAGAAAGTCAGACAAGTGCAGAAGGACGGCCAAGCTTCACACAAGAAGGTTCAAGACGAACTTCAGAGGAACAAGATCAAGCTCCAGCAAGTCACCGATCTCAAAAAGACACTGACTGCAGAACTCGGGGAGCGTGAAGCACTTCAGAAGAATGCTGAACAGCAACTCGATGAGTCCAGAGCTCTCGTCAAAAAGCTTAAGGAAGAACTGGCTCAAGAGAAATGTCGCTCCAACCAACAGTCTCAAAGTGCTCAAGCAGCTACCGAGCGTGCCAAGAAGTCTGAAGTCTCACTTCTTCAGAACCAACTCGATGTTGGTCTTGCTCTTCTGGAACGTGCTAAAGAAGATGCGTCAAAGAACATGAAGGAAATGATCGACGCGGCCAACAACCGTTCGAGATCATCGAATGACGTTGCCATCTGTCTCCAATCAAGCAACGAGTGGGACGGAATCATCAGACAACTCGAGGTGAGTGAAAATCATGACTATCAAAACAACTATGCGAATCCAATTCTTCAGATAAGAGTTTGAAAAAATATTTTTCAGAATATGATTGCCGAAACCAAGACCAACTACGCCAAGCACATTGAGTCTATCAAGGGTGGCAAGACTCTGTCATCGCTTCCACCAATCTCGGTTCCGAAACCACCACCGGCACCACAGATTGTCAAGGTTGCTCCAATCGCACCGGTCGAACCAACCAAGCCAACTCCGGGAGTCATCGGAACTCGCCCAAGCGGCAGACCTCTCTCACCAAGTTCGAGAGCTCCAGGATCGCCAATTGGTCAGAGCAAGGGTGCTCAGCAGCAACAGCAGGCTCAGTCATCTTCTCTCTCGACGTCGTCCATAATCAACAACAACGGATCTCGTCATGGTCCGATTGGAAGCCGCCCCAACGCACAGGGATCGTCGAACGGATCCTCAACGACAACTGAGACCCCAGTCACCTCGAGCTCGCTTACTATCAATGAGTCACCGGTGAGTTTGGAAGTATCGATTGAATACCTAATTGGTAAAATTCAGATGGCTCAATGGTCTTGGTCGGACTCGTTCTCTGCATTGACTGAACCGTTCCATGCCTCCAAGCGTTTCCCGAACGACAACGAATACCGTAAGTTCTTTTGATCATTTTTTCATGGCCTCAAAGATCTTAAACCTGGAAATCCAAATATCAATTTCAGCATCTTCGACCAGCAACGACATTTTGTCCAGCATCTCGAACTGGAACAACGACGACCATTGGAATACTGTCGGGAGCCTTCTCAGCACCAATGACTTCAACCCTGTCAACTTGTTCAGTACCCTCACCGGTGCTACGCCGTCGACGACTTCGCAGACATCTTCGCAGCAAGCTCAACAGCAAGCCCAGCAGCAGGCGCAGCAGCAAGCTCAGCAACAAGCCCAACAGCAAGCTCAACATCAACAGCAGTTGCAACAACAACAGCAACAGCAGCAAGCTCTGGCTCAACAGCAACAGCATGCTCAGTCTGCCCTGCAAGCACAGCAGCACCATGCATACGGTATGGGATATGACGTCAACTCGCAGAACGACATGCATCGTTTGATGACCTTCAAGGTAATTATTTTTCACATAATCTTACGAATAATGTTGTGCAACTGACTTACATTCGGAGTTCATACTGCATATGTGGTTAACGAAACTATTCCGAGGTTAGAAAAAAACATGATTGAAAATTCAACTTTTAGGAGCAGCAGAAGTATCGCACCAGACTGGAGACCATCGCTCGTCGCATGAACATGGACTTGAAGAAAACCCACGAGTTGGTTCTGGACTTTAGCAACGACCAGAAGATCAACTATCTGTGGTTTTTCAACTCCTCGTCTGATGCACTGATCTTCTCGAAGCTCACTGAACATCTGAACAAGAAGTTTGCTGCCATGCGCATCAGTGCTCCACCAGGTTCCGCTCCAGGATACGCTCTTCAGACTCCAATGCTGAACAACATGATGTATAACGACCGCCGTTTCATGCAGAGCGATAACGAGCGTTCAACCATGCCTGGACAGGACACCAAGTGGTCCAACGGTATCTAATTCCGCTTTGTCTATATTCAACCCGCTTTCCACTATCGACTCTCCAAATTTTTGATGTAATCTTTTTCATTCTATCTCTCTGTAATACAACAAATGTCTCATGAACAATCCAAAACCGATGTTCATATTCCATCTTTCCTATTTATCGTTTTGTGTTTTTCACCCCACGTTGGGCCTTTCAATTAACCACCAATTATCTCTATAGTTTCATAACTATCATTGTTACAAGGCATGATGCCACCATCATCATTCATATTCACCGAACCAATCGTATTGACCTTTCACTGACAATTGTAGTGAAGCTGCATGTAACCATCCGGAGTTGCTGGAGACAACTTTAGCTGTCCGACTAAGACAACTTTAGCTGTCCGACTAAGACAACTTTAGCTGTCCGACGATGTTCCCCGCTCGTCCGCGTCTACCGGAAACCGTACTCTGCTAACCATGGTTCTCTGCACCCATTGTCAGATTTGTACTGCATAGTATTTTAAAATAAATGGTTGGTCCCAATTATTGTACTTGTGTATCGAGAAATGATCGAATCGTGCGAGAATTTGAACGAAACAGTTTTTTGGCTGAAAATTTTGTACTTTTTATACATATCAAATGTTTGACAAATTTTCATGACTCGAGAAATTCATAATTTTTTTATGACACGCTTCTCATCGGTTGAGGTAGTCAATCACAACGTCAGAGAGAAAGTGATGAAATTCACTCGAAGATGTGAATTGAGAATTGTATAGCTACAAAAAAGAAAAAATAGTTCTATCAAATTTCACAATGCATGAAACGTTTCACTGACTGAGCAGTGTTTGATCGCCATTTTGTGGGAGAATTACTGGTCACACTGAACAAGAATTACAGTACCATATAACCAGAGTGTATACTATCATCAAAAATCAATAAATGAAGTGGCTATTGTGGAACTGTAACTTGAAAGTGTCGAAGATCGAGTCTCATTCGAGAGATTGAATATGATTAATGACAGAAGATTAATTTTTGAAAAAAACAAGAGATGGATTACCTGTGACACTGTTACACTTAACATTTGGGTATGGTTAAAGATGAAAATTGTAGATGCGCATGCTGTGCAGGTAAAGAGTGATGTTTATGACAATTAAAACTAGAGTGAATGTAGTTCGACAATGCTGGAACCATTTCAATCCATATGTTGTACACACCTTCTTTCAGTTCTAGAAGACGATCTAATGCAGAATTTTAGAAATAGAATTACAAACACCTAATAATTTCGTGAAACAATTTTCTCATTTTTTTTGCAACTCATGGAAGGTTCGAAAATTTGCGGAAAAATAAACCAAAAAAACGGAATTTGATCCGATGATAGAAATAAAAGTTGCTCGGTCACCGATAACCATCAGGTAGCATTATGCGCAAAAACTTGTTCGCACACACACATTAAATTTTGATAATTCACCCATGGCCCTCGTGTGTTTTACATGTGTCGTTGTTTGCAACTGAAACCTACGCATATCATTTATATCATTTTCTCCTGATGAGTAATAGTGCTGACTTTGAATCCTCCATTCAGAAGAATCTATATCCGTTTCGTCTTGTTGTCATGGTGTTCTGACTTTACGAGTCTTGAGGTTTTCAATACTTTTTTGTTCAATTTTTGGTTATGTGTACAAACGGACTATTTTCAAAATTGAAATTGAACTTTCTCGCGGATGAAAATTTTCTCAGGCTATAGCCTTTTCATATATGAAGACAATCGTTTTTGGTGCTTCCTACTGTGTTTGGCAATTTACTTTTGTTTTTACACTGTCTTTTTGCTTTCCTGGTCATTTTTGCTTGTTTTTGGAAATAAACGACAGTTCTCGGTACTTGTGCTGACACTCCGTGACGTTTTTTTTTGCGAGAATCATGAAAAAGAGACGAGGTTCCAGGTCATGAATGTTCAATTTCAAAATTGGTGTGGATGCGGATGTGAGACTGCTCGCGCAGCATGCTCTATCTTAAAACTGTTCGTTCACGCTCGATTTTTCAGTTTATGATGAGAACTGTCTTCCTTGTTCTTCGAGCTTTTTTTCTGGATTGTGTTACACTACAATAACAGAAGTTTGATTTATTGCAACAAAAAAGGCAGGGCTAATGATCAACTCCTCCATCTGATAATTCTGAAAAATTCCAGCTCAGCTCGCCCCAATTTTTCAGAGATATGTACAAAAAGAAGGAGATATCTCGATTGTTTCCACAAAAAGTAAAAGAGCTCAAGCGCAACTATTGTTATATTTTTTCTTGGAATCCGATCTTTCAACACCCTTCGACTAAGGTAGGTACCAAAACTGCAACTGTTACATCTTCAATTTTTGATATTGAGTTTCTATGAGAACAGTGTTGTTTTCAGTTGGTTAGCAAGGTGTGGTGGTGTGGTGAAGTGGTTTTTTTTTCTTCGTTTTCTCTCTCAGGTCAGCTCAACTAGCTAGAATACTTTGATCAGTTCAACGAAGAACATCAAATCTTGGGAAATGTGTTGGTTGTTTGTACATCTAAAATTATGAACTCGCTCAACTCAAGGAGAAAAACCTTGAGGCAAGCAACATTGTGATACAATAGTTTTATAAAAAAAATTAAAATTAATTTTTTCCTGTCAGGTGAACAGTATTAAATGGTTGTTCCGATTGTTGCTAGTAGTTGTCTCGTGAAACTTTTCGAATAGTCAAACAATTGAATGAGAGCACTGGAACATAAAGAAAACAATAACAATTAGGGACTCCGTTTATTTTCATCTGTCATCGTGACCTCGAATCTCGAAAACTAGAAGCAAAAAACATGTATAAAATTTCATTGAATTGATCTCTCCATTCATCTCTCTGTCTTTTATTTCTCTCTTTCTCATTCTCACTTCACCCCGGAAACCACACTTTCTCTCTTTATTTTTTCCTAAATCAAACGAAAATCTGCGCAAATCAAAAATAATAAGTCGCGAGCTTACTTTTGTTCTCATAATTTTGAGAAGGTTCAAAAGTCCTTCTTCACCGCACGTGAAATCACTCAATTTCTTCATGGAACAAAAACTACCCTAAGTGAAATTTGAATCGAGTTGCTTTTCAGTTGCTGAGTGCCTTTTTTATGAATTTCTCTAAGAAAAAAATATTTTTTCGAAAATAAAAAGCTAAGATTAAAAATTAATAATATTTCTTATCTTGTTGAAAAATGATCAAATGAACAAAATGAAACATTTGCCAATTGTTTCTAAAAATTCCTAACTCAAAAATAACATCTCCAAACAATTCACTCAAATACTTCTTGATTGTTCAATTTTTTTCAATCAACTCAAGTTGTTCCAAGTTCAATTTCTTCAAATTTATTCCTATTCCAATTACTTTCAATCAAGAAACAATATTTGTAACATCGTTGGGAACAAGTATGATTCATTCATATAAAAAGTGTGTTCCCTGAAAATTATGCAATGAATTTGTCATTGTATTTGTTGGCTGCGTACAACAGAGTCATGACGGTTTTTGACACAAAAAGAGTCATCATTGGTCGTTGTTCTCTATTCCTTTTTCTCGTTACGCTGTTCCCCCCTCCCCTAAAGATGTATGAGAGGACCCGTTGTCTTCTCTCTTCCTGAATTCGATCTGTGTTCCACTGAATACGTGTGCTGTGAGGTTTTGGCAGACGCGCAGTTAGTAGTAGAAGCGATTGAATAGAGAACTTAAGGCTAAGAAGAGACGTAGACGCCCGCATACCAACCATAAACGGGTCTCGAGTTGCCCATACCTCTTTCTTTCTCTCCCCTCTCTTACTGATATCCGCAATTCTATATTTATTGACTCAAGTTCAAAGTTTGTTAGTACTTCCCACTAGGGTCATCATTCGCCCGAACAATATTCAAAAATGATAACAAAAATGTAATGCAATAAAAATCTGCAACCACCTGTGTTTTGGCAACAGAGCTCGTTTACAATCATGTTTTCCACCTCATTCTCTTGTCTGTTACTGAATGATCCTCATAAGTCATTTTGTTAATGTTTCGATTACACTCTTTATCTACAACAACATCAAAAATAACAACTGTGGGAAAACGATTTTTCCGAATGTTTACCAGTTCTCGTTATTCATACTCTCACAGCTTTCGTTCAATAAATTCAAATGGATTGATTCCTTCGATTGATTCTGTTTATGTAAATGCACGATATTCTGCGTTTAAAACCACATCATTCACATTTTCGTGGCGGTTTGTGATGTTTGAGCATTTTGAGTATTTGCCCGATGACTTGTTTTTATGTTTTCTCTCCGAAAATGAGGATGACTGTTTTGCCTCGACTGACGCTTGTTTGTGAACATGATTCAATTTCAATTTTGCATCCTTATCACCAGTCCCTTCATTTTGGTCATAGAGATTGCTCTTCCTACACTTTACGTAATAACGACACTCACGTATCTTTTTTTCAGCGACAAGTATTGCCTGTGCGCAATGATAGCGCATCAGGTAATAACTGGTGCGCTCAATAAAGGAGAAAATGTATATTCACTCGGAAATATTGAAGGAATCACGTTCACAGTGAGTCTTCTCCCCAAATCTGTGAAAAAACAATTTTTCAGGCATGTGCGGTTGGTTCTGACGTTGTTATTCTTGGATCAAGTTTTGATCGTGTACAGGTGATACTGTTAATGAAATGTGTACATCGAATAATTTAGATCATTCCCGATTCTTCACAAACCAATAAACTTGTCACAAGTGTCAGCTGTTGTCAAGAAACTGGAAAGGTATATTTGATTTTTCAACAATGATACGAATGGTTTTCATTTTTCGCGAAAGTGTGATGTACTGAGTGTACTTATCATTCTCGTCAGAGTGTCATAAGACATATCGTTATGAATAAAAAAAACTTCGGAATGTGTGAAACCTCTCATAACGTGTTTTCTTTGTTAGAGAGACGGTGCAGAAAACCCTGATAGATCTTAGTATACTTGTTCTTGTTCAAATTCTATAAAAAGTATGAGTGGTAACTAATGATAATTTTCTCTTTGTTCAAATTGTTACTATGAATATTGAAGGTAGTAGAAAGTTTTTCTTTCACGTTTGATTTAACTTCTTGGTAATTATTAAATGTTTTTATAAATTATCACAGATTTACTACGGTTGGGAACAAAAATTGAAAGTTCACTCTTACTTTGGAAATTGAGAATCAATCTTGCAGTTCGATTTGAATTGTTTTTGTATACTCATACAACTGATTATTATTGAATTGTTCTCTGTAAGTGACTTTGTTTTTTCACGAACACTTTCACAATCAACAAATTAACTGGAACTTTTCTGATATAAATTCCACTTGTACGATAAAACCAGTTTTCACAAAATTGTAAATGCTTTTCAGATCGCAGTTACTTACGGTTGCCATGTTCGAATATTTGAAGCATCAACAAAATCAATGCATGAAAAAGGAGAAGACAATACTGTAAGAAAACACCCATTGAGTTTCACACTATGTCTCAAATTCAGATCTTTCAATACACGTGGGTGGAAACAAACAAATTCACGGTCAAAGGTCATGTCAGCAGTGTATTGTGGAACACTGAAGGTTTGACTCATTCTTTTCCTATTGAACTCTGTGATTTCTTTAAACGACTGTTATTTTCCAATCGTGGTCGGACTTCTGTCAAGAAGGATGTAGAACAAAACATTGTGCAAAAATTGACATGAACCAATCCGGTTCACAATTTCAGAAAGACAATGGTAAGATGAATATTCGAATTCGAAAACGTTTCAGGATCGAGAATGCTGTTTGTGATCGGAACCGAGTTGATGCTTTACCAGCATCGAAGCGTGAGTAGCGTGTACCGTGCCAGTGGTAGTACGGCCGTTGTGTTCGCTATTTCTGAAGAGGTTTTTTTTTCAGTCTCCAAGAATAACTGACAACAAATAAGAAATTTATTGATCCTAGAAAGTTTGAAATCAGTTTTATAAAAAGCGCCTTGTTCTTATCGTTCTTTCAACTTGGTTATAGTGATTGTGTTGTTGACTATCTCTTTAGTTTTTTTACTCAGTGAACCGTGCTTTAGACCACATTAGAACTGTAAGCATTCTCAGTTAATATGATTTTCCAGTCATTACAAGACGTGATTGAAGCTCAAGTCTGGGAAGTGGTTTGGCAAGTTAAACTCTCAACAACACCAAAGTACATTGGGTACTCGCCAGATGGAACTTATCTGGCAACAGCTGGTGAAAATGACCGAATTATCAAATTGTTTTACCAAGAGCCTGATGGTTAGCTTCTCACGTTAAAAAATTCTAAAAAAACATAACTTAGAATCCGAACACGTCAACTTTTCTTTCCTTCTCCTCCATCATCCATCAGCAGTAAGAGGTTTCGAATGGCGGAAGACAGGAAGATACATGCCGCGAAAATGTGTCCAAGCTGCTTTGGTGACTTGGTGTCTGGATAACACGTCAAGAATCTGGAAAGAAACTCCCCCACCAGAATTGGCAATTATTGATCTGACAGGTATTTTTCTTTTTTGATTTGAATGGTAATTCAGCTTCAGAAGAGAATATTGACGAAACTACCTACGAAAGGTTGAGAACGAAGAAAAAGAGATACATCAATATGCGCAAGACTAAGTCGAGAATTGTCAACAAACTGAAAAGCGTTCTGTGAGTTTTTGCTGAATGATGCTTCTGACTTAAATCATTAGGCCGGAGAAGAGACGACGTGTAGACGAATCTGGTCTTGGACTTCGAGCACAAATTGGAAAAAGTCCGTCATTCTCAGATTTGATGACTGCGAATACCAAGCAAACTACCGTTCAATTCCACTTGGCAGCAACAGTGAATGCTGAGTCAGGTCAGACAAAAATTGAGTAGTGGTGTACCTAGAGTATGTTCAGATTGTCTTCTTGTCCCACAAATGAACGAAGGACTCTCACAGAAGCCACTTTGTGTTCATTGGTTGAATAACAAAGAACTCGTATTCAGTGTTGGTTCTGAGAAACTACTTGCTGAAGCGGTCATGATGGAAACAGACAACTCCAGAGCTGGTTCACTACAGCCATCCCTGGAAGCATCACCGGAGTTCGAAAGTAGTCAAAATTTGAACTCAACTGACAATCTTCCAGCAACAAAAAGTGCATCATCGGTTAGATTCCAATGTTTCAGTACTGCAAGAAGTTAGTTTTACAGAGTGTGTCACACGACGTTCCATCATCGAAAGACATTCTTGACGTGAAACTTGAAATTCTTCTCCGTCAATGGTCAAAATCGAGCGATGTTATGTTCACAATTCATCCGGTCGATGGCAGCTTGTTGACGTGGACTGTTGAGTGGCTTGACGATCACCATCGACAGCCTGTAGTTTCGTACAGCTCGAGACTCCCGAATGCTCTACCGATAAGTGACACTGTGTCGTTGCACACTGTGCTGCACACTTTCAACCCACACGAACCACTCTACATTGATGTGTTGCGGAAAGATATGGAGATCAAGCAAAATGGTAATTACTTTATTTCTGAAAAAAGTGCTCAAAACAACTGAATATGACGTTTTAAATTTCAAAACATTAAAAAGTGAGCAGATAACAACTTTGCAGTATTCGAAAATGAGAAGATACTTGAACGACGTGTCTCCAACACTATTCATGTGTTGACGTCACATGACAACGGGACTCTGAATCTCTGGCACATGACAGTCGACGAAGGATCCTACTTTTCTCAGATTCTCAACATCACTCACATCTCAAGAATGTGCGGACATCGATTCAAGATAAAAGAGGTCATCGCACATCCAGTGTTACCACTTCTTCTATCCACATCTCAGTTCCAGTCAAGCAGTCAAGCCGCGGACCCAGCAGTGAGATTTGCTTTTTTCGATTTTTTTCATCATAACTTTGAAGATGGATCACTTGTCGGAAGTAATTCTCTGGAAAATTGCTCCTGTTGGACCGCTGTGTAAAAGTGGAGGTGTTAAAGAACTGGCAAGAATTGCGAATCCAAGCAAAGAGGGATTTTCTTCTCTAAGTTGGATCCCAGCAATTTTACCTAGGTAAGATTCAACTCTGAATTTGGAGCAAAAACTGATTCAGCTGTACTCTGGGACGTGTCTGCAATTCACCATCATCTTGTTTTATTGCTAGTGACGGAAAACGTTTAACAATCTATCAAGCTGTAGTAGACGCTAGAGGATTGCTTGCGGAACTGAACAACGCGTCCAACAGTCAGAAGGCACGAAGGCTGAGCTATGATTATTCTGATGAGTGAGTCTTGTTCTGAAATTTCAATAATTCTTCGTTATTTTCAGTGAGCGACACCTGAAACCATCACCAAGAAGATCTTTCGCACCGTCTTTCATGAGTCATTTCAACGTTGTGTCAACTCAAAGTACTGCTAAACCTGGATGTGTTCTGGAAGTTGGACAAATTGAAGACTCTCAACTGGTTTGATTCATTTTTGCAATAAAAAAGAAAACAAAACTACAGTACGGCAAGAAGTTTTCCTTCATGCACGTGTTCCCAGCAAGCCTGGTACTAGCAGGCCAGCACGACGATGGTGACGATGAGCACAAGTTGGGTAGCGTCATTGACAGAAGTAAAACTGTCGCTTTCTGTGATGAGTACTTCATTGTCATGGTTGAGAATAACGAAGATGAAGACACGTGAGTGATTTTCCATTTGCATGTGTTTTCACATGTAGTTTGATTGAAGTCTGTTCGAAGTTTTCCGTCAAATCACTAGATAGCTTGCTATTGTCTCAACAAATTCATGTCACTCTCGCGAATGTTTTTGTTGCATGACTTGCTTTTCAATTCGTGTTGCAGGATCCTCATGTACTCATTAACAATCTCTTCACAACAACCCGAGGCGATACCGCACTTTGACACCGAGTCGATGCCAGAAGACAAGGGCTTCCTGCGACCATCAACACCGCTCGCACCATCAATGGCAAAACTCAAGTTCAACTCAGAAATGGTGTGCCGAATGAAATTCCCAATGCCGGAGGGCACGAAGATTACAAAGATTGTGCCGGCAGCTGGTCACTTGTCATCATCCTCCTTGTATCCGGCTTGTGAAACACCATATGTGTTGATAACAGCAGATTCAGGTAAGTTCTCAGCCCTGGAACAATAAACTAACTGAACCATGTCAGATGATAGTGTTCGATTTTGGAAATGTCGAAAAACTGGCACATCGTACGAGTGGCTAGAATGGAATATGATAAACGACGGTCGTGCCAGTGAACTCGGCATCGAAGGACCCGTATATGGAATTTCGGCAGCACACAGTGGGCGAATTGCATGTGCTTACAACCTCTCCAACCAAGTCAAGTCCTCCACCGTCGACTTGGCTGTGTTTGAATGTGAATCATCCGGAGGAGTTGAATGGCTGAGAGAGGATACGTTTTGCATAAAGAACTTCGACACAACTGTGAAGTAAGCTTTTTCTTAGGGGTGGTCTACTCATTGCATCCCTGTTTAGATCAGACTCAGTGCCAACATCAAACAGACACTCCACGGTGATTCCAGAACTGAGTCACACGCTTAATCCCAGTGAGTCACTACTTTTGCACTTGCATGACGTTCAAGAAACTGTTTTGTCACGTGGAAAGTATCCACTAACATTGTCTTTCTCAGTTTCTGTCTAACCGGTGGTTATTGTAGTGTGGTTGGTTCTATAAAAGTTTCAGGGATGTTTGCCGCATTGTCCGCTGGACCGTCAACCGATTTATTACGGGCAATGGAACACAATGCACAACATCACTTGCCTCAAGGGGGACTTCTTCAGAAATGTTGGTGTTGTGATTTTTTTCTGCACGCGTTTAATTTCTGCACCTACTTGGCTTTCAGATTTTACACGTTAACTAAAATACCTTCAGTCTCACTTCGTGACATGGTAAGACTTGACTGGGTGTCAACCGAGGATGGAGCTCACATGTTGACAGTTGGAGTTGGAGCAAAGATTTTCATCTACACTCAGGTGAGAACTGTTTTGATGAGTTGCCAAAGAAAATTGAGAACTTGAAGGTATCTCAAGACATTGCCCAGCAGAACGTCACTCTGATGAAAGACAGTGAAACGTCAATGAGAAGGCCATCATTGCGTAAGGCATCATCACTCTTACCAAACATGCACCCGAGTAGCAGACTGGTGAGATTGAATTATCAATAAAAACATCGAAACAACATTTCTCAGACTCGTTGGGTATGTAGCAGAGTTTTGGAACTTGACTCAGCTGACGGTCTTCCACCGGTCCCGACATCTTTGAGTTGGGCACGTGATGGACTGCTAGTTGTTGGAATGCAAAGTGAGATGAGAGTCTACAATCAGTGGAATTTTGAACCTTTCGAACAACCTACTTCGAATGTGATGAAGTGAGTTTTGATAATCAGAGAATACAACAAAAAACTCAGTAGGCGTCCAACCGCTGCACAAGTCGTAAGCTTGCCAGTTTCCACATCCCACTCGATGCTTGACCAGATAACGAAAAAGAAAGAAACCATGACTACCGTGAAAAGCAGAGTGGTTTTGGATATCGGAGGACCCTCGTCAAAGTGAGACATTTATTGATTTTCTCGGAGAAGTATTTTCTTTTAATTTATTTTTTTTAACACAAATCATTCTCATTTCTAGGAAAAATCCAAAAGACACATCTTCGGTCAAGATTCTGGACGCAATTTCAAACGAAGGTGTTTTTGAAGCTGCTCGTCTGGGCTCACCAAATTTGCCACAGTACCATCCTAAGCAATTGATTGTCCTTCTTAACGCCGGAAAGACCAAACGTGTGAAGGCGATTCTCATTCACGTTGTTGGATGTTTGAAACTCCGACAAGCATCTGCTCACAATCCATTGTCAAGAGCAGCATCTATACGCCGGATGTCTACTGTCGACATTACTGACGACTCGTTCCTATCACAACCGAAACCTGATGCACCACGTCCCATCGATGAAGACGCTCTGGACTACGACGAAGTCGATGATGTTCCACCACTACCACTCTACGCTTTATTAGCTGCTGATACAGATGTGTCGACCAGTGGAGAGAACGCAGAAGACGTGTTGCAGCAGAAAGTTGCAGAGTCCAACTTCATTTTCAAAAACATATTTACAGAGTAACCAAGGCTACGACTCTTTGTTCAATGACGAGGAGTTACAGGACAGTGAACTAGACAGGATGCTCAATGACAGTGACTCTATCGGGAAGCGAACCAGGGTTCAATCGTGCAGTAGTGACGTCTTCAAAGCAGAAACTAAAGCCGTCTCGACGCAATTCACTGCGAAGCATAACAGGTCAGAAAAAAATCATTTTTCTTGCTGAGAACGATTCTCATTGCAGGATGCTGACAGAAATGCTCACCCATATGCATCTCCCCGGACTTTCTAGCGTTGACCAGATGCATCTTCTCGCTATCGCAGACACCCTCAGCCACTTCACCAGCGATGTGATGGACAAGCTTGCACAAGCCAATGCAGCCATGAAACCTGTCGTCCAGTCAGTTTTAGGTGATTCAGCAGCTGGTGGTTACGCTACAGCAGCGTCGGGAATTGAGACTGTCGACGAATGTGGACTTCGTTACTTGATGGCGATGAAGCAACACGAGTTCCTGCTTATGTGTCTACCACTTAAACAACGAATGGAACTCAAGAAAACAGGACTCGCCCTCTCGCAGGTCATCTGGGCTCAACACTCTGAGACGGAGACTGAGCTCCTGAATGCCATTCCCGGAATGCAAAAGTCAAATCCAACTTGGGAAGAGCTGCGGTGTCTTGGAATTGCGTGGTGGCTGAAGAATACAGCAAGTTTAAGAATTTGTGTTGAGAAGGTATGTGAAAATTTGATTGAGTGATATGGATCAAAGCGTTCAGTTGGCAAAAGCAGCATTCCAACAAGATCAGGAACCTCTTGATGCTGCCCTCTACTACCTGGCGTTAAGAAAGAAAAATGTCCTGACTCATCTGTTCAAGTCATCACGTAACAAAGCAATGTCGGACTTCTTCATGAACGACTTCACCAATGCTCACTGGCAAAAGGTTGCCGCCAAGAATGCTTTTGTGCTGATGAGTAAGCAAAGATTCCATCATGCAGCAGCGTTCTTCTTGCTCTCTGGAAGTCTGCCAGACGCGATCCAAACTATTCTGTCGAAGTGCAATGACCTCCAGCTCGCTCTTGTTGTTGTCAGATTGTATGAGAGCGACATTGAAAAGCAGTACATCATTATGAAGGGAATCTTGTGCAGGTATGCTACTTACTGGAATAATGTCAAAATTCTTATTTCAGAGAAGTTCTGGGAATGACCCCTGAGGAGTTTGATGCGACAAAAGGAAAGCTCGATGATGAACAGTTTCTTGGACCAGATGCCTCGAAGTGTGGAATATTGATACAAGTTTTGATTCAAAATCTTACAGGGACCCGTTTGAGAGATCCATGGCTTTTTGGATTCTCAAAGACTACGTGCGAGCAGCTCACACATTTCTAGAAGAGGCTCAAAGTGATAGAATTCACTCAGGAGACCTCTCGGATATTTTCAATTTCTACACGTTTCTGAGAAAGCACCCTCTGTTGATGAGACAAAGACTGAGTGATGTTGGAGCACAGGTAGGAAAACTGACTTCTATCAGCAAAAATGAATTTTTAAGATTGCATCAACAGAGAAATTCATTGCTGTAGGAAAACAATTGGAGATGATTGTAACACCGCCAGAAAGAAGACTGTTCTTCAGAACAGCTGCAGAACACTCGTCACGGGGTTGTCCGATGTTGGCACTGGACGTTCTAAGCAGACTGCCCAAGAATATGAGCATGGTGAAAGATTTCAACGATGCATTGAAGAAACTCAGTTCTGATGGCGTGAGTTGAAGTCAGAATCACAGCTTGCATGATTTTAGATTCAGAAATCATCTTCACCTCTAACTACAGCACCAGCAGCCCCAGCATTAGCACCGGTACAAGAAGAGATGGATTGGGGTGCTCCGACAAATGTCGTTGAGAAGGACGAGCTCAAACTTGACTGGAGTGATGACGACAATGAAGAAGAAGATGCTGAACTGACCAAGGAAAACGGTTTCACAGAGCCGGCTGTCGTGGAAGAACTCCAACCAACGTCTCATGTCGAAGTAATCAGTGTGGAAGATGCCATCGGTGAAAAAGATATCTACTCGCAGCACATGAAGTTTGTGGCATCCCTACGGATTCTCACAGATGAGCTGTCAACTCTCGCCAGTGGATTTGTCGTCGATGGGGGTCATCTAAGATTCCAACTGTTGAATTGGCTTGAGAAAGAAGTGGAGGTTCTCAAAGAGAGTTGTGACTACCAAACGGGCTTCTCACCAGACGACGTCGAGTTCGAAGAAGATGATGACAGTATTTTGAATGATGCTGCGGAAGGGTGATTGAACTTCAGACTAACATTGACTAAAAGTTCTTTTCAGAAGTCTGCCTCTTCACGAAGCTCTGAAACAAGACCGCGCTGAAATGATGGCAAAGATTGTCGCGTGCACCAAGCGTCGGAAGTGGTTGACGTCGAATCAGAAGCTCATCAGATGCTTCACGTCTTTCTGCGCTCTTCACTCCGCACAGAACCACCGTTTGACGTCAGCGCTCATGGAACTGCTTCTTCTCCTTCTTGACGTGCAGAAAGATACTGGGCACTACATACTGCGAGGTGAGTGAACGTGACATGTCTATGATCGTCTGCACACTCTTCTCTCTTCATGTGTCACGGCAAACTTAGAGTGCTTACACCCCATTCATTTCAACTGCCTCAATAGCTCAGTTGGGAGAGCGTTAGACTGAAGATCTAAAGGTCACCAGTTCGATCCTGGTTTGGGGCAATCCTTTTTCGCTTTCTCTATCAGAATTTTCGATTTTTCAGAAGAGATTCCGGATATGAACACTTTCCCACTTCTCGAAGCGTCGGTGTCCTCAACAAAGATGTTTGTCTCGTCACCACTATCGTTCATTGAAAATCAATGCTATGATCTCCTCACGACGATCAAGAGCATCACGGATGTGCCAAACATGAACTCTGGGCTTCAGAAAGTGAGCAACATCAACAGAAGTGATAATTCCGCATTTTTCAGTGTTATATGCTGTACAACCTCAGTCAGGGACTCTCGTCGTGCCTCTACCAGTCACTATGCGATGTTGACCAGATGTTCAGTCTCCAGGACGCTTACAGAGCTGAATCTCGGTCTGGTGTGCTGACCAAAAGAACCCGCCTAATGTCAAGTGCAGTTGATGACATCAAAGTAACAACGGCGCCGGCGAAATGGCCAGGAGTCAGTCAGCTGATCGCCTTGTTGTCCAGAGAAAAGGAAGATGACTCACCACAATTAAGACTTCTTCTTTCTGAATGCTTTGTGGCAATCACCATGTTAATTTTATTTCAAAAAAAAGTTTTATATCATCCATTCAGGTCCCTCTTCTGCTTCGGTCTAGCTGCCTATGATGCACGTTGGTTGTATCGTCTTAGTGCTCATAAAATTGATCCCTCAAAGTTTGGACTGATCTTTGGTGGAGGTGGTGAGAAGAAATTGAAGACTGTCCCGCCAGCAAGACCACCCAGTGAGTTGACTTGAATCGTGTCAGCTGGCAAAATGTAGGTGTCAATAACCAATTTTATCAGGACCCACCGCACCGAAATCTCCCAAGCACACTGAGCCTGGCAGTACTGACGCAGGATCTCTCCGAACACGCTTGAACTTGAGAGTCTTTGGACCAGATACGTCAGCACAACAAGCCACCTCGTCAGCCTCAGTAACTCATAGCACAGTCGAAACGACAATTCACAAGTGGGTACCGCCGCACAAGAATATTGTGCAGATGTACGCGGAGAAGGTGGGACTAATGAGAGACCACCCAGCTAGTTTACTCGGCCAATTTCAGCCCACTGTCGACTCGAACAATGACGATGCTCTTAATTACGATTCGGATGAAGAGCATGAAGAATCGGTTTACGACTCGGACGACGAAGAGGAAAAAAAAGATAGCGCGCCACTTCCAACATCGTTTGCCTGGCAGCTGATGCGTTTGGCCATGATAGAACAGTATCTTCATAGATTGAGGGATTTCCTGGTACTTGCAGGATATGATCCAAGAGGTGAGCCCTCATCATTAAAGTGAGAAAATGTTTTTTATTACTGAATCATTCGCCATGTTTCTCTGTACGAGAGCTTTTTCAAAATACTCGTCTAATTGTTCAAAATTGAAAAAAATATGACTTTTACGAAAAATGTTTGAAATTTCCTCAACAAAACAAGGTATTCCAGACATCCCCGGAGTTGCGCCACGCATCGAGTCGATCCTGAAGCTTCTCGAAAGCTGGATTCAACAACAGCACCAAGTCCTGAAAAACTATGATGGGGGTCTGCCAACAGATCTTCTGCCTGACATGACGCTGGACTCGACGGATCAGCATATTGCGACGACTTTCAAGTGAGTCAGAAGATAAATTTTCAGAATGATGTTTTTTTTCCAAAAAAACGAAACAATATATGGTTCAGGAAATACGCGGTACTCATTCAACGCAACAACACTCCATTCGAGTCGGACGATACAAAAATTTTGCCGATGCGCAGGCTGTGGACATTCCTTGTCAATGAAGAAAGACTTCAACCCATCTTCATTAAGTACATCTTCGCATCACAATGTCAAATGGAGTACCCGTCCAGTGAGAAGATAGATATTCTGGCCGGTATCGAGAGCCAAGAACTTCCTGAAGCCTACAAAATTATCCAGAAGAATCACGAGCCGATTGTGTCGTTTGCTTGTAACCAGGTGAGTTGAAGGAAGAAAACACAATTATCATTATCAATTCTACGGTGTTTTTCAAAATTTTCCAGTTGCAGGAGAAGCCCGGCATGATTGTTGTTTCCAACGGACGTGAGCTGCAAGAGATGGATATCACGAACGTGTTTGAAGACGCTGAAGAAAGCACGTCATGGGTGTGGAACAGAGCGGATCTAGATGTAAGGAATCATTCTGGCCATCATGCATTGCGAATGCAAGAGCACATCTTGTTTCTCATGCGGCAATCACTGGCACCAAAGAACGAAAAGTCTTTTTTTTCAGATGCATTTGATACACGCGAGACGTGACCCACTCAAAGACAATGACGACTACCAGCTGTTCACGGAGAACAAGAAGGCCCAAAATGGCCAGCAGAAGTCGACGACCCTGGTAAGAAACCTGTTACCCCAAGCAAATTGAACTCTCACTCCTAATCAAACTAACATAATAATCATTAGACAACGTGGATTGTTGACCGAAGTCGAATCGGCCTGCCGAAAGTAAGTTTGCACTATCGTACTGTGATATTGTGTGTTGAAGTCATGATTGTGGATTATCCTCTTGATTATGTAAATTTCTCAACATAACGAATGATGCATGTGCTATTTGGTTGGTGAAGTCTGTTCGAAAGTTTTCAAAGCATGATTCATAAGAACAGGCTTCCAGTTGGCTCTAGACATGATTTTCTTCACAAACAGTGATATTTGCAGCTCATGAAAAGGAACATCTCTGGTGTCAGACGTATCGACGCTCATCCATCTGCTCCGTACTGTAAGTTTCACATCGTTTGTGTTTTAACACTCATAATCCTTCCAGAGTGTGAAAAATGGCCTGTTGTCATTGTCAGACTTTTCTTTCTGACAAGATAATTTCACAATAAGTTTTCAATAATAACATCATAATTTTGCAAAATAATGTTTCTTTCAATCTCAGGCCAAGATGAATCCCTTGGTCTAATCATAGTTCCGTGTCCCTGACTTTATTTTCCATGTCAACCTTATGGTGGTTGCCCACTTGATGTCACATAAAAACCCCCACTAGGACTCTGTTTTATTTTTCTTCTTCAGACGTGACGGGAAGTTCCGACGGCTCCATCAAACTGTGGAAATGGGGTAATAAAGAAGTGGTGTACACGGCACGAGTTGCGGGTCAACACGCAAAAGTTGCCAAAATTTCGTTCTCGTGTAACGGCAACAAGTTTGCGGCGGTTGACGGCGACGGTATGCTGTGCCTGTGGCAGGCGTCCCAGTCGACCGAACAGCGAAAGCCGTTCTTTGTGAGTTTGACACCTTCTTTTTCCAGCCAGCCAACAATTTCATTTCAAGATTGACAAACAAAACATGATGAGATTTCTCGAAATTGCAGAGTCATCGATGCCACAACAAGTCGGCGGCAGACGTCAGATTCCTTGGTCACTCTTCGTCAGTCCTGGTGACGGCTGGCAGCAGCTCTATGGAATACAATTTGGGACTGTGGGACACCCTCCTGCCACAGAGTAGAGCATTGGTACACACATGGATAGCGCACCCGGAAGGGTCCACATGTGCGATGTATCTTCCAAACCAACAGGTAGGCAACATGAATGATCTGAATCTTGAATAAACACATTCAGACGATTGTTTCCGGAGGTCGTCACGGTGACATTTGCTTCTGGGACGTAAGACAGCGTCAACTCCGGCACACGATCAAGGCGTTTGACCCAACCATCTCGATCAAGACCTTGGTTTCGGACATTTCCCAAGATCTCATCGTTGCCGGATCGTCAGAAGGCGACATCAAAGTGAGAACATGTTGTCCTTGTTTCTGACACGCGTTTGAGTGATTAGTATGTGCCATGGCAAGTGGACCTAATGAATTGGAAGCACGTAGTGTGTGTTGAATGTACCCAACTTCTTGGAAAACGTGTTGAACCTTTTTTCGCGCCTCGAGTGCGATGTTTCGTTCTCGAAGAGTTTAACCTGGAATATGATTTGCATAAATTGGGATGATGCGAAAAAGTGTCACCGACTAGAGTAAAGAATATGATTCAGATTTGGTCAGCGGACTCGAACCCACAGCTGATGTACTCGTTGATTGGAGAACATGCGACGAGAGGAGGATTCTCATTCAGACAAGGTAGGAAATAGTGAAGAATTGAATGATAGCGTGATAGAATTCTCAAATTCCGTTTTTCTTTTGAAATTTTGATATATATTTAAATGAATAGAAAAAAATAAAACTAAATTTCATTTTAAGTTGGTCAGTCAACAGTTCAAGGAGTCCAGCAACTGTTCATCGACCAGAACATGAGGCTCTTCTCGTGTGGAGCCGATGCAAGCTTGAAGTTCAGAAACTTGCCATCTGTCTACAACATGACAAATTTGGTATAAAACCAATTTTTCGATTTTCTCTTTTTCTTTATTTTTACGATATTGTACAGTTCCGAATTCCCACTCTGTCACTTACATCAGCCACCAGATGCCAAAAGTATTTGTATAATCACAACCGAGTGATGCTGACAATTTGAAATTTTGTTTCCATCTTTTCTAGTTGTGAGAACTTTTCCCCACCTTCTAGACACTGATTTTTTTCCCCAAACAGAACGTTTTAGTTATTTTCCCTCTTTTATTTTTTCCTATATTCCTCACGATTGTACCCTGATATGTTTTGCTAGTCGACCTATGTGATTTACCTGAAGGTTGTGTTCAGATTTATTCCACAGATAGAATTTTAAACATTTATTTATTTATTACTGCTGCTTCGAAACCACATTGTAGCATAATCTATTTACCAACCTTGAATCTATACTATCCCTTTTGATTTTTTTTTCAATTGCATCTGCGATTGTTCCATTCCCAGAGATTGATGTCTGCGAGCGAGCGTGAGCTAGTCACTAGATTTTGCCAATAAAGATTCAATTCATACTTTTGAGGTTAGTAAAAACAAGGAAAAATGCAATTAATAATCTTCGGATGTCTTTTTTTGTTGGAAAAAAATCACTCACACAATCCTTGTCTCAGCTAAGTTTTTAGAGTTGCAAACGAAAACTTTTGAAAAATGCGAAAAAATATGTGTACATTGGTTTACATACTTTTGATCTCCACTAGGTTTGTCACATTGTGAGCAAAACCTTTTCGCGAAAAAGTAAAAACTTGTTTGCGCGTTTAATGAACCGCCATTTATTTGGATTTCCAATTTTAAAATACATCACAGATCTCAGGCAAAAAAGACAGTCGATCAGAATTGTTGTGACTATAGAAATAATCGGTGTTGTTCTAGACGGTTACAGGACATTGCTTCTGGAATGTTCTAAAAACTTGTTTCCCGAATGTTCTAGAACCCTTGTAAATTGTTTATAAGGGACTGAGAGATAGATCTACATCTACATTCGACACCTGGTACTCAGATAGTACTATACGAACGTACAAAGAGATTACTATTATAAAACGCACGTGTAACAAAAAATGTTTGTATGTTTTCTTATATATATGTATATATATATGGATGTCGCGATATTTGTCTGGCTCGATTTGTCTTAATAACTCTCTTCGGAATATAGTTATTTGCTTGAAATTTTGAGAGACGATAGTCGTAATTTTTTATAAACGGACTGGACTCATTCCAAATCTCCACCTATCGGGATACTGTAGTTATGACCGAATAAGTGCAAATTGGGGTCAAATTTCACGTGTTACGTTTACAATGTTCAACAACCGGCGAACAGGTGTTTCTAAAGCGCAGTGGCAGAGAAGTCGTTTACAAAACTTATCGAAACGCGATCATTTCCTGTCAGGTCATTTTTCTTTTGCTTTTTGTGTAACCTTTTTGTTGTTTTAAAAATTAAGTGATGAAAATACTGTAGAAAAATATTTTCGTGTGCTTCGTCTCCCAGGGGGCGAAGCCCCCGGGAGTACAAAAACCCTTTTGTGCACTTGGTCTCCCAGGGAGCGAAGCCACCGGGAGTATAAAAGTTTATCGTTCGCCAGGGAACCCAGGGGCCGAGCCCCTGAAACAGAAAAACTTGAAAGAATGTAGCTCATATGAGAAAAATTATTATTTCCTGCGCTTGAGTTTATCGATAGCAAAGAATACGACCATCCAAAAAAACACGCGAAACGCCTGAGCGCAGCGAAGGTTCAACAGCTAGTTACAACTAGAATGCAACTGAAAAAAGTAGCAAGGATCAGAATCTACTCTTTGGCATTATATGACATCTTTTACGACCAATTTTAACTATTCACTCGAGCAGCTACTTCAACTTTTTCCAGCAGCACGAAACGGCACCAAAAGGCGGAAGCTACACCAAAAATAAGTATCATTTGATTGCTCATTCAGACGTACTCCCAGGAAGCAAAATGATATCAGAACTTATGAATGCGAATCAGTGAAACCCCCACACACACGCACGCAATGCTTACAGTAGTACGACATTGCATTCATTAATTATATAGCGAGTTGAGAGTTGGACCCTGGTACAAACAAGTACTAGAGCACAATTTCAGAAAAGTCATTGAAGAGTTGGTGACAAGCGAAAAACTATACACGTTTGCATTCTTAATCGGCCGAAACGAAGTGTGATAATTAGTTTGTTTTTAGACGGGAGAATGTAATTAGGTAATTGGAAAGACTTCGTTTGAAAAATTATTGTCAATAGCTAGAATGTTAGCAGAAAAAATTGTGAAAAGTACAGTTTTGTTAGACAAATTCAGTTGTTGGAACAATAGACGACTAAGTTGTCAGTAAGACTGCGTTTGGAAAGTTATTATTAGTAAGTGGGTATTTCGTGAATTATTTAGTGAAAAATACGGTTTTTACTAACAAAGACATTTATTTATTGAAATCATTCAGAGCTCAAAGTGGGAGTTGTTTTTTTCGGCTTAACCAACGAGAGTAAACATTTTCAGAAGCGTTTCCAGAAGATTCTGCACGGTTCTTCCTCTATAATTTTAGAAGAGTTTCCAGAAGATTCTGCACGGTTCTTCCTCTATAATTTTCCTTCAGATCACGAACCATTCATCCTGTTGATTGTTCATTGCTCTTTGCTCTTATCCATCCATCCGTTTTACAAGCTTGTATTAGATGGCAAATAGCTAGCTAAGCAGAATCGCCTCTTCTCCCGACGATGGCGTAATGGGCGGTCTCAAGACGATGGGCGCGGCTCGGCGAGCAGCTACTTAAAGGATACCGGACTCAAGACTTCCACTTTTCTGTCAGCATGCTGCTTTGTCTCACGGCTGCTTTCCTGGCCACGGTCGCTTCGGTGTTCGCTGAATGCGACAGAAGCAGATTGCCTGATTCACAAAAAGAACTTGGATTCCGTCTATGTACACTCGAGGTTTGAATATTTCATCTAGTACAGACATCTTTCAATGATTTTTTTTTGAACTAAAATCTCCAATATTTGTTTATGTAACTCAACTTTTATTGTGTTTGGGTGGATATTGCCTCGCTATTTGCGGGAACCGGGAATGAGGTACCCGAACGATAGGCTGTTTAACCACCTTACATAACTAGTACGCAATCAACGTTTAAATCGTTCAGGAGCAGATGACAGTAGTCGAGAACGCACTTCAAGAAGTCCTTCAGAGAGTTGATATGACCGTAGATACCGAGGTTCCAGAGATATCGAAAAGAAAGAATGAATTCATCCGTTTCGGAAAGAGAAGCGAGTAAGTCCTAACAAAACAAATCCTTCAGTATTTTGTGATTCAGGCCAATGAAGAGAAAGAACGAGTTCATCCGCTTCGGAAAGAGGAAGAATGAGTTCATCAGATTTGGTAGAAGCGACCCACTGCTAGCGGAAGTCGGAGACAGTGAGTGCGATCTAGAATATCCTTGTGATTATCATTTTACAGTGGAAAAACGCAAGAACGAATTCATTCGATTTGGTTAAACTCGTTCAGTGATATTTTCGAATAAATTTATTGTTCTTATTTTGTGCTCTGCAAGAGAAAGATGGGCGGGCATCGAGTTACGTCATCCGTCATGCTGGTTCAACATTAATACTTGATGTATGCGTAGAAGCATCCAAGGACGTTTTGCTGGTAGTGCAGGCTATCTAATTGGCAGCACCAAGCTGCAGGTTATATGGTTGTTTTGAGATGAATTGGAAAAAAAGCGGACAATTACCTGAAGACGTTTACTAGTCAGACTGTCAAAGTGCCGAGGCGATTATGAGGG
This sequence comes from Caenorhabditis parvicauda, assembly GCA_963978915.1. Taxonomy (NCBI): domain Eukaryota; kingdom Metazoa; phylum Nematoda; class Chromadorea; order Rhabditida; family Rhabditidae; genus Caenorhabditis; species Caenorhabditis parvicauda. The sequence goes on along the minus strand of OZ022249.1, from coordinate 13,958,772 downwards.
ATCGTTGTATATAACATGTTACGCGGGATACCAGTTGAGAGCCATTCGCTTGTAAAGACCGGTCCTTCCAATGCCAATACACCCACGATCAAACTTGCACTTTTTCTGTTGGTTTTGTCTTCTGGTTCAGTGTTATTTTTGATCTAGTTCAATTTTCCAGTTTTTGCCGTTCTGAGAAAAACTTCAAACACTTTCAAATAATGTGTTCCAGCGCCAGAAATTTCTCCCTAACTAAGCACATGCATATCATCAGACCTCCCTTGTGATAAGTAGTTGCGCGTTTCAAGTTACTCCGTATCATCTGAGTTATTACTTCCATAAATATTTATGTCATGGCCGAATTCAGCTTCATTGTTATTTCCGTCACTTTTATGTTTCTTGACTGACTTGTTACTGGTAAGAATTAAAGCGGATAATTCAAACAGATCAGCTCAAGACAATTTTCTTAGTTTTTGAGATAAGACTGCCGGGTCTGGGGATAATAATAGGTCCCTGAGATGCGATGAAAACATTGTTCGAACAGAAAATTCAAAGTACTGCAAGTTTTCGCTCACTCTGAATCTTGCTTTAAAAAAAGAATATTAGTTATCATGTTGGGGGAATGACTTTCAGAAGGTTGAATCAGAGGGTAAGACTTGTCATCCTGGTAGTACACAGTCAGGTTGTACAAATTAAGAACCTCGTCACTCTCAAGCACAGTGTACTGAGAAATTGTTGTAATCAAAGTTGACTGTAAGGTAAATAGATGTTCTTAATAGACTGGATCGCTCGGACATGACATGTGTTAGGTTATCGACTTTGTATCTCAGGCAATCAGAAGTACCCAAAATATCTGTAAATCGGCCATTTTTTATGTAACTTCTCCTTAACTCTCTAAAAAGAGGCAAATGCTAGAGTTAGGGCAAAGATATGGAAGTTTTGTCTCGCTATGAAATTTATTACGTAGCATGCTATATCTTGAGACATCTAGCCATTTCCAACCAGCGGCGGGTCCGCGACTGATTGTGGTTGGACTCGGTCAATTCGGGAATGAACTAGGAGAAACGATACTATCTGTTCTTATCGTATTAACTTCCACTGTGACGGGAAAGACTTTTTTGCAAACATAAGATGGAAGAGGGCAGGAACCGAACTTGTGACGTCACGTCGCAATATTTTTGTATAAATTCCGAGATACTGGAATCACATTCAACAGATCAAAGCAAGACATAGATTAAACAAAAATTCGCGCCACTCGATAGCGAAATTTCTTTATATCTTGCTCTTGATTTTGCATATCTAGATACAGTTTTTTAGAGAAGTTCCGTAACTCGTACGTATTTTGATATATCATAGTGCGTATTTCTGATTGCCTGAGTAGTAGGTACAAGAGATAATATCCAATTTATTTATTGTGTAGTGTTGATGGCTTACTGGTGCTGGCATAGAGGGGTCACTACCTAGAGCTCTACGGGTGTACGAACTTACATCTCTAGGTAGGACTGACTAGATGTTACACGTAAACTCGCAGTAATACCTACACGTACATAATACGTAATACAATTTGGGTATAACTTCTTATCTCCCGAACATGGAACGTGATTGCAGTATTTTAGGCCAGAACTTTCCCAGCTGATGTGTGCTATGAGGTATTACGTAATTTGGAAGTGTGACTTCAATCGGAGTGAAAGTGTCGAATTGTTCCAAGTTTTGTGTGGATTCGATGAAAGTGAAACGAATCCGAAAGTTGTGTGGCACGCTATTTTTGCGCGCCCGTAAGCAGTTGCCACCCGGTCCGCCGGCACTGTCCAGTTTCACAGCTACAATTACGCTATTCGCTGGCGCAATACCTCACCATCGTCATCTTGCAGTCATGTTTTATTGTGTACTTTTTGTTCTTACGTTTTTAAACTTTTTCTCTTTCTCCGACTTCCAATATCAGAGTCAATTATTGCTACGAAGTAAGATACAATTGAATTTCTGCTTTAACCTACGAGTCTTGTTTTTTAAAAGGAAAGCCTCAGACTTTTCACAAAACTTGCTTGAAACAGTCATTTTGTACAGGTGTTAGTTGTTCTATGAAATAAGTGAAAAAATAAATCAGTCTCATTTACAAAGCCGGATAAAATCAAATGCCTGTTTTTGAATCAGTTCAAGTTTGATATCCTGTTTCCTGCTGATTATTGTTAAAAAGGTAATTTTTCTGATTAATTGTCTTGCAATAATAGAAGTTTGAAAAAGATGAACTTTTTAGACACCACGTCAAAAACTTGAAGATGCGAATTTTTTCCGAAAATATCTTCGCTACATCCGGTAATTATTCCATTCTGATTCGACCTGTTTTTTCACATCACTAAAAGATGGAAAAATATCACTGTATGCCAAATTTAGACTCAATCGGCAACAATTGTCAAGATAGCGCCAAAAAACGTTCAATTAAAGTAGAGCACATTCACGGAGTACTAGAAAATATGCACTTCTTCATATTTTTCATTATTCAACCTGTGTTTTTTTGACACAAGAACGTTTGAAGGGTGTATGAATATGAAATGCTAGCCATTCATAGCTGTTTGTTGTGTAAGCCTCCCAGAAAAGTTCTGTCGCGACTTATCTGGATAAACACTGAGCAACAAAGGCGAAAACAGTGAATTTTGAGAATTCCTCTGCTAATTTTGTTTGGCATGGTGTTTTGCTAGTGGCAGCTCTAAGAAAAACAGATCAGAAGGTATCTGACTTGTTTCTGAATCACTTGATAGATTATGTTAATTCTGAGACATTGTAACAGATCGAATGAAAGATCATCCTCTTTTCTGAAAAACAAGTCTAATAAAGAATAAAAGATTGAGAAACTTTCCATCACGGTATTTTGAAATAAAAAAACGATTGGTTTGAATAAGCACGATGGCATGTAAAGAAATCTTTTCATGTTCTCACTTTCCAACGCTTGTTTTCACGGAACCATCCATTAACACTGAAACAGAAGAAGTGAAAGCAATTTGCTTGATAATTGAGATCAAGAGGTGTTCGCGATAAATTAGTCCACGTCGCTAAGCTTTTTCAACCCCTTTATCTCGATCTGACCCGTGACTTTCTGCCGGTCAAAAAAATCAATTTACGACAGGTCATGTCGTCCTAACCAGCGTGAAACGGCTGTCGTTGTAGTTTTCTCTTCCAGTTCTAGTATCCTCAAAAAGAACGATAAAGTCAGCGTGATACCAATCACTGGTCAGAGCGGTTTTGCTGACCATGACAATAGACCATCAGAGACGATATATTTGCATAGGATCTACATAGTACACGTTAGCCTTGGAATAGCCACTTGAATTCACGATGGTTTCACACTTGTTCACACAACTGTTTCTATTTGGTGACATGTCCACACATCTTACATGCTGAATAAGATACATATTCTATGACATAAATGGGTCGCTCCTCAACAAGGTATCAATCACATTGTCTGTGGCTATGATTGTGTTAGGATTTTCTTGTAGTCTAACTTGAAAAATGCAATTTTTCTTATTTTTTCCATTTTCTTGCCTTTTTGAGAGAAGTGGGAAATGTTAAAATGTATGAATTTTCTTTAAGTTTATTTTCAACTGATGGTTTCAACACCGTTTTCAAAGCCACTTCTAGTTTTGTAGACTAAGATATCTCCTTCTGAATGAGTAACCCCATAGATGGAATCTACACCCTTACGATTCACACCAGAGAGAAAACGGATACCTCGAACATTCCATACTAATAGAAAGTAGGATCAATGGAATCAGTGTAACCAGTTTGGCACCTGGAGAAAGCGGAAAGTCACGGCTGAGTGGCTTACAAGTGGTCCATTGGCTGAAACTTGTGACCCCAATCAGTAGTATCATAACATGCCGCCTATTGTTGCTACTACTCATTACCAGCCCTATTTAAGGATCAACGTGACGCCGATTCCCATCGTAGCTGTGTGTGACTTTCATTGATAGATATAAATCTTGCAATCTCACTTTCTTACAAGACGTTGTTATTATAAGTTCTACTAACCAAAAAATCCAATCTTTTTGTCACACGTATTTCAATTGAGATAAAGCGAAGTTTGTGTGTTAACCAAAAATGTTTTTCTCTGAGAATGGCCTCTACTATAACTACTCTGGTGAACGTTTTCTTGAAGAAAAACCTTGGGTTTTGTGAACTGGTTCTTTTTTTTATTTCACAGAACCAGAACCATCGCAAAAGATGAGTAAAATGGTCTGCTGCAATGTTATCCCAACGTTAGTGTTCTATGTAATTCCTTTCACTAGTTAAGAACTGTTGAATTCTTCTATCTGTTGCTCTGATTCGAATTTTTTTGGTATGAAAATATCATCCATGAGTTTCTATTGAAATCTCATCATTTCATTTTACACATAACTTCCGATTTGTGCTAACGACATTAGTAACGATTCCTCGTTCCTCAATCTCATTCCGCACGGAACCAAGTTCCGCTGGTAACCACTCTGAACTTGACGCCTCGTTCGCCGCTGAACAGCTGTTAAAGAAATAATTGTATCCGCCTTTTTACCCTCGGAACGATATGGCGAAAGTCATTGAAGAGGAATGACGGACGCGAACGAACAAACGCTTACCTGTTATCAAAGCAGTTTGCCGTCCCGCCATGTGTTAATCCCTTTTACATTTGTCCAGTTTTGGTCGCTCATAGCTGACTTTAGCCAGTTACACCTCAACCATCTTCATTGCATAAGAAGCTTTAATGGTCACCACAGTTTCCAGATTCTGATTACCTCTCGTTGTGTGTGAAAGATTTCTTGTTTGACTGCTTGTGTTTTGGTCTCATTCTGTCACTTTCTGATCCAGTTGTTTCATGATTTACACCAGTTACTAAATTTCAATTCTTGTACATTCACTGTTTTTTCTCAACTCTCATCATTTCAGACGATTCTATGGGCTTTTCCTTTTTGGAAGCCTGGGTCCGTCGTCTTTTTCTGTGGTATGGACCTATATGTCACAGGTAGACCACTCGTTAGAAAATTTGAAACCTTTTTTCCTTCAGATTCAAATGGCCGTTGTTTATCCTACCATGTTTCTTGACAATAGGCCTGTCCACAGGATTTCTAAGAATGAACGAACTGCGAGTTGACGACCCATCTTACGTCTTCACACCGTCAGATTCCAGGTTAAGCTAAATGCAGAAACAAAAACAGTGGAATATTCAGATGGAAGAAAGAACTGAAAGTGTTCACAGAAAATTGGCCTCTTGATGAAAATCATTTTCTTCCTGGAAAATCCTTCGAAACGAAACGTTTTGTGAATATCCTGATCAGGTCAAAAGACGGTGGTTCTATTCTGAGAACGCATATTCTGAAAGAGATCGAGGTGTTACTCTAATTTTGAATTGTTAAAAATTAATCACAGATTCTGAACGATTGGATATCAAACAACATCTCCGTTCCAACAACGGATAGGAAGTTCAACTTGACTTATCAAGTATGTGAATCGTTGACGTGAACATTTCAATTCCTGAATTTACAGGATTTGTGTCTAGGCTACAATTGGGTGTGTGGTGGGAACGAGCACATTTCTATGCTTCTGCAGAGAAGCAAAGTTAGTGAAATAATTAATCTTGCTTATCCCAGAGGAGGTACAAAGGTAGTCAATTTCTCGACGTGCAAATTCAAACTTATATTTTCAGGACACCCCAGTCTATCTAGGAACGATTCTTGGAGATGTGAGACTGAACGAAAATCATACAGTCAACGATGCCAACATGACCCAGCTTGTTTACTTTCTTAAGCAAGAGCAACGTACCATAGAACAGTACTCGTCAGATTTCTCCTATGCAGTCGAACATTTTCTGAAAGATGTCTATAGTTCTGAAGTGATTACATACTCGTTCGCGCACTACCAGAGTTTGGAGGTGAGCATCTGACATGGTGTGTACAAGCCTGAATTTAGGATGGCTTGGAAGAGAACGCAAACTCTTTCGGACCAAATTTCGTTATTAGTTTCCTGGTCTTGGCGACTTATGCTGTAACTTCCTCTTTCTGTTTTCGGAAAGGACCAAAATGTAAAATCGATTGGGTCAAGAGTAAACCTTACCTAGCTTGCGCAGGTACTATCATGTGCAGATTGAAGATGACAATATAATTCAGGTCTGATAACGACAATACTGTCGATTCTGAGCGCGTTTGGATTTTTGATGCTTCTGGGGATAAACTACAACGTGATCAACACCATCATTCCATTTTTAATCATAGGTGCAATTGAATGTTTGATTTTGTAACCCGAAACTTTAAGCTATCGGAATCGACGACATGTTCATCATGAACGCATGCTGGGATCAGACAGACGAAAAAGACGATATTCCGAAAAGATTGTCAAAAACTCTGGAACACGCTGGCGTGGCTATAACTATCACGAACGTGACGGATATCATGTCATTTGCTATAGGTGAGAAAAAACGTGATCAAATTAGAAATCTATAATATTTCAGGATGTTTCACCGACTTGCCAGGAATTCAATTGTTCTGTCTGTACGCGTGTTGCTCAGTTTTCTTCAGTTATCTCTACCAACTGACTTATTTTTGTGGTTTGATGGCAATCCTTGGTGATCTTGAGAAGAACAAGCGGCACTGTTTGTTCTTCTACAAAACCATTGAAACAGTCCATATTGCTGATTTGAACAAGAAACAGGTTGTCAACTTTCCGAACAACATGAGAAAGTTTCAAAGGACGAGGAGGTTCGAAAATATTCCACTTATAGTGAAAACTACATTTCAGCGCGAATCACTGGTACGACTCCACGTCCAGTAATTCTTCGGCATCTGATGATAACAGTTTTTCATCTAAGAAGACGTTGCCCATTGATGACATGCACTTCAAAGGTGAGATGTGAGAAGATCTTGAAGAAAACATCTTTTAGACGGTTCAACCCCTTCTTTCACGTCTAATGAAACTGCAGCGAAGACGGTATCCGACAATAGAAATGTCTACACAATTCTAAAATTTGATTATTTTCAGCCTAAACAGTCTCGATTAGTGAAGTTCTTTGCTGAAATGTATGGACCTTTTCTATTGCGTTGGCCAACAAAACTTCTCGCACTTGTGCTTTTTGCGATCTATGTGGGGATTGCAGCATATGGTATTCTGAAGGCTTGATTTTTCCCAGAGCCAAATTTAGGATGTGTGAACTTCCGTGAAGGACTTAATCCCGCTAACTTAGTAACAAATGGTCACTACATTGAGAAGTACTTCAAGGATATCAAATCGTTTTGGGCTTCTGGACCTCAACTACACGTCGCTGTTCTGAACCCACCCAATTTGACAGATCCTGTAAAGAGGTACTTTGAAGAATAATTCTAATTTCCAAAAATCGTCACAGAGAAGCGCTTTTCGACATCGTTAAGAGTCTGGAGAACACCGATTATACCATGGGCCGAGAAGGGACAGTTTTCTTCTTATTCGAATACATGAACTATCTTGATCAGCTCGACGTTGAAATTGATAACACTGATAGACTATGGAACCAGAAACTGAAGTGAGTCCAAAATGCGATAGATTATCATAGTGTCATCATCAAGGTCATGGTTGAAATTTTCTGGTGGTTCTTCGCAGTGGGCTAGTGACATCAGAATGCGACCCGATGGGAATATCCAAGCGTTTCGATTTCAAATTGCGATGAAGCATATCGTGGAGCCCAACGATCATAAGAACGCAGCGAGGATTCTACGAGAAATTGCTGACAGTCGGCCATTCAACGTGACCATTTATCATGAGGCTTTTCCATTTGCCGATCAATACCTGACTATTTTACCTTCAACGATACAGAATATTCTAATTTCGCTTGCTTGCATGACAGTGGTATCTATTCTCATGGTGCCCAGTCTACCATCAGGTACGATTCTATCAATGTGAATCCACATTAAAACAATTTTACAGGTCTCATAATCTTCATCTCTATCATATCCATCAATATTGGGGTTTTTGGATACATGACGTTATGGGGAGTCAATCTAGACGCCGTTTCCATGATATCAATTATAATGAGCATTGGATTCGCTGTAGACCTGTCTGCTCACATAATTTACGCGTTTGTCACTGCTCATGGTGACACAAACGATAGGATTATTGGAGCATTAATTGCGTTAGGCTGGCCTATCTTCCAGGTTCGGATTTATGAAAAAGTACTACAAAAAAGCATTACTCTGCTATGTAGTTCTAAGTCATTCAAACATTGATATCGCTCGTTATTCTCATTCCGGTTTAGAAAAATTCTTCAACTCTAAGCAATAACCAAACGACCTCAGTTTTTTAAAAATTTAAACCACTTTTTTGGCCCACATAAACCAGAAAGAAATAGAAGTTTAATTTTCTTCACTTGTAGGGTGCATCATCAACTATCGCTGGAATCTCCATTCTGTACACAGTCGACGCTTACATTATCCTGACGTTCTTCAAGACCATCTGGCTCACAATGGTGATAGGCGCAGTACATGGACTCTTCTTCATCCCAATTTTCTTGTCTTTGTTTCCTGTCAAATTCTTCAGAATTCCGAAAACAACAGAATTGCATTAACTACGGGCTCAATGTAGCTACCAAGAAACCTTTCCGTCCGAAATGTCTACCGGTTGACTTTTCTTGCTCACTGAAACACAATTCTATATATTCTCATAATATTATTCCCTAATTTCGCCATATTCCTTTCCAGCCCAGTAATAACTCTTCTCAACGTATCCAAGCTTTATTGAAAAACGCAAAAGATAAATGAAATACAGAAGGATAAACTTGATTTATGACACTTCATTATTACGTACACCACAAAACCCATTCCGAATCTCAAATTTGTTGTTGTTCTCTCTCTTTAATAAATATTCGTTTGTTTTTATTGCTTTTATTCTTTTCTCAATATCCAATCTCTCCTCATTCGTCTTTGTTCAAACTGAAGACAATCAGTTTTTTTCTTGGAAAGCAAGATTTTTTGTTCAGACAATCATACTCCAGATCTTATTTGTGTAATGATACAATCAAGTTTTGTGATCAGAAAAAATTCACTACCAAACTAGCGTGTTTTAATTGCCTAAAAACGGATTATTCATTTTTTTTTTAAATTCGAGAGAAAGAGAGAGAGAGAGAGAGAGAGAGAGAGAGAGAGAGAGAAAGATGAGAAGAAGTGGACATGTTCAGAACTGTGTGTTTGAATGGCGTCATGAAAACCAAAAAAACGAACCTCCTACACTTTGAAATTCTGCAACTTTTACAGTTTATCGAAAATTTCTTTTGGGAATGAAGTAGTACAGCGTGTAACAACCTTGCATGTCGCTACCTTCAACGTGATCAATCGTTCATATGTAGTTCGAGAATGTTCCGCATCAATTAATCAACTCATCAATACACGAAATTGATAAAAAGTTTCAAACAAAGTTTCTGGTATCAAGTTATCAGATCGTACAGAAAGGGAGCGAAGGTCTTCTGCTATGCTAACCGTTCTCGTTCTCCTTCTGCATACATTCGTATCACGCTACCTGTATTAGATTAAAGTCGATATGATGATAAATTACCGCAATGATATGCATGATCAGTGGCATTGCGCGGTTGTTAGTACATCGTGTTGATACTTATTCATTATTATGGGTGAGACATCAAAACCTCATTGATAAGGTGTACTAGACGCACGCCTCCTGTCGTCTACAACTTTTTTCTGATGTTAATTGGTTGTGACTTGTTCGAGTACAAGAGTTTCACTAGTCAGTAAATAATCGGTATCATGAAATTCCTCTCTTCTTCTGGCTACTAGCTTTCTTCTATATGCATGTGTTCTTTCAACTTATAGGAAAACATTTCTGAACGTTCATATCATCCCATTGAAGAATTTTTGATGTTAGCATCTTTGTTTGGAGTTCGAAGGCAATCACAATATAAAAGACATCATTATTCATCTTTGTGCCTTCATTTTTTTGGTATATGAATCTATGTTTCTATGAACAACCACAGTTGAACAACCTAGGCAGTTGTTTTTAACGTTAATCCTTTTAACCTGGTTCATTTATTATTACCGATATAATTTAAACTTACTTCTTATTTTTGAAATGTTTTCTGACAATGATTCTTTGTTAAGAAATGTCTTGCTCTAATACAATATTTTGAAATAATGAAGCATTTCCAAAAAAAGTATTTTTTTATTGTTTTAATGAGGTTTTTCATAATACTTTTTATTTTATCATTATTACTCTTCAGTTCACTTTGTAAAGCTTCATTTTTTTCATCCGATCAGAACTTTCTGTTAACTCAAGAATATTTAATAAAAACTTTTCTCCTAGTCAGAAGATGGCTCGAAGACGGGGAATTCTGGAGTTTTTCAAAGCATATCGCTCTTCTATCATCATCTGGGGAGCATTAGTTGTGTTTTCTCCCCTTTTAATATTCGGAGGCGAACATGAGGTAAGATCAATGTCGTCATAGTGATCGGTCAATTAGTACATGTTACAGAAACAATGTCAATGTGCGTATGTTGTTCTTATCATGGGATGTTACTGGGTGTTCGAAGTAAGTTCAATCCAAAACAACACTGATCAGAAATAGTTGATCTCTCAATTTGCTAAATCGAGTAACCGTCAAGTATTGCATTTGTTTACTTGAAGAAAAGAGTGAATCACATTTGATCAAAACCCATATTTTTCTAATGTGGAAAATGTAATGAAAAATTGTTATGTGCCTTGCCATGAATTTACTTTTTTTCTTCATTTTTCAAAGCTTACGCAAGTTGTGGGATAGCCCAACTTTCAAGCACCTTCTAAAAAGGTTATGAATGCTTCGAGCAGAGTTATTCACATTTGGAGCGAGAAGATGCTATCAAATGAAAAAAAGTGAAAGTCATCGAATTTCTAACAACATTTAAAAATTTTCAACGCTTCAAACCTGATTCTTCATTTGCGGAAAAAATCAAGTTGCATAGTGTGAAATATCTTCAGGCCTTACCACTAGCTATCACATCATTCCTACCACTTATTCTCTACCCTATATTCGGAATCATGAGAGGTGATGAAGTTGCAAGAGCTTATCTACCCGACACATGTTTTTTGTTCATGGGTGGTCTCATGGTAGCCTTAGCGGTTGAGAAGTGTGAACTCCACGCAAGAATTGCTCTGTTTGTGTTGAAAACTGTCGGACCACAGCCTGCAAGGTGAGTTTTTACACAAAGTTGAAGAATTTTCACGCTAACAGAAAATATTTAGAAAAATATCAAGTTATTTTAACAATTTTAGAAAATTTGTTTCTGAAATTTCTTCAAAAACAAAGATAATTTTCAGAGTTATGGCTGGATTCATGGGTGTGACAGGCTTCTTGAGGTGAGAAACATCGAAACTACCAAAGAAACAAAAAAAAGTTTAGTATGTGGATTTCAAACACGGCTACAACAGCTCTCATGGTTCCAATTGTTCAGAGTGTCATCACAGAATTGGTATCAAATCACAGGTTAAGTTGTTATACCATAATGTTCATGTGTTTGTTTCAGAGTGGAAGACTTGATTGCACTTGCTGCTGAAACATCTAGCATCTCGAACCATAAGAAAATGAGCGTCGGAATGCGTCGTTTGTCGATTCCAAACGAGAACTTGGAAATCAACAACGAGTGAGTCATTCATTTCGTGAAAATCAATTTCTCATTATTTTTTCTGAATGATAAACTTCCCTTCCTTTAATCATTTTTCGAATAAACTCTGATGCAGAAATGATAATTTTTCAGCTCAATTCAACTCCGTGACACCCTGACTCCTTCGGAACAGAAAATGGCAAAAGCACTCATGTTGTCGGTCTGCTTCTCTGCAAATATTGGTGGATTTGCAACCGTCACTGGAACTGCATCTAACTTGGTTCTTGTTGGACAGTTGGATGAACTCTTCCCAGGAGCCGATACTGGTGTCAACTTTCTTTCGTGGATTGTCTTTGCAACGCCGATGGCTCTAGCTTGTCTTATTTTCAGTTGGTGAGCATTTCTTGTTATGAAACATGACTGTAATCTCTTTCAAGGTGTGTTCTCTACATCATTTATCTCCGCGATGGACCAAAGGGATCGATCATTGTCACCAGACGGATGGAGCAGAAGTACAATGAACTGAACAAGCTTTCCTTTGCTGAGGTCCTAGTTGCTTGTTTCAACGACATACATTTTCTTGATTCAGTGCATGACTGTTTTCTGTTTCTTATCCCTCCTGCTTCTCTGGATCATGCGAGAACCAAAAGTTGTGCCAGGATTTGGTGATCTATTCAAGAAGGAGTGAGCAGTGCTTCTCCTCTCAAAGACACACGACATATTTTTCAGTTTCATCTCCGACGCCACTAGCGCTATGTTCATTGTCATCTTATTGTTCGTACTGCCCGATAGGTTGCCAGTTATCAAAGGTTTGAGATATTTACACCACATACAAACTATATTTGGTCTCAATTGCCTCAAAAAAGCATTATGTATCAATTTTCAGGAAGGAGACGCCTTCAAGCGAGCAGAGGATTACTCGACTGGGAAACCGTGCAAGACCGTTTTCCATGGAGCGTCCTTTTCTTGCTCGGTGGTGGATTTGCCCTGGCTGCTGGTGTTAAAGTGAGATTTTTGGATATTCTCCGTATTAAAGTTCGAAATAGCCATATTAATTTTGGTCAAACATAAATTGACAACCGTTTGTCAATTGACGTCAGATACACTCACATAGTGTTTGAAATACATGAGCCTGACTATGTGAATCTACAATTCAGATTTGATCGAACCGAACGTGTGGGAAAGCAAAATCTTTCATCGCTGACAAACTTATTCAGGAATCCGGACTATCGCACGATATCGGAGCCATCATGAGAAATCTCGATGTTTTCAACGAACACATAATCATGTTCATCTGTACAGTCATAGGTGTGACACTGACAAATGTCTGCTCAAATACCGTCATTGCTTCGATTTTCATCCCAATTGTAGCTGAACTGGCGAGGTAGTTATTCTAGCACAATAAATGCAGGAGAAGTTTCAGAAGCTTGGAAACCAACCCACTAAACTTCATGATTCCTGTCACAACTGCAGCGTCATTTGCCTTCCTACTGCCAGTCGCTACTCCGCCAAATGCTATTGTATTTTCATCTGGATATTTGAAAGTCGGAGACATGGTATGTTTTCTGCCTAGGAGGTCTTCGAATATTTTGCAAGTTACCGTTGACCCTGTATCACAACAATTTTCAGATGAGCGTTGGTCTACTGGTCACTCTTGGATGTGTGTTCTTCTCCATGATGAACATGCTGCTCTGGGCTGGTTTTGTATTCAACCTGCACGAGTTTCCAGAATGGGCGGCCAACCCACAACCACCTCCAGATGTCAACGAATGGCTTGAAGAAAATAATATCACGCTGCCAATTCCTGCATAATAACTTAAAGTCTCCGAATTCCCATCTTTGTTATTTCATATTGAAACACAGTTTACAACAAAAGTTCTCGTCGGAAACTGTGTATTTCACGGTTATTGCTCGTTAATAAATTTTTTCAATAACAAGTAGACGGAAAATCAGTTGGAAATTGGAAATTTCATTTCTCGAAATCGAACTTCGGCAATATGTCAGTTCAGCGTTCTATTGCTTTCAGAATTCTATACAAAATGCGAAGAATTTCCATCAACTAAAAACTAAAACAAAAAAGTCAATGAACGATTTTTGCGAACATTTTTTTCCTGGGCGTGTGAATAAGTTTCTGTTACCATGTTCACTTGAAAAGAGTTGGGAATAATTATTCTATTGCTGTAGATGAATTCCGAAAAACTGCTCTAAAATCTGATTAAAAAATCTGATCATAACAAATCATTTAACTATTCTCTTCCAGGGAGTGTTAGATATTATAAATCCAGCAGCCACTAATTCAAACTAACTTAACGAAATCTTTGAAAATCTATCTATCCATAAGAGAACTCCATTTGTGTGCGAACTTGATCCGAAAAAGCTGCGCGGGGGCTCCTTTAATAATAATAATAATTTATTCCGTAAAGCGGAGTAAAGGAGAGTAAAAGAAAGAGAAAAAAAAAGAAAAAAAACAAACACGTAATAGAGTATCAAAACAGTATGTGTATGAAAAGATAAAAGGGATTGAAAAATAAACACTGGAATATGGGGAGGAATGAGAAAGGATGCCAAGTACGCGTTGACTATATCGAGAAGGGTCCAGCAATAGGTGCATCCATCTGGAGACTACTGTTCCCTCTGATTATAGCTTTTTCCAAGTAACTGAGGCCCACCAACCCCCGTTACGAGGTTGCCTAGCTAGGGTAGAAATTGGCTGACTGTATGGATGGCCGGTGTGGACCCTTTCTCGATATGGACTTCTGCGTGACTCGAATGTGGATATTTATGGGGAGTGATAGGAGAGCAAGTATACTACTGTTGATTGGGAGGACATTGCGGGTACTTTATCTCAGCAAGGGTGAGGTCAGTCAAAGTTAGCGTCTCTAAGAACAATATTGAATGAGGAGAAGGGTCGGTTCTTGAAGAGCCGGTCGTAGTCCTTCAGTACACGTGGGACGAAGGTGCTAGCACGACACTTCTTTCTTGGGACTTGGCAGGATAGCTTCTTGTTTGCACCTCATGTTTTTGACTTTCGTACCTGGAATAGTTTCTCGACAGCAATATCGGCCCTTTTGCTCAAGATTTTCCGTAGCATCTTAAGATCACTGCAGCGGCGCCGTCTAGATAATAAATCTATATTCAAGTTTTGGCAGCGATTTTTGTATGCTTGCTTTTTCTCTCTCTCTCTCTCTATCGTTCTGTACGTTATTTTAGAGTTTCTTCTCACATCTTTTGTTTTTTTTTATGATTCTGTCCGAGTTCAGATAATAGCATGAACATGGTCAGAAGAATTACACCATCGACCGTCGACGTGCCGGATCCAACTCTGCCGATGAGTTATGTGAGTTCCAGCACTGGGTTTTTTTGGGTCAACAAGGTACATGAAACTTTGGTGCATCCTACTGTGAGTGAATCTCGCCCTCCATTAAATAGTCTGTCTTGTGTGAATTTGGGGGCAAGATGACAGATTTTCTCGTAGAAGCCGAGATGTGCAGGGAAGGATCCTTATGGCTGCTGATATCACCCTACACGGTTAAACTTACAACACATTCAAAGGGGATTTTCAAAGGCCAAAGAGAAAGGTCAAAGGATATTCAAAGACCGAAGAGCCTCGCGAGAAGAGATAGCACAAATGCATTCCGGGCCGGTGTTGATAGATACACGCAAGTAATATGGGAACAGTGTCCCATCACTCGACGAGAATCCTCTTGGAAATGATTTGGCGTTGAACACTATAAGTACCACATTTTCGAACAGTCCAATCCCTGAACCATGTTTTGTTCAAACAGTTTTTTCGCGCGCAAAAAGTCGCGGTTTCAGAGTTCTCACAACTCTGCTGTAAACATGTTTGTTTGAGAACTGACACACTGTCATGTGCATGTTCCGCTCACCAAGCGCACCAAACACATCACATCCCGCCAACACCCTGTTCCTTTCTACTTTTTCTGGATTCATTTTCTCTTTCTTTCTCTCCCTCCTCTCTCTTTCACATTTTCTCTCTCTCTCTCTCTCTCTCTCTCTCTCTCTCTCTCTCTCTCTCTCGTTTTTGCAATGTCATAAAAAATCTAAGTTTCAGGTGATGGCTATCTTTCCAAAAATGATCTCCAACGTTACCGGATCAATTAACGATAATTCGACCTCTGTCCTCATCCGTACGGATCCAGTTTTTGAAACCAAGAAGATGTTTTTCAGTAAGTTTAAGCATCACGATTTCCCCATTATTCATCTCAGTGCTGGCTTTCATGGTGTGCATCTTTTTGATTTACATCTGCATGAACAACGTCCTCAGAGCGATGATGACTGAAACCAAAAAGGTTTGATTTTAAAAAAAAACGATGGAAACGAAAACGTTGCAGGAGGAGGAAGAAACCTTCCACGGAGAACTGGAATCCATGAAGGCGGAAAAAGTAGACGTCTAGTTGCGCGTCAGCAATAAACGTTTTATATTGTGGAATTTTTTGTTACTATGATCTAAAAAATAAAAATTCTTGTTTTGATCTTGTTTTCTTGCGCAATCTGCGCAATTCAGTTCAGAATGAATACATGTTGCTTGATGGCTTTTTTTGTTATTTTGCGCCTCTGAAGTTGATGAACACGTGAATCTCGTTAAAACTGTTCAATCTCTCTCTCTCTCTCTCTCTCTCTCTCTCTCTCTCTTCCTCTCTCTCTCTCTCTCTCTCCCCCTCTCTCTTTCACTCTCTCTTCTTTTCAGGGACAATTGCAGGAGTTTTTCAGTGACATGAGTATTTTCTATGTTTTTTGATCTGCGTGCCACTTGACCATCAGATACTTCATTGTTTCCAGACTTATTCTCTGCTCCACAGATAGTTTATTAAACTCGAATCATAGATAAAAGTGTGATGGTTATTTATTTCAGTTCTTCTCACTCCAGTTGCGACAGCTTGTGCTCTTGCTTGTCAGAAAGAAAATCCGACGTTTCAACATCATCTTTCGGAAAGTGGTTGCGGTTGTCTTCGTTGATACTCTCCCCACCCTCGTGAAACTTCACGAACAGGTCGTCACTGAATTGTTGTTTTATCTGCCTGATACGAGCTTTTTCGGCTTCTCTGACCTACAAACTCCACAAGAGAAACTTACACTGTTTTGACTGGAAATATCCAACAGTCATCAGAGTTTGGAACGCAGGAGAAAATCTAAAATATAAGACATTGGATATTACTTTTGGTGTTGCGTGTGAAACCCACTTTTTTAAGTCTTTTTCTGACTTCAGAGAACCTTCTGTGTGTGACTCCGCGTTCTAACAACTCGTACGTTTGCTGCTCAATAATTCGATCCATTTTTTCCCACTCGAAGTCAACTGCGCTTGTTGAATTCTCAACTCGAACGAACTCTGGAAAAGTATCAAATGAAAACTCTCCCTTCCCCCCTCTCTCTCTCCCTCTCTTTCTCCCTCTTTCTTTCTCTCTCTCTCTCTCTCTCTCTCTCTCTCTCTCTTTCTCTCTTTTTTAATCTCTCTCTCCCTCTTTCTCAGTCACTCTCTTTCTCTGTCCTTCTCTGTGTCTCTCTTCCTCTTTCTCTCTTTCTATATCCCAAACTCACTGCTAGGTACTTGGTAGTAAGTTTCTCCATCGTAGTTAAAGCGGGTCAAAAAGTTGATGGCGATGAAGAAGAAGACTGGAGCCAACATCGTGTTATTTGAACTGTGATAGTTGAGTGACTATCAGGCATACACCAACCCTTAAATATCTTTCAGAATATAATGGGCGGGGTTAAGATAGCCAACGCCCACGGACAATGACGTTCTTAAAAAAAATTGAGATTCTGTGAAATCGGTTCTCAAGACGGCGTTCTACCTATCTCTAGGGAGCTCATAAACAAGACCCCGCCTCGCACATCTACCTGATGACAATGACGTAAACAGTCACCGTTGCTGTGAAGTGTTGGGCGACGTGAAGAAAACGTTTGAGAATAGGCGCAAACCTTAATTGAAATATATTAGTGTCAGTGAGTCTGAAAAAATGAGTTTGGAGGTTGTTATGAAATTATATTTTTTTGAACACCAAACGTTAGTTCAAATTTCAGTCTGAGATCCAATTCGATAATTTTTTGTGAAACATGGCATTCGTACTTAGATCGGACTGTTTTTTCACTTCGTATTTTTGGTAGAAATGAACTCCTCCGATATCCTGAGCAAATGTAATTTCAGAAAACATTCAAGCAAATATATTTTCAGGCTCCCATTTTATCAATTTTTGAACACATATCCGTTTTTTATTGTTAGACTTTGAAAAAAGCAAAATTCCATTTTTTCGATTCTACATATGAATTTCTCAAAGCGATACATTTTTTGAACAAATCACTTCAATCAATTCAATACCCAGTACAGTTTTGTTAACTGCAGAACCTGCTTAAAAAAGATCCGATCCAGAAATCTTGTGTTATTCACTGTTAGCATGACGAAGAAATGAGTATGTGAGAAATTCATGAGAGATCAAACGAATTTTTCATTGTTTTCATTCAAAAGCAGATTCAACTGATGAGATCGTTCAAGTTATGTTTTCTTTCTGGTACTTAGATAACTTGTTTTCCTGTGAAAATCTAGGAAAACTGTGGTTTTGCAAGTTTTCTGTTTACTTTGGATATTGTCCGATTTCTCATGGTTTGGTCGATTCAAATAGCTTCATTCTTGCTGGTATGGTTCGGCTTGTCACATTGAAGCAACGTTGTATTGAGAGGTGTTGGAATTCTGATGACATTGAATAGTTTCAACTTCTTACAACGTTGTCGGTTTGTACAGTTTTATTTCTAGCTAGAACTGTTTAGTTCATCAGAAGATTTCAGAATTATGATGAGTCAATTTCCCGGAATTACCACGTATTCATGTTCGTGGTATTTCACGTGCAGTAATTTGTTTACAGCTTTCTAAAACTCCGTGGGCGGTAGAGTCGCTCACGTCTAAGCTAAAAATTTTGTAGTCATTAGGTATGAGACTCATACGTATCGTGCGACATTTCACCAATTACCACAGCATCTATTCTCATAAAGACAATTCTTGGGTTCTAGCAAATGTGAAAAAACCGAGCGTTTCAGCTTATGTCTAGATTTCTTCAACTTGGCAGTGACAACATGAAATAGAATTGGGAGTTGTGATGATGAAAATATGGAGAAAAAAAGAGATAGAGAGAGAGAGAGAGAGAGAAAGAGAGAGAGAGAGAGAGAGACAGAGAAAGTGAGAGAAAACAAAGAGAGAGAGAGAGAGACCAATGCACTACCACATACGTCAATCGTGTACATGGTGATTCCAGTCTCTTCTTCTGATCTCGATTGTATACCTTGGAGTGACTTTAATTTCAGAGCGGATTCACTGTTCGCGGTGCTTCTTCTTGTATGAAGTTGGTATACGTCAGAGTTCCACGAAGTTTTGATCTTTCTGCTTCTGACTTCTGACTTTCAGTTATCTATTTAAAACTTCCGACTTGGAAAAATTAAGCTTCCGATATTGATTACCTACTCCCAACTTTCGTTCAGAACATTCAATTTCCGATTTTCGTTCGAACAGCGTTCCACAAGTCTCTAGGGAGCTCATCAACAAGACCCCGCCTCGCACATCTACCTGATGACAATGACGTAAACAGTCACCGTTGTCGCGGTCTTGGGCAACGTTAGGATATAGTTTAAAACAATGGAAGCGAACGAAAATCGTTTTGTACTTCTGTTAGTGCATCTTGAAAAACTAGTTTGGGGTTCGTCATGGAACGGTATCTATAAGTACAAAAAACTTTAGTTCGAATTATACTTCGAGATACTTTTTAAGCGTTTTTTGTTCGTGGAAGGTCTCAAATGTATTCAGATTGGGCTTATCATCTACTCTGTATTTGGCAAACCTAAACTTCTGACAAACTCCGCAAAAATATTCTGAAAACACGTTCACTCGAATGTAACTTCTTATTTTTATGTTTATCGGGTCTCGCAGACCTAACCGTTTGTTCATTGTTGAACTTCAAACAAAGCAAAATTCCTCATTTTCCAAGTACATATTAGTTTTGCAGAACACCTACAGTGTGTATAAAAAAACGTCATGTTGTTTTTTCTTGCTGACTTTCCACGTATTTTCGAGAATGACAAAAACTTATGATACAAAAGTTTTAGTCACATTTAGATGAACATTTTCTGAGAATTTCAACCAAATTCGTCCACAAGCTCTCGAGTTATGTCCATGGAACGAAAATGAGCCTGTATTTATGATGTTTGAAATTAAATGTTTGTGTCTCTGAGAATTGGGTGTGTTATTTTATTTGAGTTTTGTTGCGAATGAAATTAAAAGTTTTCTTGATGAAAAACACTGGTTTTTTTAGATGTGATTGTTTTGTTTCAAAAACTTCACTGAGAAATCGATATAGAATTTTTCATTCATAACTTGGAGTTCAGACAAAATACAGATCATGTGGTGAACGTAATGAAATACATAATCTTTTTCAAACTGAACTGTTGAGATTTTGTTTGATTCGGACTTTTGATGTTGATGGAAGTTCTCTGAGCTCTGAGAATCACCTCTCCATGATGTCATTACGTGAGTTACTCGGTATCTGTTGGCATACTCTTGTTTACGGTGTTTCACCACTTTGACTTTTGATGATGCAAAACTACGTGACCTCCGTGATTCAATATCTTGATGGTATAAAAACGAGAGAGAACAAAGTAATCCATTGAGAATCGAACAACTTGTCAGTGGTTTTTTTTCTAGAAGTTGACTGAAGTCGAAAAAAGCGTCCAGATACTGTTTTTTCTATGCACTCCGGTGATTTTCTTTCAACTATCATGAAATCTTTAACGTAAAGATATTTTTTCTGTTTAAATCTGGAAAACAATGCCTGGCAACTTCATTTTGACAGAGACTGGTTTATTTGTCACTTCAGTTTGTTCGAATTTCAGTTTCAGTGCTTTTTAAAGGTCAATTGCAGTGTTCACTCTGGATAATGTCATAATTTGACAGATTCCATCGGTTTAAGAAAAACTCAATTGTTTTCTGAAAATATCCTATTCATCCCATTGGAGCATCGATGTGTTTGAAGCTCTTCGAATTATGATAATTTCACATAAACATGAACTGATGACTTCGGATAGTGTCAATTTCTTGATACGTTGTCAGTTTTTACAGGTTCACTCCTTTCTTGAAATGTTTGGTTTATTGAAAGTTCTTAGAATTCTGATGAGTCAATTTCCCAAAATGGTCACGACCTTACATTCATGGTATTTCACGTGCAGTAATTTGTTTACAGCTTTCTGAAACTCCGTGGGCGGTAGAGTTACTCACGTCTAAGCTACACGATTTTGTAGTCATTAGCTGAGAAACGCTCACGTAAAACGCGATTGGTGAATTCTGCAGACTATGAAATGGCACGACTTAATTTTGTGTGCGCATAATTTACTGTGAGCATGATTTGCTAGAAAATTTTTAGTTTTGAAAACAATAAAAAATTAGTGTAACTTCGAAATTTGTCTTGAACGTTTTAAATTCAACAAATATGTATTTGAAAAGGCATGACTTAACTTTGTGTACCTATAATAAAGCTTCAACGTTTTATAGTGCACGATTACTCAGGACAATCCGATAACAGAAGTTTTCCTCCACCTAAAAGCAAACCGTACACACCAGATTTGCACGGAATTCCGACTTCCGACTCTCGACTTCCGCCTTCTGACTTCCGCCTTCCGATTTCCGCCTTCCGACTTCCGACTTCCGTGAAAAAATTTCACTTTCGACTTCCGACTTCCGTTTAACAAATTCTACTTCCGACTTCCGACTTCCAACTTCCAACTTCCGACTTCCGACTTCCAACTTCCAACTTCCGACTTCCGTCCTTTTTTCACTTCCGACTTCCGAGAAAAAATTTCACGTTCGTCTTCCAATTTCCGACTTCCGTTTTAAAAATTCACTTCCGTCACCGAGAAAAAAATTTCACTTCCGTCTTCCGACTTCCGACTTTCGTTTCAAAAATTCACTTTCAACTTTCGACTATGCTGCACACGATGAACCGTCATCATATCTATGGATCACTCGGTATGGACGAATAATAGTTCCTGCAATCATTTTTCCATTGTTTATCAACTCAAAGATCCCAGACGAAACTTGGAGATTATAATTCTTTCTCATTTTCGATTAGTATTATTAGAGAAAAAACTGAAAATAAGTTCGGAAAATACATTGCTTCACTCATTTTTTTCTGGATGAATTGCATTATCTGCCACAATGAATGTACAGCTTTCCGTATTCATCAGTTTGTTCCATCAACTATAGTGTTTTTCACGATTTGTGTTCTGGTATCTTTGGGCTCACTACTACAGACACCTTGGGCTCACTACCTCAATAGAACGTGGGCGTGACGGTTTGACGACTTGGATTCTAAGAAATATTGCAACGTTGAATGTTCTAGATGTGGAACTAGTCGTGTATTCAATGAGTTGGAGAATGAAAAAAGGAGAGAAAGAATAGAAAGAAAGAGACGAAGAGAGTGTTGGTGTTTGTGAGAGAGAGAGAGAGAGAGAGAGAGAGAGAGAAAGAAAGAGAGAGAGAGAGAGAGAGAGAGAGAGAGAGAGAGAGAGAGAGAGAGAGAGAGAGAGAGAAATACTCCCGGCTTCCGTTTCTGAAATTTTTTTAACCGGCAACTTTCGACTTCATTTTCGAAAATTTTATTTCGAAGTCTTTCGAAAATGTGAGAAATTACAAATTTCCCATTGTCTTAATAAAATCTACTTCATTCGAGAGATCGGCTGAACAATTATTCCCAATTATAGTATCACTTTTCATTCATAACGTCCGAATTTCAACTTCCACGTACAAAATTCCTATTCCGACTGCCTTGCAACTTTGCTCAGTAGCGATGACTCACGAGACTTAAAATTAGTCTGTCAATTCCTTTGTGTGTTTGGTATTACTAATTCTTCATCACATTTTTTCTTGCTCGTATCTTATTCATTTCCATAATTGTATCACTAAAAATGTAGTCATGTTTGCGTTTACTGACGTCATATGAACAGAAAGTTGATTTTTAACCCACAAAATTTCGTCATTTCGACGGTCTACAACGTATAGATGTTGTGCGTATGTATGTGTTTTGAAATAAATTTAATCTTTGAAAATTTAATCAATTTGTTCACAGCGTTTCTCAACTTTGATTTTTCATGTATCGAGATTGCGTGATCTCGATGATTTTCCATCCAGCGAAGCTTTGCAAAACACAAGATACTCGCTCCAAATGCGTGGGACACAATACGTGGCTCTTGTAAGAAAAAACTTCCGCGAACCACCGAACGTTTTGCGAATTAGCTGAAAATCTCACTTCACCATTTGCTTGATGACAAAGGTGAAGACACCGAACTAATGATTTGCGAGTTGGTTTATTGGGGCACGGTCCTCATGGATCAAAGTAAGAGGAACCTTTGATCAAATCGAATTGATGAATAAGAATTGTGACACATTTCAATGAATACAAGTAACAGATTGGCACAAAATTTTTACTCTCATCATAAATTATCCGTTTCCAACACTCAACTTCCAAATTCAATATTGTAATTAGATCATCTGAAAATAAAAGGCTAAAAAAATTTGGATTTGTCTGTATTGCCACATGCTCACAGCTAACACTTTCAACATCGTCGAAAAGTACTTCTGTCTCCAGTCTATCGACTTTAATTCTGAATAGCTGTTCTCTCAAACACTACACTGTAAGTACTCGAATTTATTGTTTCAGAATCGTTTCTTGATTTGGTTTCCAGTCAAAATTTTTTAACAGAGCTCAGAAAAAAATATGGAGACAACATAATCCATTTATATCCATGTTTTTCTCAAGTTTCTTCAGAACCAAAACTGTTTTCCGTCAAATATTGAATTAAATTATGCATGAACTCTGTCATGATTGAAAATTGAGATAATATGAATTGGGAGTTCTTTCATGGTATCAGTCAGAGTTGCACGGATTTCTGATTTCCGTTTTGTTATTCGCTTCCGACGTCCGTTTAGGAAATTTCACTTCCGACTTCTGTCAGATTTTTTTTTCGTAAGGTGAAATCTGTGAAAAATGACTTTAAAAAACAATGAAACCATGTCTACTCAGTCAGTAATTGACCTTCACCGTAATTCAAATCCAGAGTTGAAACCTAGTGTTCAGGAGGTTGGCGTGGTCAAGTGGGTTGTGGTCTTGCTTTTCAGAGATGTCAGGGGCCGCTAACGATTTTGCTGTGAGATCCAGTTGCGTGAGGTCAGAACGGCCCAATGTGTTGAGTTTAAAAAAAATCATTTTTGTGATTGAAATATCTCGCTTGACACAAAAAACGCGCTTTTTCCACATGAAAAAATCATTGAGTGACCTGATTAACACATCTGGATAGGTCCTAAATCTGGGTGTGAATTACTCTGAAGATAAATTCCTGTGGAGAATAAGCTGATATACAATATTTCTGGATTTTTCCGACTTTTTTTTACACTCCCGGCTTTCAACTTCCAACTACCGTTGGAAAAATTCTACTTCCGACTCCCGACTTCCGTTTAAAAAAATCACTTTCAACTTTCGTTTTGAAAAATTTTACTTCCGTGCAACTCTGGTGTCAGTACTCTGTTTACGACATCTTATAACTTTTGGCAATTGTTTACCAACCATTAATTAGAAGCTTCGAAATTTTGCGCTCATTACGTGAAAGATTTCCACGTATCAAGCAACATTTTGGGGTTCAGCGAAATGTCTGACACGATTGCAATGTTTTAGCTTACAGCAAAGATGAAAGAATCAAGTTTCAGTGTTCGTTTCCAAATATTTCTGGAGAAAGTCGAGCTTGACTAGTACTTAATTGAGAGTTGTAACGATGGTATGCTACAAAAATAAATTGAGTGAGAAAGATTGAGAAAATAAATAAAATTAGTAGTTCCTTTCCTATCTACTTACTTTTATTTTTTGAACTTCAACTCCATGGTTCTTTAATGAACATAACGCTTTTTTCTATTTTCCATATTGTAGTTTGTCGATACTACAAGTCTCCTAGTTTTTAGTAGATTTCCAGACATCGAATACACATGAGCACAAAACTTCATTTTTTGATGAGTCAGCTTCTACCTGCAATTATTCTAGAAAGTCCCCTGTGGATTGTGTATGACGTTCTTCATGACGTTGGACACGAACGCATCAAAATCAAGTATACAAGGTTTCAAAAATGTCATTCTTGGAACTTTCTCGAACAGTCAAGTCAAGAAATGTGAATCAGTTATGCATGAAATTGAGCTAAGTTTTTGAAAAAGATTATCAGAAACGAGCTGAAACTTGTTTTTGATCGCATGACCAAGTCTACAAAGAACCAGACTCATCAAAAATCATTTCAGAATTACTTTCTCATCTCAAAATCCTTACGACTCCGAGAATAGAATACACTCCATTTCCATTTTTAAAAAAGTATCCATTCATATTGTTAGATTCATTTTACTAACTATATTTGGGATAATTCTGTCATCAAATATTAATATTCTTCATTCACACCCGAATAAGAACTTCACACCTTTTGTGCGTGTATGGAACGCTATAAAAGGCTCATTAAAAACTTCCGCGAACCACCGAACGTTTTGCAAATTAGCTGAAAACTTTTCTCTACAGCATTTAGCTCAATGTCAAGGTGAAGACATCAAACTAATGACTACGCGAGTCTGTGTATTTGTTTGAATTTGGTCCCAAGGGACCAAGTTTGAAAAATTTATCAGGAAAAAAATTCAAGCTTGAACTCATTTTCTCCACAATTATTCGGAAGTTTTGCTTTTTTTTGTTGAGATCGTGTTTTAAACTACTTATGAACCAAAGAAATAACATCGGAATTGGCCGAGAAATAATACTCTTTGATACTAAATTTTGTAACTGTTTTTTGTTGAATAAAAAGTAATAGTGACTGAAATTCTTCAAGTTGTGATGAAAACAGACACGATGACTTCACAGTATTTCACATCAGTGTAAGCTAGAATATTACTGAAAAAGAAACTAATATTTTTCCGACAGCCAGAAAAAATACTGGAAAATGCGAAAGAGTTTATTCTTGACTCTGTGTATATGTCCGAAAATAGAGTCGTAAGCAATTTTCAAAACTAGGTTCCGTTTTGAACATTGTATTTCAAGAAAAGAATTCGAATTTGACGTACAAACAAAACTTTCTCATCGAGATTTTGTCAATACACACTCCATCTGGTTTCTCTCAGATCAAGACGTTTAACATATTTTGAGTTCTTACATTGTAGTCTTCAAATTTATTCCAAATTGGGAAAATCTGACTCATCAGAATAGTCGAGAAGCCTACGTCAATTATCAGACTTCGGAGAACTGTTACGCCCATGTTGCTCCAATGTTTATAAAAGCCAGGCCCGTGACAACACAATCCAGATTCCTTCCGCTTTCACATACTCATATACAGTTGGACAGATTATACTTCTTGGTATTCAAAGTTCCATTTTGTAACAGTTCATTGAAAGATCATTCACACAACGTTTGAAATGTCAATTTCTTTTCATGAAAATGTGTTATAACTTACATTAATAGACCGAATATGGCTTTCAATTACCCGATCTACTCCAATCCATCAATATATTTTCTAAATGCTCCACAACAAGTCTGCAACCATCCCTGTTATCATCCGAATCAGTACAATCTGCTGCCCCAGGTAAAACACGCAGTTTGAAAAAGCAAGTTTTTACGTACTAGTTTTTCAGTTTGTGAGCGAGGGATTTTTCTTCAAACCAATACACATGGTGGTATACCAACCGGTCCCTATTCCATTCCAAAGAAGAGGAACAAACTACTACAAGAATACACTCCCGGTGAATTATGAATTTCTCATCGTGCAGTCGAGCGAGTCGTGTTAAGAAGAAAAAAAATTGTGAAGCAGAGTTGAAAAAAAAACCGGAACTTTGTAAAACGAACGTCCATGTGAATAAAAATACCTCAATTGAAGTTCCTGAGGGAAACTAGAAAATAGTGATGAAAAACTTATTTTGAATTTTTTCAGACGTTCTCTGCACATGGAACCGGATCTGATTATTACAAGAGGCCAATTCTGCCGGTTGTCCAGCTAGTACCTAAGAAAGTTGACAGTTCTCCGGTTAGTTCCATCGTATTGAATTTCAGCAGAATGAGAAACTTTAGAGTTCTTGAGTTGAAGAAATAAACAGCGTCAGTCTTAGAAAATGTGTCAGTGATAGAAATAAATAGCTCAAATCAATTTTTCACGGCAATTACTGAATTTACCACATCAAAGTAAACGTTGAAGAACGGATAAAGAATTTTAAAAAAAATCATTGCACACCCTCTGGTTATCGGGCAAACTTTTTTCAGTTGTAATCTTTTCGTACGTCCGTGTAGTACTATTCAAGTAACAGGTCCCGAAAGTAGAAGAAGAATTATCTCACTTTTTATTAACACAAAACTCGACCTTATATACAATTTACAAGGGTTCTAGAACATTTGGGAAACAAGAGTCTAGAACATTCCAGAAGCAATGTTCTATTACCTTCTAGAACAACATCGATTATTTCTACAGTCACGACATTTTCCTCTACATTTTTCTCGCGAGAAAAACGCTACACTGTCATGACCAAAGCAGTTTTCTAACACAGGTTCTTGGAGTTATTACCATTCCCTATAATTGTTCGAGCTTCTAGCGGTTATTGCTGGAAAAAAAGCTTAATTTTCACGTTCGAATATTTCAGCTCATACTTGCAAGAGAACAAGAACATGGAGAGAACACAAGCAAAGACGAGCGCTCCGTTTCGCCAACGATTTGCAAACTGGTATCCGAGAAAATCGCAATTTCTTCGGTTAGTCAGCTAAAAAGTTTGGGAAAACCTCGAAAAGCCTAACATAAGTAAAAAAGGTTTTATTCAGCTCAAAAACATGAGCATCACACACTTTTCAACCTTGCGGTGTTTCAGCCAGCATCTACACCTACACAAGTTTGTGAAAACGATACAAACCGAGACGACATCACTAAATGTCTCATACTGTTTGTCCGCCAGCAGGTAGCCGATCAATTTGTTAATTCTCGGAGCAACGAACAGGCACTAGAGCAGGTTGAAAACCATCCGGTTAGTTGAATTGTTTTACTTCATGCGAATTGCAGAACAGTTCTGAAAATCACTCATTTGGAACAAACCAAACATATGTATCTCTGAAAAATGGGGTATCAAAGTTAAAAAGGATCGAATTTTTTTTGCACCTGGAATGAAAAATAATTTTTAAATTAAACATTTGAAGACTGACAACACTAAAGAATTACCTATTAGTTCATTTTGTGCTATTTCAGCTTAACCCCCGCACACTAGTCTGAAAAAAGTCCAGTGATTTGAAGTTAAGAAACAAAAGTGAAAACATTTGAATAGCAGTCGGAAGACAGAAATGTCGTACAAAGTTGTTGCGATTCAGCCTGTCCCAGAGCCAGAACAACAAGAAGCAAAAAACACAAACGAAGACCAGAACCTAGCCTTGTCAAAGCTCCGTCCTCTGGTACCCAAGCAAGTTGAGAATAAACCGGTCAGTTGTAACATATTCACTTTGAGAAAACAAATTTACATAAAAAACGGATTGCACTGTGTTCATCTTTTACAAACCCAGTGCGATCCGAGAAAAGGGTTGTTTTTTACGCTCGATTTTTTCAGCTGATCCTTGCAACAGCACAAGAACAGGGAGACACAAGCAAAGACGACCACTCCGTTTCGCAAACTGTTTGCAAATTGGTACCCGAGAAAGTTGAAAGTTCTCCGGTTATCCAGCCTAAACCGGATCAAGTAGAAGACATTCCGGTGAGTTGCTTCAAGTTTATGTTCATCGATGTTCGAATCACATATTGTTCCAACTTTGCGGTATTTCAGCCAATTTCTACACCCACACGAGAGTGTGAACACAATTCAAAGCGAGATGACCTCACCAATTCTCTTTTATTGTTCGTCCAACAGCTTGTAGGCGATCAATTTGATAGTTCTCGAAAAAACGAACAGTCACTAGAGCAGGTTGAGAACCATCTGGTAAGTTGGATTACTTTGATTTTCTAGAAAATACACAATAAAAAGAAGTCAAACATATTTTTAAAAAAACATGGGGTGTCAAAAGATTTATTTTTTTACACCTGGAATAGGAAACAAAAATTCTTATGAAACATTTGAAGACAGGTAACATTAGTGAATTACTTGTCACTTCATCTCGTGATATTTCAGCTTATCCCTCCACTCACACCTAGAATAGAAGAAGATACAAGCGAAAACGAGCTCTCGGTTTTTCCAATGGTCCGTCAGCTGACACCCGAGCAACTGGAGATTGCTTTTTTCAACCAGCTAGAACGAGATCAAGTTGAGAACAACCTGGTTAGTTGTTTCTAGTTATTCAAATTACAAAATTAGAAAGTCTATAATGAGCAAAGACATTGCATCAAACTTGGATAAATCATATAGGGAAAAAAGTTTTGCGTAGATAAATGAAAAAATCCCAAGACCTCGCACGTTTAAGTATTTTAGCAGGTTCCTGCTCTCGAACAAGTTGATGGAGATCATAATACTGAAAAAACGCGTCCATTCTTGCAAACGATCCGTCCATCGGTGCCCGAGCAAGCTGAGATTGATCCGGTTAGTTGTATAAATTTCATTTTAGTTCTGGTTTGAGGTGTAACACAAACCACAGGGAACGAGTGTCATGCACGTGTTCTTGTGGTTTATACTGAGAAAAATTTCAAACCGACAAGTCGTTCCCATGAAAAACAAAATTCAGAACAATTACTGGTATTTTTCAGCCTACACATACACTTCCTCTCACAGTGGAAGAAGAGCCAGTTCAGAAAAAAACAATTCTCTGTAAATGGTTCACTGAGTTTGGTTCTTGTCCAATGGGAGTACGGTGCTATTTTGCACATGGAAAAGAAGAACTTCTGCCACGAAAACCACAAGTAAGTTATGTTTAAAAAAAACAAAAAGCAAAAGGTTTACGGATTTCCAGAAAGAACAAAATATTTTTCAATAGGAAGACAATTAAGTTGTAGCTTCAAAATGTTTTAAAAACGTCATTTGTTTTAAGTCGTGTCCGGAAATTTGCCGTGTCCACATAAGAACAAGAAAATGCAAGTTTGGTGACCAGTGCTGGTATCTTCATCTAGACGAATTCAAAGGAGTTTTCGACGATGTCACCAAGGAATCTTCTCAGGAATGAGTATAATACTGATTTTTGAAAACTTGTCAAAAAAGTATTGAAAAGTTACGATTTAACTTCTGTGAAGATTCAATCTTTTTTCTGGAGAAAATTCATATGATTAACTGATGACTGTAAATGTTCATTCAATTTGATGTTGTGTGTTTTGGTGATGAATATTGCTTTTTCTGTTAATCTCCACGTTCATGACTGTTATTTGAAACGCATCCAGATCGCGTTTGAAAAAATATATTTATCCTCTGGCAACATTTCAAATCATTAAAATCGTGATGAATGTGTTACATAACATTTCAGTGACGTTAAAATCTTTCATATCCGTTTCCAAAGCTTATTCACAACTTTGACGATTGATCAATTCATCATAATTTCCACGAAGTTTAGTTTTTAAATTTTTGGTTTCGCTGAATCAGATTAGAGTGTACCGAGATGAAAAAAGCAAAAGAAAGAAACATTTTCACGAAGTAGTGAACATTTTACTAATCACTGAAAAATCAAGTTTCAGCTGCAATCCGTTTTGCAAATAAAGGTGAAGAAACCAAATTATCAGATTTAGTGCCAATTACATTTTTTTTGCGAATTTTCTCAAAAACGATCACTTTGTGCAAGCAGATCGATTGATAAACTAAAAACGAAATTACGACTGTACTTGTTTTAGCTAGCCGCTTGAGAAATGTTTGAATTTATATTCATTCGCCGAAAAAATAATTCATGATAATGAACGATAATTGATCCATTAAGATAGTGACTCTCAAATTGTCAGTGTTTTTTTCCAGACTAAAATGGTGCAAATTCAACAAACACTGGTTGTTGGAGAGGACTGTCTCAAGTCTCGTCAAAACTGTAACTTTTCTGTACTTCCCAATGAACATCTAGTGAAAAAATCCGGTAGATCAGTTTCTACTTTCGAGACGTTTCTCCAGTTATCGAGTTCCCTGCTCAGAGCCTGATAGAACTCTCTTGACCGATCACTTGTCGCGGACCAGAAATCAGGCTGATTCCGTCACAGACTGGGCGGCCTCCGGGAAATCACGCTTGATGTTTCGTTCACTCTGTCTGCGAAATTGTGTTCTGGTTAAATCTTTTGTTTGCGATCACTACGTCAGAAAACTATTTCATTTTCAATACTGAACCTGAATGTGGGGAGAATGATCAATTTGTAGTTCGAAAACATGCATGACGCAGTTAACAATAGTGATCAGGAATGTACTGAATTGAGAACGGTTTCGACGGATTGATAGCATTTTGAAAAAAAGCATTGTTGTTGAATTAATTGTCATATGTCTATTGTAAAATAATATTGGCTACGATATGCTAAAATTTGGGACACAGAAATCCAAGATTTTATTCAAAAAGGAAAGCTTCAGGTACCTTCCCGGTGTTTTTTGTTTGCACTACAAGAGAACTCTGTTTTTAATCATATGTGACAGTGTTTTCAACACATGTTAACACAACACTCTTCAATGTTCTGCTGTATTGTCATTGAATACTTTGAAGTGTTATCTCGGCTTGTTTTATTCATTGGAATGATGCTCTTCATTTATTCGAAAACCAGCTGCAAATACGAACTGTGAGTAAGCTTTCACGTAGCATAAGGCACCTCGTGTGTAGTCTACAAAGCTGCAATAAAAGATGAATCACATCCATACAGACTGAAAATGAGAGACAAAGGAAGCATATGAAAACACGTGTGACTACATCTCATCAGATGTTTTTTTTAAAAATAAATACTTTTCCAGCATATACATACTTACGAGATTTTCTCAAAACCTTCAGTTGACTCCAAGCAAAAAGATTATTTCTGAGACGAACTTCAGTGACAGAGACAAAAAGAAGTTAGTCAATCGAACAACCCATGTAATCTAACAAAAAAACACTCCTACGCATCAATTCAAGACTTGTGAATTTCAACATTGATCTGACTAAAATTATGAATTTTATATTTGCAAAAAATTAATTAGTCAAAGTTTAAGTTGAATTGTGGTTGTTCAGTCCGTTTGTGAGCAATTCCATTTTATGCAAGAAATAATCCAACTTCGACTTCTCCGGTTCGTTGCTGGTCTATTTGTGACCTCACTTTTTTCTCTTTCTATCTTTCTCTCTGTCTCTTTTTTCTCTCTCTCTTTCTCTCTCTCTCTCTCTCTCTCTCTCTCTCTTTCTCTCTCTCTCTTTCTCGTTTTCTCTCTCTCCCTCTCTCTACCTTTCTCGCTTTTATTGTTCTCCCCACTCTCTCCTTTTTGACGTGGCATAACTTCCGAGAAGTTGAATTATTAAATTATCAAACTTCACGCACTCGTTCTATCGACGTGGTCAGTATGACGAGATGTCTTACTACAATTCTATAATTAAAAAAAGATGTTGTAAACAAACGGCAAAATTAAAAATGAATCGTAGATATGATCTGTCCACAATGTAAGATCTCATTTTTCTCATTGTAATTTCTGGCCTTCTGAATATCAACTACCATCAATTACTTAGTACTGACACAAGGATTGAGAACATTTCCGCATGTTGCGATTCAATATTTAGTACACCGTACTAAAAAAACCCGCGGCCACTATTCTGCATCTAACATGGGAAGTACATATGAAAGCCCGGAGAATATATAAGGTCTGAGTGGTCTCATAGGTTTTTAAATATGGTGAAGACGATGAAACTGCTCTCAGAAGTTGCTTCACCGACCTCGTTCAGGAGTTATGGCCAAAAAATAGAATTCACATGCCATTTTCAAAAAAGGGGGATCTGTGATGTTGGGTAAGAAAAAATGTTGAGATTTTGCATTTTATTGAATTTTAAAGGTTCGAGATGCACGGAAAACTTAGTCTGCCTGGATTCTGAGGCTCGATTCCGAAGTTACATGCATCTGAAGTGGACGTTAAATATCGTCCAACTTTCACCTTCTGTAACTCGACTCCCAGCAGATTTCCAGAGACCTATTCCAAACGATTCAGAATGATTGAATCTATCAATTCCTACGTTTTCAGTCAATTCTGAGACAGAAATTTTCGGGTCCGAAATCGGAAATAGTTACACAAGTGTTCATAATATGAGCTTGATCACAAGTGATGAATCGTTGTAGTATTTCTCGGGCAAAAACGTGTATCAAGTGAGAATCGAAGTTTGCCGTGAAAAATGAAAGGCATGAGCTTTGACCACTCTACCACGGAAGACACAAATTTTGCGTCAACTCCATGTTCACTCATTCGCTCCTTTTCGCGCCAGAATTCTTCAACATTACAGATTCCACTTTTTTGAAAATTGCGTGTGAATTCTATTTTTGTCATAACTCCTAAATGAAGTCGGTGAAGCAACTTCTGAGAGCAGTTCCATCGTCTTCACCATATTTGAAAACCTAAGAGACCACTCAGACCTCATAGATTCTCCGGGTTTTCATATACTTCCCATGTAAGGCGTTTCCTGGTGGTAGCAGAGAAGTAACAATAATCCCGCTCGTCCCCAGTCTGCACGGGCTTGAGTCTCACTCATAACTCGTAACAATTAATTTATCAAGAGAACATTTGAATAAAACAAGAACAACTTGTGTTCGGTAATATTCCACCATTGTTAATCTCAAGCAAACTTGATCAAGAATCAATTTTAACTCCTGTCTCTTGATTTCAAATGTATCAAAAATTAGTCATCCAGTTACACGAGTGGTTGACGGGATAATTTAGAGAATCGTGACTCATTCATAGTGAGTCATTCATAATTATGATGACGTTTCATCAGTAGCACGATTTATTTCGAAATTGACGTATGCTATAGCTATCAGCTAGTGCTAGCAAGCAAACGGTTACCAGGAGAAAACTTCACAGGAATAAACTCAAATTCAAGAAGACATTATGAACAATGAAGATTTCCGCACCCGATGAACTTCAATATAACACGTTATCCGTAGCACCAAATTTATAAGAAGAGAAAACAATATATTTTTTTCTCATCCTTTTTTTCTGTTTTCTGATACTGAATGAACTTAAGAAAATACTGACAATGTACAGAAATAGAAAGACACGCTTATTAGCGTTCAGTTTCTCGACATTTGCTGCAACTCAAAAGTCGCTTCATTAATAGATTCTCTGATAGATCCCGAAATGTCGAGTGCAGTATGAGCGTTTTCGTAATGAGCACAGTGTTCTAGTTCCTCATTTAGGTTAAGAACAATGTTGCCTACGGAGTTCAAAGAAGATGTGAAAGAAAAGCTGAATGTAAAATCGAAATTAGGAATTTGAATTATCAAACCTTATGAAATTTTCACAATGATGTTACCTACAGGGTGCGACAAAATTACTTGCACAACTCATAGACAGTCTATATCAAAAAGTAGAAGTCAAAATACCGTAAAAGCTGACAAATTGCTTATTTATGATCGTAAAATTAATTATCAACTAGTCTTGTTAAAAACAATCTCTTTTATGGGCGATGACAGCACGAAGTCGCCTTGGGTAGGCAATGGTTGCACGCAGGTTGTCTTCCGACAAATTGTCCCATTACTTGACCAGGGTCTTCTTCAGGCTCTTGAAACTTGATTTTGATTTTGCTAAGTCTTTGATTTTGTTCTGCAAAACCATCAAGATATGAACGGTCGAACTGATTCAGGTCTGGCAACGACAGTGACAGTCTCGCACCAATGTTGCGACGTTTTGGTTGTGTGAGCTAGCGCACCGTCTCGCTAGAGCACCCAGGGACGTCTGTTAAATTAATTTAATGTCCAGAAAAAGTTTCTACGTTAAAATCACAGAAATTAGGACTTTATGTTAATGTTGACAAATTTGTCGATAAAAAACAATGATAACTTGTCATCGACACACACTGTTCCGGAAATGATCATGGTAGCAATTCGAAGGCATGATGAATAGAGTTGTTCCTTGTCAAAAGTTTCTACAAGCGTCTGAGCAACAACTCGATGACTTTGAAACTTGAATTCAGCCTGCACGTTCATTAGCTTCTCATCAGAGAGCACTGTCATCGCGTGTTCATAGGGTGCGTGCTCTGGAACATCTACCTTGGTATTTCGAGCCGTTACTTGGTTATTTCCTCCAAGTGAATAGAATTTTCTTTCATACATAAACAGATCAGTTCAAGCTTATCTTTGACCATTGTTTTCATAGAAGTCTGATTGATCTTCCTA
Source organism: Caenorhabditis parvicauda (assembly GCA_963978915.1). Taxonomy (NCBI): domain Eukaryota; kingdom Metazoa; phylum Nematoda; class Chromadorea; order Rhabditida; family Rhabditidae; genus Caenorhabditis; species Caenorhabditis parvicauda. The sequence goes on along the minus strand of OZ022249.1, from coordinate 13,923,931 downwards.
TCGATTGCCGTCTTTTTGATGATCCCAGTGGATTTCACCTTATACTCACTTTCACAGCTCTAATTCGTTCTGGAATGATGACTGTTAGTATTATTCTTCTTAATCGAATCATGAAGATTGATACCACCT